>VZRL01001187.1:254543-440613 GCA_013397895.1 Origma solitaria
TCCACTGACCTTGGTGCCTCCATGTTGTTCTCCCTCACATATTTTTATCTCCTCCTCCTCCTTCCCTGGCTAAAAAGAAGTGCGTGCTCACATTGTTTTGATTTCTTCTTAAATATGTTTTCACAGAGGCGTAACTAACATCTCTAATTGGCCCAGGTTTTACCAGCAGCATGTCCATCATTTTACAGCCGTCAGAGACTGGCTGTGCTGGACATGGTGGAAAATTTCCAGAATCTTTACTCAGGACATGCAGGAGCCATCTTTGTACCCCACCCTGTTCACTGGAAAAAACTGGGCCAGGCAAAACTACCACAGCAGAGTAGAGGGGGAGAATCACCTCCTTCACCCTGCTGGATGCACCTCCCTAGAGCTAGCTCTTTTCTGGCCTCTTTCCAACACACTTTGCTATCAGACAGTCAAGAAATACGAAAGGCATAATATCTATTTTGGATCTCAGCAAGCTTTTTTTTTCTAATGAGCCTGGCAATTAGGAGGTAGCATAGAAATCCTGGGTTTAGTCCCAAATGTACTGCATACTCAGTGGATGTCAAAAAGCCATTGGAGGGATGCTGTGAAAAGTGCCTGGTTACTTGTCAGATAGGGTGAACATGTCATTTTCAACAATAGGAAGTGGACAATAAGTCAGTGTCTTGTTCTGAGATTCCCTGTGCCTTTGAAAATTTACGTGCCATACACTGGGTTTAATGTCATTCAGTCGGCAAACCTGCCTGCATGAATTAATTGTGGTCAGAGTGCACCTTCTAGAGCTTTGGAATCCTTTATACCCAAACCTACCCCTGCACTGGTATTCCAGCAGGCAGACTGGAGCAGGCAGGCCTGTCCTTTGGAGGGCTGGAGCCAGCACTGTGACCAGGAGCCAGGGCTTGCAGAGCTTGGATGTAGGCTGGAAGCTGGTTTGTCAGTGCAACAGGGTCTTTGGACCAGGATTTTGTCAACAACAAAGAGCCACTAGTCTTAGCTCTTTCAATTTTTTATTTTGAAGAAACAACATGAACCTCACTGCTGTGAGTTTAATCTAATTGAAGCTTTGCTTGTTCTGAGAGGAAAATTCAACAAAGGAAAATTGTATTCCATACATATGTAACACTGAGAGACTAATGTATTAACAGGGAGCTTTAGTTCTCTATAGCTTTGGCAACAAGACATAAAAAGAGCTAAGGCTCAAAAGGAGCTGAGAAATATTCTTAAGGGAAAATTGTTTTTTTCACAGACCCCTGTCTCTCTTGGAACTAACCCAGTATGTTCTAATTAATGAAAATATGTAAGAACAGTCACACTTCAATGTCAGGACTGAAAGAGGCTAAAGAAACTCCAATGGAAAGTGCACCAGATTTCTTCCACGTGCTGCAGAGCATAGGTGTTCCATTTTGTTTCCAGATTTATGTTATGACATTGCTTTTGGTTTTCACTCTGAATTTGTGAATGACCCAATGACAGTCAAACTGTTGACTGACAGTCAAAAATATCCTGTAGAGCAAACACTCCAAGACAATGTTTGTTTCCCTGATAGATGTATTCATCAGTTTTTCATGCATCTTGGTGTATTTTTTCTCCCTTCTATCTTTCCTAGATGTTTTTTTAAAATTCTCCCTCAAACTAGCCTTAGAAATTTAATCATAGAAATCATATAAAATTTTAATGGTGCCTGACAAAGTGTTGAGAATGGCCACAAGGAACAGGCAAAGGGGCAAAGTGCAAAGTGCCCTTTCAGAATGAACATAGAGAGCAGAAGTGATTCAGTAGTTACATTTTCAGAACTGGCTGTGATTTTTAAAAGTATTCCACATGTTAAATGCTCTTTATAGAAATAAGTACCTCTAAAAAATAGGTCCATAAAAAGGGTCCATGACAAGGAGAGGAGATACTGAGGTTGTGTGTATTCATCACTTTTAGCCATTTTATTCTCATACCAGACTTTTCACTTGAACTCCCCACTGGAAAGGTGACATTGAGAACCATTGAATGAACTCAGAATTTTTCCTGTGCAGCCCAATTACAGAACACCTGTGCTAAATCACTCTGTGCTGATTCACTGTGCTCATTCATAAAGCTCAAGGGCCCTCAATATGTCTCTTTCCTCATCTGTAGTGAGGTGGTGATGGTGAGCAATTGGCTTCACTATGAAACATGAAAGATTGCTTGTTCAGATCCTCCTAAAAGGGCTTTTATTTTATTTCATTTTCATGGCAGCATTTGCCAAGAACACCTGGGATACTCCACTTGTCTCTCATATATAATTTATTTTTGCGTCAATTTTTAACACCATTGAATGAGGACAAGAGCTGCTACTGGCATAATCATACGTCATGGTTCCAAGTCAGACTGAATGTCTCTGGTGTTTCCAAATCAGAATAAATCCATTTTTTTCCCAGTGCTGCATCCTATAGTAACTTCCCCTGGATTTGCACTCATACTCTGGAGCTCTGAGATGCCATGTACAAGGACTAATGTCTTCTCTCAGCTAGCTGATCTGTAAAGGCCTGTTTTCAAGCTGAAGTGTGGAGTTCACCTATGCCTCACAACACATTTTTACCACATCCATCCTAAAGCGAATATATATACATTTTGTATTACTCATGACGGAAAAAACATGGCCTCTACTATAAAATAGTGGCTGCCAATCTTTTGTTCTGCTACTCTGTGAAACCTTCATAATTTTGAAAATTGCAAATTTGTGTTGTCTGCCAATTGTCTTCATCTATTTTTTTAACATCTCCATTGCAATTACTCCACACCCCCCGCAAATAAGAAATTGAAAACCAGCATTTAATTGTACTTCAAAATCTTTTTTTCTTCATTCTAGAAGGAAACTTAGGTTTGTGACAAGAAACATCCCCTGTAAAACAGGATTCAGCTTTGAAATGCGCATGTCCCAGGATTGTGGACCATCAGATTTTGAATATCACCACAGACAGAGACTCTACACCTTTTCTGTACGCCAAGTTCCAGAGTTTAACTACCTTCATAGTTTAAGTACCCTTATAGGAAAAATGTCATTTCCTGTTGTTTAGATGGAGTGTCTTATGTTTAAATTTTTGCCCACAGGCTCTTGTCTCATTAGCAGCCAGTGTGGAGAAGAGTCTGGATTCCTCTTCATTTTTCTCCCATCAGGTATTTTTACACATTTGCAAGATTCCCCTGGACTTTCTATTCTCCAGGTCTGGAACATTATTGTCTTCTTCACCAGGGGAGTACCTTACAGATTCATGGTCAGCTTGCTGCCTACCAGCATCCCAAGGCTCTCCTCTGTAGAGCATCCTCCCAGCCAGTCAGCCCTGACCTGAGGATGCATAAATTAATTCTAAATCTGGTTTCCAGAGCAATGAACTGAAAACAAAAGACTGAAGAGTTTTTGGAGACAGACAGTGGAAATAAAAATTCTGTCTTATTCCCGCAGGAAAACAAGAATCAGAATTTCATGGCATGCTTTGAAAAGACAATATTTAGAGTAAGATGTGAGTTTTTTACTTTAGCCATGAACGACTCTTTGCTGATAAACCAAGTTAGGAGGTGATGATTAGACTACTCTTAATAGAAAGTGACACTCCAGGAATGACACCGTGTGCCTGAGAGCGTTGTGCAAGCACTTCTGGAACTCTGGCAGGCTTAGTGTCGTGAACACTTCCCTGGGGAGCCTGTTCGAGTGCCCAACCACCCTCTGGGTGAAGAACCTTTTCCTAATATCTGACCTAAACCTCCCCTGACACAGTTTCAGGCCATTTGTGGGATGAATAACACTGTGAAGATATCTCTCTCTTCTTTGGGTATGGCAAGAAGACGTACAGGTGGCTCAGAGCAGACACCCACATATTAGACAGCCATAGTGAGATGAATGTGATCTAGAGAGATGGAAGCACAGTCTTATTGGTTTTGCGTTTTGTTCCAATAGGTCTTCAATAAAAGCAGTCCTGGTCAGTATTTGAATCTGTGGCTTTTGGGGATCACAGTAGCTGCTTCAAATATAATTAGGGTTAAAAACGCTCTTCATGAATCATCACTGGAACACCATGCCAGATTGTTAGATGCCAGATACTCTAAGATGAACGATTAAACACATCCAGAGGACACTGCCTGCTTAACATTGTTGTTCTATTGTTACAGGCTGCTACACTTCAAGGTTAGGCTTCTTCACTGCATACGTCCTGCAGTAAAATCTGTGACCCAAGAGATGACAGAAAAACTGTAGACTCTACCAGAGGCTTTTTGATATTACTAGAGGAAGAAATACTGGTTTTCTTGGGAAACCATCTCCAAGATCCACTGATCTCTGGAGTCTCTATCACTGAAGACTTTAACTGATCACATTTGTAAGATATTTATTTCCCAGCTCCTTCAAAAGCAGAGCTACTGTTGGACACGTTCCCATCACAGGCCCCAGCGACATCTGCATCAATTAGTAGTGCTTTTACAAGCATTAACTCCAGCATGAACTTTGAAATTTTAGAAATCTGTTGTGCCTACAGGGTAATAAAAGCCCAACCTTCTCCAACATATTGTCTGTTCATCTCTTTCATTAAAATCCCATTGCCTCTTTTTTCGGACAGGAAAGAGAGTGTCTGGGAATTGAGAGGAATATCATGAAGACAAAGAAAACCTTTGGACTTTAATTTCTCTTTTTTCCTTCCTCAAATTGGTTAACAGTGAGGAGTGGGGTTTGCAAGATTTTTTCCATTTTCTATGGCTCAAAGAAACCCTCCCAGAAATGTCTCTCAGCCATTAATGCTTGAAATTCCCCCTTGTATGAAATTGTATAAAATTAATATAGGTTACAGCTCTTTCCAAAATGTGTTCATCCAATATTTAAGCTTTCAAAGTGATTATAAGGTTGGATGGGGTTGTTCTTCAGCTTCTGGCTCTGAAAACCTGAAATGCTGCTGTATAATTTGAGAAAGAAAATCAGATGTTCTGATATATAAACCCCAGGCACACATCTGTCTTTGAACAATATATCAAGGATCTCAGAATAAAATCTCTTAATAATTTAACCATCAACCCAGAGTCCTTCATTGTGGGTATCTACCAAAAAGTGTTAAGGTTAAGATGAATGTTCAGATACACCTTTGTACCCACTTAAAGCCACATCTATGGATATAAACAATGTTTAGTTAGATTTCTATCTCAAATTTTGACTGATGGCAGTTTAAAACAGTGGAATATGGTTACTGGGAATTAAAAACAGCATAGGTCAGTGAGCAAATCAGTGATCTGGAAATTGGAAAATCTGGGCTGTATTCCCAGGCCTGTCACCAGCCTATTGCTCAGCCATCACCAATTAATATTTTCCTTCTTGCCCCTTACACAATTTCTCTATTTAGCTGGTAGAAAAGAATCAAAGAAAGGACTTCTGTGTTACTGGGCAAAGGCTGCTCCCCCAGCCGCTGCTACTCTGTCTAACATCACATGAACATGAGGTCCTGGAGAAAAGGGACAGGCAAAGGCACCAATCAGTGGAGTTCAGGATCGTTCTTCAGCTCCGTCTCCTGCACTGGGCCTGTTGCAGGCAACATGGTTGTTCAGTTTCAGCAGAAGAGTAAAGGAAAAGGTGATATCCTATCCTAAACTGCTACCAGATCCACTTCATGCCCAGCTGCCTCACTGCAAGGTTATTTCATGGTTCTGTGTAGCAGCAATCTAGCAGCCACTCAGCAGTTAGAGAAAACACCTCAGCTGTCTATTACCAGATCCATTACTTATTTTCCTAAGCCAAGGAGCATTTTCAGGCTCTGAAACTCAATTGCACTAGCAACATGTAAAAAATGTTATATTTTGTTTTTTAAAAAGTCTTAACCTAGAAATCTAATTTCATGCACTATCTTTTGGATATTTTCTATTGGATCATGGAGTTAGATAATCCAATACGCTTGCTTTGGTGATTCCCTTCCACTGTCCTGCCTCGCTGTAAGCCTGTCAAAGGGACAGGCAGTAAATAAATCAGATGTATGGCACAATTGCACCAACAGTTTTAACAGTGTTATTAAGACAGCAGTGAACTGGATTATGATGTAAGAGCAAGCAGCAACATGAAGTCACACATGTGGGTGCAGTTTTTGGAAACATCAGCACCAACAAGCCAGAGAAGGCAAGGGAATCAGATGACCCACATACTTTCACGGAAGGGAAGAACAACTTTCTCTACAGACTTCCATTATTCTGCTGTATTGACTGTTGCCAAATTAATATTTGTTTATGTTTATGTATTTCTATATTTACATTTACATGTATATGTATATTCTTCTCTGTCTGAATTTCCCTTTTTTAAACTCACAAGCTTATTCAACCCTAAAGTGAAATGTTTAATTTCAGATTCAAGCTTCTTCTGGAATGAAAGCGGGTCTGAAGCAGAACACTTCATCTTGAATCAAAGTGATTTAGCATTCCCTGAATAGCTTTTGCTGCTTTTTCCATCTGAAGCTGCTAAAACAGACAACTGAGAAAAATATTTTAACATTGACAAAGCTTAAACTATTTTTTCATGAAAAATGCATTCAATTAATAGATTCTGTCTACTTTTATTAGGATTTCACACAGCTATCAAGGTCTATCCACAGATACCTGAGAAAAATTGATTCCTGTTGTTCAGCTATATATCTGGAATTCATGTTTATTGTGGACACAGCAAAAAATCACTCAAGAATTTCCCTTCAACAGAGGCGCTTCTGTATCCTCGGATATGGTTAACTTGCTTCTCATAGGATGCATAGCTACAACTCAACCATGTCCAGAATAAGTCTTCTTAGTTTAAGGACCTCTCTGTCTTGTCACATTTGACAGGATCTCAGTTTTGTGCTTCAACAAAACAAAAGAAGCAACTGTTCCCTGTTCCAACACAAAGACCACTGACTGTTTAGGTCTCAGTGCTATTTTCTACTATTCTCCAGGTGACTTCAACGCACCAGAGCAAACCTTAAGAGGCCCTTTGCAAAGTCTGGTAGTAAACAGCAAATAACAAATATTTTCTAGGAGTGAATGATTCCAAAATATGAAAAGAGTTACAGGAATCTTTTAAACAGTAGTCTGTACCATTATCTATTTTTCTCATATAAAAGCGCAGTTTGTTTGCTTTGTAATGGCCTGGTTTTCTTGTTTTCCTGTGTTTATAAGAATCAGTAATTACAGGTGGGTTGTGGGAAGGGAATAACTAATCAGTGTGTTAAATAAAGATTGAAATCCCAAAATCCATCAAACAATGACTCCATTGCAAAAAATTTTCCAGTGCTGGCACTGTTGAGAGATGTCCACAACATTTGTTTTTTAATAAATCTATCCAGAAGTGACATGAAAAGAGCAAATAATGCTTGACAGGGAGCAAATGTGTTAGACAAACTCTCCCACAACTACACATATTAGTACTTTTGGAGACCAGAGGGAGTAATCCACAGATGGCAAATTGTCTGACATATATGCAAGCTGACAAGGTTTTCCAACCTTCAATTATTGTACTAAATAACTCTTTATTTAATGTGAGATTTCTGCCCCTGAACTTTGCTTTATATCACTATTTGCTAGAGGACTGTTGTCAGCTTCAGGGCTAAGGTACTTTTGAGACTGAAAAATGCCATTTACAGCTACTGGTTGAAAGAGAGAAGATAAAATTAGAACCTGAGATGACTTCACTTGTTCAGGTGAAATCCCAAATCGGCCCTGGAGGCAGCTACTCTGGAACAAAATCGACCAACAGAAAATGTTACTGAGCTGCTCTTCGATCACATTTTCACCGCAGTCAGTGCTGTAAACACCAAGCACACAGATGGCAGAGCAGCGGCGTCAGCTGCAAACTCTGCCTGCGAGCTATTGGAAACGCTCATTTTCTCATTCCTCCTTCCACCCTCGCGCAACAGCGCTGCCTCAGAGCTGGCACAGGCCTGCACGAGGGGAAACAAGTTCACAGCACAAAGCCTAGGGAGCTTTAGTTTCAAAACACAGGGTGAGAGAAGGCTTGCTGCCTTCTAAAGTCCAGGTCAAAGCAGGATATTATTTCATTCCTTGACTTGTGAAGAAGATAGCTCTGTGGGGGAAGGCAGATTGGACAAACACTATGCAAGGCACAGCTGCAGCGAACCATCAGACAGTGAGTTCCCAGGGGCCCTGGAGACAGCTCCACTTGGGAACCTCAGAGGGCTAAAGGCAGCCTTGGGAGACAGGAGCTGCTAAGAGCTGCTGTAAACATGACCCACAACCTTGTATCTGTCATGAGGCTCTTCTGTTATTCACATAGTAGGTGAGATGTCTTGCAGCTGTGTGTGTTCTTCCCCTTGGGAATGAGCAGAATTGTTACCTATTTATTTTAATTTGAAGTCCCTTTGACCTCAAAATTGACAAAGTACCCTTCAAAAGCCAATCTTACCACTCGCAGTGTTCATTCCTCTCATCTTATATGGAAAAAACAGCATGGAATGCTTGTCTTGAAGCTTTACAAAAATAGACACTGCTGGTACCACAACAGCATTTTCTTGGTTGGCTAAAGGACTTCACAAGCACAGCACACAAGCAGTAACAAGACTTAATCTTACTTTGTATAGAATGTGCAAATAATATCAGTCAAACATTTATGAATCCAATCAAAATTAGTCTAGAGACAGCAGTCTGTTAATCTACTTGCCAGTGAATTTACTCTTTGAACAGGAAATAAATTGCTGTCATAAGGGTATCATACTTTTTGCCATTTTTTGGTAAATCTTTCATTTCCACAAAGGAATACTTTGACTGTTGAAGATAAAAGAAGTTTGCAGCAGTTGCAGCAAAATATATAGTGTGACCTGACAGCCAAAGCTGCCTCTTTGGACAGATAAATGTACTTGAGCTTAAGCAGCAACGCTGAAGTTCATTTAAGGACCCAACAAAATAACTGACCAGAGACAAGGAGTGAAATCCACAAGGAAAAGTAGGCACTCATGAAATGCCCTTTCACACCACCCTACAGGCTGCTCCAAGATAAATGACCAGAACCTCAGGGTACTTCCCACACAATTTTCTTTGCCTGGCAATGTGTAGAAATGGCACTGGGGGTGACACCTGTCACCAAGCTTGTCCTCCACTGTTTGGCTGCCATTGACTGGCCTGAACTAATCAACCACTGAACTCTAAGTATAAACATTAACTTGGCCTCTGCACAGAAATAATTAATAAGATTGTCAAATGTTCAGATGGGAACTCTCCTACGGCATGATCAAGTAGAAAATGACAAGATTAATTTTGATGCAACCCTACACAGTCTGCCTCGCTGTTGCCTCTTGTCATTCTTTTCTAGAAACACCTTATCCAGCATCCTTCTGAAGTATCTATGTTTAGGGTATATTGCTTCCTTTCAAAGTCAGCATTTTGCTTTACTGAGGTCTTTTCAGGCATGAAAGGAAGGAGATGGAGCAAAGGAAGTTTCTCACTACTGATAAGCAAAATCTATTATCTTTGCTCATTTTGATTTTCAGGTTTTTTGTTTGTTTGTTTGTTTGTTTGTTCCTGTGAGAATATTCTTCTCAACCATACAGCCATAAATGAAGCAGCTATACAGATAGGACAACACACTGCACTTCAGAGACCAAAATAAGCAGCCAGAGGGGATTTATCTCAGCCTGGAGAAGCCTTGTTGGTGGGAGGAAAAGCACACATTTCAGTAACTAGCTGTTATATGGGTGTTTTTTTGCAAAATGGTCTTCCACATGCTATGGCTCAACTCATCTTTACTGCAGTGTGCTAGCAAAAAAGCTTACTGCTTTCAGCAAGAGAGAAGCTTATGCTGATGCAAACTTTTCAGATCCACTCATTAATCTAGCATCTGGAAGCCTGTTAATCAGAGCCACAAGGTTACTTTAATAGTCCCAGTGGCTTACCGGCCTCAGCAAGACTTTCCATTTTGTGAAACGATTATTTACTGTGTTACACAGAGGGGGGAAAAAAAAGCTGAAATTTGTTACTGATTGTGCTCCCAGCAGTCACCCAGTTATAAAGCAATGCACCTGGAAATCACTTCTCTGAAGCACAGCACAATGAAGGCACTAAGTTGCCTATTACAACTCCCTTCAGTCCCAGCTTGTGCTTAATTTTTAAGGATATTGAACAGGTCATTTGAGACACTGTTAGCAGTAATTTTAAAAATCTTTAGAGTTTTCATTTGGAATGCCAGCAGGCTTATTTGAGCCTGAGAAAGTTGTGAGATCACTTACAGTCTCCTGAGAATGGAAAAACCCCCATGCATTTGTGTTCATTCTTCCAAAGCTGCCTTTTGTATCAACTTTTGTTATGATTTAACTACAGGGCTAATCAAACCCAAAAAAGAGGACCAAAGGCTCTTTCTGGATATTACTCTAGTAAGATATATATGCAGTTGAAAGAAACAATGAAGAAATGTAGGCTGATTTTTCTGGAGCCAAGATGAAATTAGGATTTGCAGGCTAATCTAAACAAAGCAGAGAAATTGAGTGCTGTGGAAAGGAAATTTCCGCCGAAGACAGTTCCCAGATACACTTGATCTTTGTTTGTTTGGTTTTTTTTTTTCATTTGACTTAGTAGGGATTCATTCCTATCCTGATCCAATGATTTCAGGGATGCCTCCAGACACCTGGCTGCCCTAGGACACAAGTCATCTTGAAAACCAGCAGCATTTCTTCACCTCTCCATCTGATTACAGACATATCTTTTAGGCGATGGAGAAAGTATACTCCTAACTCTAGCAAATTAGTACCACAAGAATGGCTTATTCTGAGAAAAACCCAGCACTGAAAAGAAAATAAGAACTAATTATGGAACTCATTCTTTTAAATCTTTCCTAATTTAAAAAAATATTGTCTTAGGCCCAATCCACAGCCATTCCAAAGCAATGTAAATATCTCCTGAGACCTGTGCTTGGTTTCCCCAAAGGTATATCACCAGATTTGCATTGAGTCTTTTTATCTTCTGGCAATTCAGGCCTTTTAAGCAAGGAACATTATTCAGAAAACAACTGAATAAACTCTGATCACATTCCTTTGCATTGTCACTCTGTACTTTCTGTCCCTGGCTGCTCATGCCTGGCCCTCAGAGAAAATCCTTTGCCATACAGCACTGACATTTGGAAAATATTTTGGAGAGGAAGGCAAGGCCCTAGGAAAATTATAGTGTTCTTAAATAGAAATAAGCACTGGTTATTTTATGAAAAATTAAGACATTTTAGATGGAAAAATGCATTTTTTTAATTAGGTGACCCAATGCTGCCTTTACTCTAACACTCTTCTCTTTGAGGAGAAAAACTTCAAAACCTCTTCCTCACCAGAAATCATGAAAATTACTTGTCATCTTTTGAATTTTATGTCTAAACATCAGGATTTTATCTGTGGTTTAACAGGTTTTTTTGGGAATGCACCAGAATAATTTTTTTAAATGCACTGTATTATGGTCAAATGTGCAGTGCTCTATACTATGTCAAATTCACTTCTAAACATGGAATTAAGCTGGAAAAGAAGTATAGATTGGCATTCAGCCAAAATGGAAAAGGGAAGATGCATCAAGGAGACTTTACATGGGGCAAAAAATAAGGGGGGGAAAAAAAAAAGGAAAAATACACAAAAAGAATTTCTAAGCCTGATATCACATAATCACAGAATTGCTAGGCTTTGAAGGGAATTCTGCAGATCTTCCGGTCCAACCACTCTGTCAAGGCAGGGTCACCTAGGGCAGGTGACACAATAATGAATCCAGGTGTGTTTGAAACCTCTCCAGAGAGCCTCCCTGGGCAGCCTGTTCCATTGTTCTGGCACCCTCAGTGCAAAGGAGCTCTTCCTCATGTTGAGGTAGAACTTCTTGAGTTTTAATTTATGGCTATTGCTCCCTGTCCTGTTGCTGGGCACCACTGAAGAGAGTCTGGCACCATCCTCTTGGCACCTGACTTTGAGATATTTATATGTATGGATGAGATCCTCTCTCAGTCTGCTCTTCTCTAGATTAAACATGATCAGCAAGTATTATTGAGCTATTTATCTTTCTCTTTTAGAAAATGAAATATGGTCATTTATCCTGTTAAGGATCGCCTGTAAATCACAGGTACTTAGTCTTCCAGGGAACATTGCAACTCCTTTCCACTGACTGTACTAAATATGAGTTGGAGGATGTTTTAAGAAGCAAACTGTTACTAAAGGCCTCATAGTGACTGGCAGAAAAACTGTAGACTTTTCACCTACCCTGAGACTTTTATAACACTGTCATGAACATGTGAACCAGTCACCTCAAACTATCTCCTGTTAAAGTAATGCAAAGAAGTAGAGCCAGTCAGACACCTCTGACTGGTTTTAGGGCAAAATTAATCCCAGCCTATAATTTGCAGTTACTCTGCACTGAGTATGAAGGAAGCCAAGACAACTAACTTCAATGTATATGTCTACATGTCCAATGAATCCCTATAAGTTTTTCCAGTGAGATCAGCAAATTGCTTCAATATCTGTACTGAGATTAATGAAGACCGTAATATTTCTGCTGTTGTACAGGGAGTGTATGAGGGGAGTATTACATTATATGGTCAAAAATTCCAGGAAGGTTACTGGGTTTTATTAAAATCTAGAGGACAATAATCCATTTTGCACCAGCCTCTTCCTTCGTTTGCTTCATATGCATTGCAACCCAAACCCATTTAACGTAATCCCAGGCACAGTGTTTCCTGCATCATTTATCTCCCTGTAGTGTTGTTCTTTCTTTGTTATAATATATTATGGACAACTGGTGGTTAGAGAGGCCTCCGCAGCTAACCAGAAACATATACAGAGACCAGGCTGTCTCTTGCACATAATTAACCACTGAGAAGGACTGCCATCCTCCACGTCTGACAGTTTAGACTGACAAATTCAGGCCCTGGTCTGAATGCTTGCCAAAGATGAGATTTGATGATCCCCACATAGGATATAGGGGAAAATACACAGAAGAGACATTTCCCTGCCATTTCAGATGTCTTCTTTCTAGGCAGTTCAACCAAGAATTGACACCTTATTTGGAAGAAGCACGTGTGTGCCTTTGGGTGGCAAAATCTAAACTGCTGACTCACGGAGAAATAACATGACTTTCCACAAACTTCCTCCAGTTACTTAGATGGTGCAGCCTATGGAATAAAACACTGGATGTAATACCCCCTCTCCATACAAGTGTCTGGATGTTGAAACCCAGGTAGTCCCAGGTCATGTTGTTTTACATCCTGTGGTTTATAGCTTACAACCCCATTCTGCAGTACCTTTACATAAGTGTAATCAAAAGGAATTCTCTGCAGTTAAAGCACACACAACCAAAACATGAGGTCAATTCTATGCCCCTCTTCAGCTTTTCCCACTGATTTTTAGTGGAAGAACACCTGGTCTAGTTCTATTGTAGTAGATGAGTTTTATTTTCTGCAAGTGTGTTTGGTGCAATTTTTTAATAGATTCTAAGCCATATTCTTGAGTGTACTGAGCCATTAATGTATTCAACTTTTGGTTTTAGTACTCTACAGTCATAGCAGATGTTTAGAAAATTGTGTTCATAGGATTGGATCTATTGCATCTGCTTCTTCTGAGACATGCTGCCTTTCTAGCTCATTGCACTCTCCTTAAATTAAAAATAAGCCTAAAAATCAGAACTTGTCCTTGATATTAATGAGAGAAAAAAAAATGAAAGAAAGAAAGAAAGAAAGGAAGGAAGGAAGGAAGGAAGAAAGGAAGAAAGGAAGAAAGGAAGAAAGGAAGGAAGGAAGAAAGGAAGAAAGAAAGAAAATTATACTTACATGTACTTATAGGAAATTATTTGTAAACCAGAAAAAGAAACAGAGTGAAAAATTTGCTTGGGTTCTCTGAATGACTATCGTTCATCTCTGTCCGTTGACTACAACCACCATCTAAACAAAGAAAAAAACATATTAATGAATACTAGTTGGAATCAACATCCTCAAACAACAACTGTGATAGGAGGCAGGGTAGCCAAGCCAGTATCAGCAGACAGCAGCTGTAGGTTGCCTTGTCTTCAGCCTCTCCTATGGCTTTGAACTCTAAGGACAGCAGGACAACTGTTCTCACTCCTACTGTTAAAGGACTTGCTTTGATATCCCTTGACAATGATGATTTATAAAAGAACTAGCTTTTATTACTGCTTCCTATCCTGCAATCAAATTCCACATACAGATGTTTCCAGCTCCCCAGTTTTTCAATTTTGGACAAGTTTTCCCCAAGGACAAAGGAAACCAAGGATCTTGCTGTCTTATCTTGTGTTTGCTCTGCTCCGATGGGCTATGCTATAGGCTCTCTTTGTGCAGCTAAAAGCATACCAGTAGTCAGCCACAATACTCTGATCATGTGGAAACCATGTACTGGAGAAACTTCCACTTCTCCCTGTCCCAGATTTACTGAGAGTTTTACTGGGCCAGGAGACTTAACTTGGTAAGTCATTTCCAAAATACGCTGGATCTTCAAGTTATGTCCTCTTGCCTTTAATTTAGTCCATGTAAAGTCAGACACCTAGGATGCTGACATTCCAGCCTGCCCTTTGAAGGTACCCAGCTCTCACTGCTGGCTGTGGTCCAAGGCACTTTTAAAGTAGCTTTGTGTTTGTATATTGGGGAAAAAAGAGGATATAATCACTGATCTGTAACTAAAAGCAAACAAGATGGACTTTAGACTGGAAATATCAAACATCACAGCCAAAATATATACAACAGGTGTGTATCAAGAAATATTTAATTGTGGATTTTTGGTTCCAGAAATATGAGGTTGTTGCAGATTCATTCCATCTAGATTCTAAATGTTAGATACCTGTTATAAAATATTTATGTATACTTGGTCTGTATTATTTGAGAATCAGATGCAGCTTTATGGAACAATTCTTTCTACATCAAAGAAACCTTCTTTACAATGAGATGGATAAGCCTCTGGAGCTCACTTTACCTTTTCTCCTCTCTCTTGTCTACAAAGGAAGCTTACAAAAAATACGTAGTTGTCCATGTATTTCAGAAACCCTAGAGTACCGAGGATGTCCATAAGGAACTGGCAGGCATGGCATGGGACCTCCAAGTTCTTCTGTCACAGCAGAGAGTGACCAGGTGGAATATCTTAAATCATCTCTAATCACAGAAGACACTTTGTTTGTGGACACTGTTGAGCCCACTTTTGATGAATGTTAAGCTTGGATTAGATTTCTGACTTTAGATACCGAAATTTGGATGAGATTAATTCTGATACCAGTGCTCAGTTTTGGTGTCTTGGACTGGATTTGGTTGCTCACAAAGCGTAGTATCTTTTGAGATATTTTAGAGTTTGCTGCCTGGATTCCAGCTGCCCCTCCAGCACAGAGGTCTTGCCTAGGTCCTGCATCATATCTGCCAACCATCATATCCAATTCCACTAGATGCCTCTGTGCTGGAAACTAACACAAGTCAATGTCTGCATCGTCTCAGCCCTGCAGATTCAAGCCTCTATTATCCAGGCCTACCTGGATTTGGCTTTGTTTCAAGGAGAAGCAGCCGGGCATCAAATCTAGACAACATCTAAGGACAGATCTTTTAAAGTCACTTAGGAGCTTCTATGTCCAAGGATATCACTGTGCTAACACCTGTGGGATACCGCTGGACCAGGACAAGAAAATAATTTCAGATCGATTGCAAAAGCCAAGCCCCACTTCAGAAATGGATGCAAGATCACAGGTGCTAGAACTGACTACTTATTTCCCAGATGGAAATTTAGTAGAGAAAGAGGACACTTGACAAATTAGTGCATTAATATTTTGCCTTTGGTAATAAGGGGAAAGAAGTATGTGACAGTCATGAGATAAAGATGAGTGGCTTTTTTTAAAGTAAGAATAATTTATAAGGGGGAAGAGGAATGAACTATGGCATAAAGAGACAGTTTCTGCAATGTTCAACTTCCAGCTGTGTTTTCCTTGTATACCAGGGTTCAAATCCCTTTTTTTTCCTTTTTTTTTAATAACATTAGAGACATCGAGTGTCTGAAAGGCATTAAAGGACATATTCTGACATATTCTCCACCCTGAAATACATGGGAAAAAAATGAGTCAGTCATCCAATCCAATAAAGCTGAGGTAAAGGAAACCACTTCTGCTTTTCCAACACCCAAAACATGGACATGGGAAAAGAGGATAGATGTGAGTAAATGGTGGTGCAAGCTACATGTGGGCATGGGAAGGAGAAAGCACTGAGAGATACTGGTATCTTAGCCTGGAACATAAAGCAACTCAGCTGAGCCATGTGAAATGTAAATGTAAATCTCACTCAGTTTATGTCCTGAGTCTCATGCAATACAAAAAGTTGTTTGGGTTTTTTTTACAGCTCTTGCAATTGGCAACATAGAATAAGATTGGAAGTTTAACATAGGTCATCAGATGTTACATGGAAATCAAAGTGGTTTCTTGAAAAGACAAGTAGAAAATCTCCTGCCTTCTGTTGAGAAAATCATCCTTAGCTGAAAAGTGAAAAAATCATAACAAGCTGGAATTCAACACTTGGTTGGACAAAATAGGACCTGCTGCAATCCTGTGGAAATCAAGGAGTTATACAGCAAATCAATTTGTTCCAGTGTATTTCAATAACAACACAAAGGTTCTTGCTTTAAAAAAACCACAATAAAAACAAAACAAAACAACACAACATCATATTGTTTCAACGTTGATTTCTATTATGAGTAGTTAAAAGTTTCTCCCAGAAACAGTCTTCTATTCCAGCACACTTGCAAAACCTGATTACTAAGCGAAACCAGGGTTCACAGAGATGTGGCACACACCTACATCTTATCCATAAAAGGACGAGGAACATGGAGATATACACAGTGTAGATGAAATCTATAGACTCCCCAGGCAGTTATGCTATTTAGAGCATCAGTAGGTATGGAGATTGTATAGAAAATGAGATAGCTCATAAATATTAGCATACATTTCCGTACATTTTCCTTTAGGCAGTTACACCCAAACCGTTTGAAATGAGACAGAATATCTTTTTTCTTTATATTGTGTACAAGTTGTACAAATGTATCTATGGATCGTGACAGAGGTGGATGTGTTTTTCTGACTTGCTGCACTTTGTTGCTTGGTGTGGACTAGGTGCACATTTTCCTTGGTGTTTTATCCTGGCACATGTGCCCCCTTTTGGGGAGAAAAGTCAAAAGCACTTTCCCAAAGAATATCTGAGGATGTCAAGCCAGAAGAAACCTCTGGGTTTCTGGGTAAGGCATGAAAGACACAGAAGAGGAGAGACCCATACATAAGGCAGACTGCAGTACCCACAGAGAATGGGAAACTAGTGAAAAGTTTGCAAGAAAATAACCTTGTCAAGACGTGGAGGAGATGTAAAGCAAGAGATTTTTTCACGGGTCGTCCTCATAGTTTGTTCCAAAGTAAAACCTACCATTAAGGATTCCAAGCCCTCCATGGGGTGTCCTTTCAGTGGGTGTGGATGCACTTTCTGAGTATCAGTAAAATCACAGAGTCACAGAGTGGTCTGGGTTGGAAGGGACCTTAAAGATCACCTAGTTCCAACCTCTCTGCCATGAGCAGGGGTGCCACTGACAGATCAGGCTGTGCATCAGGTGTTGTACATGAGATAACCTGCTTCTGCCCAGCGTATTACAAAGCAGAATGAGCCCAAGATGGAATGAATTGGCACAACCCACTCTCACCAGCATAAGCAGACACATCTGCAAGCAAGGAATTCTGAAACCTGATCTCTTTCAGACTCTCTGATTAAGCTTTAGGCATGCACATAATCTGTACTTTCCAGAAAATAGAGAATAAAATTGCCCTTGGCAGTTTTTTTCTTCTTCCTCATGCCCGCCAGGTCGAGTCAAGCCTGTAAACCCATGTATAAACTGCAGAGTGATTTAATACAATGTATCTACAGATTAATAATAAGTTCTAGGCTTTTGAATTAATGAGAAATATAACAAGCTTTTTCCTAGTCCAGTTGCTTGGTGTATTATTTTTATGACTGAACATTTTGTTTCATCTACCCAAATTATCCTGTAATTGTCACAGTCTGGTTGCACATAAGCATTTGGTCCAGGTTATCAAATGCAACATATCAGGTATCTATTCACTCTACAGACCAGCCTTCCAGTGACAAAAATGCAGTGACTCTCATTGACCAACTGTTAAAAAAATCACTGGTTCTGGCATCACCATGGATGTCTCAATCTGCTTCTTTCTTTTTTATTCCGAAATGCATCCATGCTCCTGTCAATAGTATCCCTGCCTCTCCACAACAACCATTATGTTCTCTCATGTCAGTTATCCAGAGCACCTGCTAAGCTGACCCATCATACAGTAACTATGAGTCACTTAAATCCTCTTTTTTTTGGCTGGTAACCAAGATGCTCCAATTGATTTTTTTTTTTTTGCTAATTCCCAGCAAGATCAATGCACAACTGAAATTGAGTGCCACATGGCTCTCTTCATCACTGTAACCAGATAGCTGGCTGCAGCACCAGGAGACACAAGGACATACAACAAAGAATAGGTGGAACTGGAAATAAAGTACATATTTTGCTGCAAAATATATCCATCAGCCAAATGGGTTGAGTTTTCTGCATACCTCTGTCTCCTCTAAACCAGTACTCTCACCTTCTGTAGGGATGGTATCACTGTTCAGGTACCAAACAGTTTATTTTCTGTGCTGGTCTGTACCTGTGCAAGGGCTTATCTCATTTATCTATATCTGGGGACACAATTTGTCTATATATAAGTAGAAACTTGCAGATACATGATGCGACATAACAAGGTACCTTACCCCTTATCTTGATCTCTTGGTAATAGCTCCTTGTTTTTCATCTCTTCAGTGGCTTCACTTTATCTATTGCTCTTTGAATCTACACAAGGTACTGCAGGGAACGGAATCAACACTTTACTGCCTGATTTAAATAAGTGACAAAATTGCAAGGAGAAGATGATAACCGTGATTATTCCTATGTTAAAAAGAATAAACAGGATGAGTATACAGCTTCAAGCACTGGTGCCTGATTATCCTTCCCAGCTAACTGCTGGCAAGAACCCTGTCACAGTCATGACCGAAGTCCATGGTCCCAAACCATCCCTTGTATCAGTTAGGGATGGCACAAACCAACCCAGTGACAGTTTTGACACACTTGAATGCATGGAAAAAGTCATGCCTCTGGGAGAAAGAATTAAGTCACATGGGTGCGAGTTGCACTGCGCTGCTGATCCAGCCTGACTTATTTCATCTGTTAAACCCAGTGCTACTGTCAGTCCTGCTCAACACACAGTCCCTCACTAGCCTGCCAGATCTCTCAAACAGAGTTAATCATAACCTCTAAGAGTGTTTTTGTTACAACTTTAGGGTCCAAGGATCCTTTGCCATTCATAACTTTGTTTACTTCTTACATTTATTCATTCAACATCCCAAAGAACAGGAGCAGCCATATAAATAGACTGATCACTTTTGACAATATTGGCATGTCTCCAGTGTCTTATTTTCAAAATCCACCCTTGCAGGTTTATGGCTTGAAGACAGACTGCACAATATCTCATGTTGGTTTTTTGCAACAAAGACACAGCTGGAATATGCTAACTGTATTACATAGTTTTTAATTCGTTCTGGTTTTCTTTTAAAATAAGAGGGCATGAATCATAAAATCACTCACATTCCCTCATTGAATGGTTAGCTCCAGGAAATGTATTCATCTGTAGTTCATTGACTACCACACAGCTATTAGTTTTCCCTCAGCAAAATTAGCTATATGATCAAGGCTTATTTCAAACAATCAGTAAGTCAAGTAGGCTTGTGTAAAACAATTTCCCATTTACACTGGTATGGAAGCAGTACTTTTGGCAAGATTTCATTATCCCCTGTATCTGCCCAAAAATTCCATGCCAAAATCCTTGCCATAAGATTTCCCAATCTTAGTAACTGCGTTGCTCCAAATCATAGAATCATTTAGGTTGGAAAACATATCTAAGAACATTGAGTCCGACCACTAATCCAGCAACTTCCAAGTCACCAGTAAAATATATCCCTAAATGCCACATCTACACCTCCTTAAAATACTTGCAGGGATAGTAACTCAGCCATTTCCCTGGGCACCCTGTGGTGGACAACCTTTTTGTGTGAGGAAATATTTCCTAATATCCAATCTAAACTTCCCCTGGTACAGCCTGAGACCATTTCCTCTTGTATCACTTGTTACCTGGGAGAAGAGACTGACCGCCAGCTGCCTACACCCTCCTTCCCGGCAGTTATAGAGAGCAATAAGGTCTCCCCTGAGCTTCCTTTTCTCCAGAATAAACACTCCCAGCTCCCTCAGCCACTCATTGCACTTGTGCTCCCGACCCTTCCCCAGCTCCCTTTCCCTTCTCTGGACACACTCCAGCCCCTCAGTGTCTTTCCTGTGGGGAGGGTCCCAGACCTGCACACAGGATTCGAGGTGTGGCCTCAGCAGTGCTGAGCACAGGGGGACAGTCCCTGCCCTGCTCCTGCTGCCACACTATTGCTGATCCAGGCCAGGATGCCATTGGCCTTCTTGGCCACCTGGGCACACCCTGGCTCATGGTCAGCCACTGCTGCCCAGCACTCTCAGCCCTCCTGGGTTTCTTTGCCCCTCAGGGCTACCTCCCAAAGAACACTCCCAACCAGTCTCCTAAAGAGGTCAAAGTTTGCCCTCTGAAAGTCCAAGGCTGCAGTTCTGCTGCTCCGCCTCCTTACCTGAGGATCGATAACTCCATCATTTCATGATCACTGCAAGACAATTCCAATCACCACATCATCCACCAGTCCTTCTCTGTCCATAAACAACAGGTTCTGAGGGCCCCCTCCAGATGTGCCAGGAAAATATTATGTATCAGTAAAACACTGTTGGGAGTTTCCACATTTGTTTTGCTGAAATTTTCCGTGTAGATTATACCACAGCCATTATTTTAAGCCTATCTGATGGTGTTACTAGGAAAATAAACCAGATCAGATCTATCTCAGAATAAGTCAAGTACACCAGCTAACACTTACAAACCTCGCTGCTTTCATTAAATGGCATCAGGCTTTTCATTGCTTTTGGGTTTTTTATTTCATTTTAAATTTTCTCATAAGTGCTCTGTTCTTAATGTCTTCCAAATCCATTACTCTCACAGGTCTTTGATACACAGTATATCTCCTCTGCAAAACCATTCAAGGGAGCCCCCAGGTAAGATATCTTTCAGCCTATATCATAATATTCTAATTACTGTCTAATGGCACTTCATAGGAAAAAAACGAAAATATAAAAAAGTGTGATTAAGCAAAGAAACCTAAGGCCATACCAATCCTAGGGGTTAAGACTCAGATATTCACATATATAGTGAATTTAAATTTCTCTCTTTAAATTAGCACCCAATGAAAATTAAAATGTGGCTTTTCAGAGAAGCAAAGGTTGTTAGTCCTTGGTTCCCATCATGAAAAAAGAATACAAATAATCATCCATGGTTTACATTAAATTTCATATTGTGTCAATATAACCAAGATTCCTCTTTCCAAATGCAAAAATAAATATGCTCACAAAGCTTTCCCTTTAGCACACCTCAGAGTACAATGCATGCACGCTTCTCACAGAAACGATTTTCTGACAGATTATTTGGGGTGAAATATATTATCTCCAAGATGTGTTAAAGTGTGTCATTAATAGCTGCAGAGGTTTTTTCAGTAACCTAATGATTCCAACATTTTTAAATTCAATTTTCCAAAACCCTATGTTTGCACATTTATGTTGCCTACCTACATAATTTATAATTTTAAAATTACGTTTACATACATCAAATTTCCCATTCATCAAGAGAAAAATTACATGTGCAGCACCAGGTGCTAGAATTGAAGTGGTTTTTTTTAAATAAGTATGTTTCTCTTGTATATGGAAAGCAGTATTAAGAGCAGTAAATCATCTTGTCTCTAGAAACACATATGAACTGTAAATGAATGAGGTGGGCAATTTTGCTTAATTAGAATCAATAGTATCATCCTTTAATTAAAGAATATTGATTGTTTTATGCAGAAGGAAGGCTTGCAGAGGATATGCTTTAATGTGATTTCTGTTTGACTTGCAAAATTGTGTCAAGGGTCAAATGAACTTGTACATGGAATACCTCATTCAAGATGAGTAATCACTCTGAATTCATCTAGGACCTTTCCTTGCAGCATACAACTGGCAATCCAATGTTAAATCTTTACAAAGAAAACAGAAGTTTTTAACTGAGAAAGATGTGAGCTTTTTTATATTCCTCCTCCAGAGGAACTTCAGAGAGGCACAGCATCCTATTTTCTTCCTGCTTCCAGTGTCAGGAAGATCAATAGATGAGTGCATGGATCAGAGAAACTTCATTGCTTTTGCAACGTCTCCCAACACACGATTTCACACACAACACACGATTTCATGACAGTTCAAGGAATTGCATGATGAGAAAACAAAGTTGCCTCATGTGTCATCATTTTGTTTTAAGACCTGAGTGCTGTAGCTTCCAGCTATTATTGATATAAGAATGACATGCAGTCCCCAATGTTCCCATTTTCCTTTACACAGCCAAAGTGAATCTCAGAATTGCAGGCTACTGACCACTTAAATTGTATTAAGCCACCAATTAAGTGCTGAAATACACACCATTTCGCGTCAATAACAGTGACAAGAGGCATGCTCTTGCAAAAAAAGCCCTGTGCAACTCTGAGCCATTTCTTCACAGTAACCAGCTAAGCCATACATCATGAGCAAAGTAGCATAAAAAAAAATAAAAGTGAAAAGCTAACTGTGTGCCTATCTGTGAAGTCCCTGCAGACTGAAATTTAGCTGAGCTGTCTAAGGGGAGGAAAAAAGAGTATAAGTATGTGTTAGTAAGTTGCAGGAAATATTCGAGCACCAAGGAAAATTCCATGTTTGAATATACGTGGCCACTAATCAGTAACTGCCGGTGTTTTCAGCAGCCACTGGTTTGCACACGGAAATTCTTATCATTATTAGACATTACTAGAATTACAAGGCTGCAAACTTCTACTCAAAATCAGACCAATATTATTAAAAAAAACAAACAAAACCAAAACAAACATGTACAATGAGGCATCCCTGCTTCCCAGAGGTCCTCTGGAAAAGAACCGGTGGAGGAAAGGGAAAATTGATGCAGAGAGTTTAAAAGACTTCCAGTCTTCCAGGAGATTGGTGGTGACATTTTTCAGTCTTCCCAGTTTATTGCTGTCAGACCTGCTCCCCTCCATTCTTTGTGTCAGCAGGGACTAAAACCTCAGATTTTTCTCTGAAGTAAGTTATGCCATCAGCTAAATGCTAACATGGACTGGTTTCTGTCATTACAGAGCCTGTGTCCTAAAACGGACACACACACACGTGCAGACATCCCCCCTGGACCACATCAGGAGTGGAAATCATGGACATGCAAAGAATGCAGGTACACAGATCCCTTCACCTATGGATCATATACAGAGAGTTCCCATGTGTCGGTGTGCATGGCATTACACAGGACAATCTGTCTGTGCACCGCCCTGCTGTCTTTGCCAGTCCATCAGTAGAAATGATAACACATGTGCTGCTGCAGGGCTGGAGTGGGGATGTGCATTATGGACTGTAAGAATGAGCACCTGCTGAAGGAAAATGTAAAGGTCAGTAGTTAGTCCTGTCAATAAATGGGATAACAGTGCAAGATCTACTCCATCAGCAAAGCCAAAAGGTGGTCTGAGCATGAGCATCACTCTATCAGCAAAACTGCAAGGGCTGCAGTAATCACAGATACCTCCATTCATTTCCATATATTATGTTGATTGGGAGTAACATTCAGGTCAATTTTTCCTCCAGTCTTTTAAATGAAACTATATATTTATTTGATTGATCACAGCCTAAGCATTCCCCATTTCAAAACTTCACTTTATGGGTTATTTCCCCTCAGCTATCATTAATGCTATGCCAAGGCTAATGAAACACTCAGTAGAATGTAAATACTAATGAGGTGTGCTGGACTTCTAGTTAGCAGGCCTGTAGGGGGAAGAGAATTGAACAGGTGAATGAGACCGTGTAAATATAAAGCTGTTACACATAGAACAGTCTGGAGAGCATTTAGGGTGGCGGGTTTTTTTAAATCCCCTAGTCCTTCTTATTCCTTGGTCTTCAGCTTCAGTTTGTGCACATGAGCCTTTGGGTTGATTCAAACCCGGAAGATTTCTAGGTGGAAAAGGTGTTGCTAAGTTGGCTGCACAGGAAAGTAGAAGTTGCTCTTTTCCCAGTGTGGATAAGTCTCCCCATAATGACACGAGCTATTTAAGCAGAGTTCTTTCTTACTACCAAAAGCTAAGTGTGTGGAGAGTTTGGTGACACAATTATGCCCATTAAAGACAATATTTTCATGCCTCTTCCTGCCAGACCGGCAAAGCATTGAGGTGTACAGCTGATATTTGTGGGAAGGCATCCTTCATGTACTCACGAGGAATCTCAGTTGGTATTTCTTCTGTAAGAAATGGCCTTGAGGCTCTGCAAAACCCAAACACAAAGTGCCATGGCAGAAGTTCAAAGTGACTTTTAGTTCCCTGTGTTGCAGTGGTCATAAAAAATATGAGTTCCTGCGTGCACACCTGATTGGTTACAAAAAACGGAAACAACAGCCAAAAACAGAATGAAAAAGTCCAATCAGGCAAATAAGGTGGCATTATGTCTCTGTAACGAGTGTAGTTTGAGTTACACTACTGCCCTTTGGCTCTTACCTTTCTAGTGTCCTACAGAGGACTGCTAATCTCCTCTCAGCAGGAAAGGTGTTAACAGCTGAGTAGCAGCACCTTGGGAAGACAAGATCACAAGAAAGGTAATAGTGATTGATTGATTTTACCTTAGATATACTGATTTGCCAATGCCTCTATATTACCTAATGATGAGAAACACATCTAAGTGATTAGACTCAGCTAAGACATTTATTTTTTTTTCTTTTCTCTGACACAGATTTAGGCCAGGGTCCAAGAGAATTATTTCTCCATACCACAGTTTCTTAACTGTTTCTGTAATAAACCTGCCTTCTTCTCACTAATTGTCAAGCTGGGTTATAACATACTAGGTGTAGCTGCACAAAATCTGGCATAAGGAGTTGGAGATTTCAACCTAGAACTGAAGGCACTACTGTAAAACCTAAGTTCTAAGAGGCCATGGAGAACATGCGAGTTAATCTATGGGTTGGATGATAATCCCCTTTCCCATGCTGGTCCAGTTCTACCCATGGGAAGGAGATTGGAAATGTGTTCAGGGTTCTCAAGAGTGGTTTCCCAGCAGAGGAAACTCGCAAGCAAAGCATGAATAAGGTATTTCAATGCTTTCTGCCAGCACTGATGTAATGACCCTATCATGTAAGACAGATCTGTGAATTAATTCCCTGTTTTGCCTGTTAAAAAGATTTGCTCTCTCAGGTTCTTTGGCAAGAACCACAAAGAAGTCCCCCCCCAAAAATCCTAACTCTCCCCCACAAAAAAAACCCATAACAAAACACCAAAGCACAGAATTTGTCAGTCTTAATCACCATACCATCTCCTTTTATTAATAGAGCCTTGACATGGAAGAGTTTTCTGGCCAGACATTTTTCACACCCCAATAGGCTCAAATAAAAAATTATTGCCAGCACAATGATTTAAATGTAAGATGTAACACTACTGCACTTGCCTAGCTTGATTTTTTTTAAGTCAGCTCCAATGTGTCTGACACATGCAAGACGTAAATGAATATCCGTATTTCCTTGGAATTCAAGGTTCCCTGACAGCATACAGTACGGAGCATACGGCACTCCCAATGGGTCGTTGCTGTGGACTGGCATTACTTTCACCTCCTTTATTCTTCCTCAGCCAGCTTTGCTAGTGGGAGCCAAGACTCTCCCCATTAACCTCAAGGGCAATTTTCTCAAAATATTTTATATAAAGCAGTCTATGCTATATTTGCTAATTGCATGTGTCAACCTCCCATGCCAAAATTTTCTTAAGTAACAAAACCATTGGAAGTAAACATGGAGATCTTTGTATTTGGGTAGAGAAAATGTTTTTTACAGTGCATGAGCTAAGGGTTATAAATGAGAAATGATTGCTTTTTTCAGAGAGTTGGTCCACAGAGCTTCCTCAGCCCACACTGTGTCAAAACTGGCACCTTTCTCCTTTCTAAAATAACTTTTTCTGATGTATTTCTACTCAGCTTCTTTCTCCGCCTCCTAATCTCTTTGTTCAGTATTTCCTCCCGACACAGAGTCATCACACCATTCATCTGCATCAATCTGTCTGCCGCTCACAGACTTTGCTGGGTCTGCCTCATCAAGTGCAGTCACTAAATTCATATCTTTTTTCAAGTCGGTAATTGCCTTCAGCTTCACGCTGTCATTTTTGCTTGTGTTGATGTCTATTAGATTTTTGTCTACTGTTTCAAAAGTCTGTGTTGTGTTCCTTGAGTCACATAAACTCCAGCTCTGCCAGTGATTTACCAGCCCATCCTGCCTGAAACTGTACAAATTATGTTTATGCATGTACAATTCTCTGTTCATCATGAGAAAGGTGAAATACTGATACCTGTAGCCATGTGCCCAGATACCAAGCACAGGGTTTATCTCCTCCAACTTCAAGGTAAAATTCAGTTTGAGATAAAACTACCACTAGCGTAATACACCTACATGTCGGTGTCTCCATGTGCAGCAGTGTCCAAGCTCCTATTATAGCAGCACAGACTAACTCAATTAATTTGTCCTCACACAAGTCTCTAGTGCTATCTGAGATGCCCTTAAGCCTTCTGTCTGGCTTCCAGCCATGGGCTTCGAGTCCCTTGTCGATATAGGAAGTACAGTCTAGAGCAATTCAATTTATCCTAAGTCTGGCTAAAGCCAGAGGGTCAGCAGAGTTGCTTTTCAGGCTCCAGTGTAGTGATTAAATTTTCATTGACTAAAGCAGGAGCTTAGGCACTTGACTCACAGGTAAACACCTACACACAGGCATCTGAGTTTAAATGTCTTAATCTGGAGCTGACTTCCACCCTACAGGCTCCGTTCAGTTGCCCAAACATATGGTGCAATTTGCAACACTATGGAGTGTCCAAATCATCCACAAAATGCTGACAGAATGACACAAGCTACAGGAGCACTGCTCAGAGCCACATGGAATACCCTGGGGCATCTCAGATGGCACTAGAAATCAGTGTTGAGGCTACTGAAAGACTTCATGTCTGCAATATAGATGCCGAAACAGACTTGGGTGCATCCTTAAGAAAAGTAAGATGTTGTTTGAATTATGCCTAGGAAAATTCAGTGTGAGGAAGACATATTCAAAAAAATGAGAAGACGCCTTAGCCAGAAACTCTTGGATATATTTGCCATTTAAAAATAACTACCAAGCCTAAGCTAATTACCTAGACCCACTCTGCAGTATACAAATATAGGTTCCTTCAGATGACAATTTATACCACATAAGAGAGATGTCTAAATTAGGCAGGACAAATTGCCCTCTGGAGCTGTTTATCACTCGCTACAGATTGTGGAAGGAACCTCAAAAAAAATCTTAAATACCTAATGGTTAGCAGGCTAAACTAAATGTAATGCTAAACAACATTACATTCTGCCTTTCCCCATGTAATTCAATAATAATTACCCAACTCCCTAAGTGTTAAATATGTGAAAATTATTTTCAATAGGTGTGGATTTTAAATATCTGTATAAACAATGAGTTTCTGTCAGAAGTCTTCTGCTTCTGTATCATCCATCATGGTAAGTTAGGCAGTCAACATCACAACTTCCCCTGATAAATCCACTCTGAGTACTTATATTTGTAATCAATATTACTGTTTTGCAAATATTAGGCCTGTTAAGTCATGGAATTCTTTATCATACACTAAAGATTTCCTTGTATAGGAATGAGCCATGAGGATTCATGTCTACCTGACTGGCTAAAAAGCCACAAATGTACACACAGGATAAAGCAGACAGGGTAGCATCCCAATAAAGAAAAATCTTTGCACCAGAATGAAGGGTCTTTCTCTTCTAAATCACAGTACAATCTGCCCACCTTTCTTTAAACAGAAAAGGGAAAAATAAAGGACTTGAATCACTAGTAAAGCCAGGGTGAGTCACCTGCCATCTGATCAGATAGCATGAATGTTACCAGTCCTAAACATAAATCTATGGTCTACATAAAGGTAACAAAGAACAACATGCATTGGAGTGCAAACTCTGAAGAAATTAAGTAGAAATCAGTTTCTTTGTGTGTGATGACAAATGCCTTCATTTTTTCTTCCTTACTATTTTTTTTCATTTTTATGCATGTGTCAGCATATGCACAAACAATGCATTAAATAATTTTCTTAAGGTAAACAGCACAGAATTAATAGATTTTTCAGGTTAAAATGGTGTTATTCAAAGGCAGTTAATGTGTGTGATTTATCCATCACCTCTGTGTGAAGTCTTTGAAAAGGTTCTTTTGTTCTAAAGTTAGGGGGTGGAATAAGAACCACAGTAATGTGTAGCATTGAGATTTAAGGAGGAGACATTCAAATGGCATTTATCTAGTCCCACTCTGCTAAGATGAACAAAGGGGCTTCATCACTTGTATTTTCTGAATTGTGTTGTCAAAAGGGCTACGCCTAGAACAGATGCTCAGGCCCAGATCAATTTTACCTAACCATAAAAAGCAAATAAAAGTTAGATGTCTAAAGCAGGATTTTTCATAGCTGAAATAGTTTCCCAGACCAAGCTGATCATGTACATACTGTTTGCACAAACTGAGAGATTTCCAGTGGTCAGGTCCCCTTGCCCTAAATTGAATGTTTAGGATTCGAAAAGCAGAATAGATCTCTGTTTTGTGCTCTCTTTGTCAATCCTCAAAGAACTACATGATTACTTTAAACTTGCCATTCATCTAATTTTCAGATGAGCAAAGTTAAGAGAGAGAAGCTGCACTTAGATTAAGTACTTTTCCATCTTGTGGGAACCCCATAACTATTTCTATGTATAGATCACAGATGAAAGAAATCTAGCTCCTCCTTAATTTCTTTCAAGAAAAACTAACTTAAAGTAATTAAAACAGTGTCAAACTCATAGTTTGATTTGATTACCTGCACTATTAATTTGAAAGTTTAATCACTGAACTCATTGATTCATTCTTGGTTGTGACCTCAATTTGATTATTGCTTTGTGCCACTTTTGATTAACTTAGTGAAACTGCAATACATTTGGCTTAGCAACACATGTACATGTATTTTTCCTGTTCCTACAGTTTTACAAAATCTTTAAAAACATTCACAATAGGTTTATCCATCTAAAATACAATATGGCACACAAATGCTGAGGAAAGTGCAAGTTGCTTTGCCATGATTGTAAATTAATATTTTGTTCAAAAACTTAAAACTTTGTGGATTACAGCTGATATGTGTCAAAGAACAGCAGTGGTTTATGGTCATTTTCACATCCAAGCCTTCTGGGACATAATCAGCTGAGAGAAGGATCAGAAGAACTGGTCAAAAAGAAAAAATAAACCCACTGACCCTGGGAAAAAAAATTCTTAAAAAGAAAAAAAAACCCAAACCTAAATACATTGCAAAAAAATCACACACAGCATAATTTCAAAATGGGCCTGAGGAGTAAAACAATTTAAAAAAACCAAAAACTTTTCAACAAGAAGTTTCAAAAAATTTTATTTACTTTCTTGTTCAATTCTTAAGTTGTCATTCTTATTTGTTTCATGATAATTGTATATTACAAAGCCAGTTGCAGCTCTAATACATGTTTGAGATGGGGTTCCAGCCTTCATGACAGTGATATGAAAGCATACCCCATTCTGGTCAGAGGCATCTGTAAAAACAGAAATACATTTATTCCTTTTCTTCTACCAATGACTGTAAAGAAAAAGATCTATTTATGACACATTGCCAAATTTCTTTGGAAACAAGGATGCTCTTCAGCATGCTAAGGAAAAGCAAGAAAGTCAGGTACAGCAAAGAGCAACTTTTTTTAGGTTCACTGAGCTGTTTAAACAGCAGAAAATAAATAAGCTGATACTCTCTGATGTGCAAGGTTTCATTTCTCTGGAAAACTGAAGGGACATCGTTCTAGGCACAAATGTCTAAAGAGGTGATGAAAGAAAGAAGGTAATGCTTCTGATTTGACCAGTACTTCTGGATGAAACAAATCAGTCTGGGGAGACACAGCAAAGAGAATTCTCATTATTCCTGTTCTAAACAAATAGAAGCCAAGACAAAGTAGTGAGAATTTAGATCAGAGGATTCTTAAGACTTTGCCTGTTTGGGGCAGATCTGCTATTAGTTCTTCATCTTTCCAGGTTTCCTTTCTATCTTCCTTAAATATTCTTTCTCCTTTTCTTTTGGCAGCCTACTGCTGTTCTATCCAGTGAAGATTAAATTTGCTCTTTTACATATTTCTTCAGTCCTTGTCTAGCTAAAATGTGTGATGAGCACTACAAGCATCCTGCTCAGGTTTCTTCCTCTTCTCTCTTGCCTGTCTGCAATCAAGTATTCTGCCTATTCCCTCAACTAAGACTTTCCCTTCCCCCACTATCAAGCACATCTGTTCCCTGGCAGTCCTTGTTCCCTCACTTTTTCGCTAACCCACAGGAAAAAACAGTGACATCCTACAACTGGGAGATCTATGATTGCTGCACACACAGGATTTTTCTCAGCTCTGTCAGGTTCCTCCATTATGTCACCTGAAATCAGTGATGCCTAGGCCTATAGTCTATACTTTTCAATCACTTGGTCTTAAAAGGAAGATTTCTGTTGCTAATGCACATTTATTTGGGGAACAAGGAAAAGTAAGAATCACTGGGACTCTGCTAATGGCATGTCACATTTTGTTATTGTGCTGCACTTGCTTCTTCTGCCTCGCATTCAGAACATTCAATTCCAGCTCCCGAGGATATTGGTTCCATACCAATGAAGCTAAAAATATTTCAGAATGCCCAGGGGGTGAATATTTCTATGTCCTTTCACTTAGATGAGGCTGTTTTAGGATGATGCTGTCTCACACACAATATCTCTTGCATACTAATCAGCGCAACAATAATTCAGGTCATTTGATTTCAAAGCGTGTTCCCTAATGTGTTAACCTTTTACTGTTAACCTCCACTATCCTCCTTCATGTGGCACAAAGGGATTGAACCAAGCAACTTGATGATGGGTAAAGACAACCGTAAATGGAAGCCAAAGAATGAGGCTTAGATTTTTTTGTATTACAATACATTTAGACGAAGGAATTGAACTCTGATATCCTGAGTCACAGTCCACTAGTTTAATCACAAGGTTATCCTTCTGCTCCTTTTCTGCAGACAATGAAAGCTTGATGACAGTCCCTACAACACTTCGAATATTTACACCACAGCCAACCCAATTAAGCTTTTGTCCTGCTTGTATGCATTTCATAGAGCCATACAAGGAGGAGAAACACCAACACAACCCTTTGAAAACCAACAACATTTGTTGAAAAAACACATTCAAAATCAGCAGCAGGGAAAAAAAAAAAAGCTGTTTGAGACTGAATCAACTGAAAGCCGTCTGTGTGAAACATTTGGAGAATCATTTCAGATATGTATATATATTGCCAACTGCATCCACAGATCAGTTGTGCTCAAAAAATAGGGGAAATAGTTTAATGAGTTGTGCATTAAAGTTAAACCCCTCTGCTCCATTTGTATGTGTTTATAGTCACTGCCTTTAAAGCTTTTAAAAGTAAATGCAAATGCTCTTACTGTTCATAATTAGGATCTGGACAGTAGCTCTTATCTATTTTTGCATGGGTCAAATGCATTCATTGCAAAATCAGATGAGAGTGAAAATTATTTAATTCCGAAAGCAGGTAACAGTGCAACTCAGTGCAGACAAGGTGACATCATGTAAAATTTTTTAGGTTTTTTTTTCTCATCTGTGTTGAGCAGAGGAGCTGAAGTTGTGGGTCAGGGTTTCTATCAAGAATGTTTTTACTTTGATGAACTGAATAGTCACATTCTTTTAAAGTGAAATTCAGTGTGCTCTTCCAATAGTACTATACAGCATATAGGGCTCATAAAATCATAGAAGCTTTGGGTTTGAAGGGACCTTAAAAATCTTCTAATTCCAACCCCTGCTATGGGCCTGGACACATTCCACTAAACCAGGATGCTCAAATTCCAATCCACCTTAGCCTTAGACACTTCCAGGGATGGAGCACCCACAACTTCCCTGGGTAACCTGTTCCAGTGCTTCACCACCCTCATAGTAAAGAATTTCTTCCTAATAAGTAATCTGTATCTACCCTTTTTCATTTCAAGACCATTCCCCCTTTTCCTATCACTATAGGCCCCTGTTAAAAGTCCCTTTAGTACCGGAAGTCTGCTATGAAATCCCCACAGAGCCTTGTCTTCTCCAGGCTGAACAGCCCCAACTCTCTCAGCCTGTCCTCATGGGAGAGGAGCTCCAGCCCTCCGATCATATTCATGGCTTCCTCTGGACTCACTCCAACAGATCGACATCTTTCCTTTGTTGAAGACCACAGAGATGGATGCAGCACTCCATGTGGGGTCTCACAAGAGAGCAGTGGAGGGGTAGAATCACCTCCCTTGACCTGCTGCTCACACTGCTTTTGATGCAGCCCAGGATAGGATTGGCTTTCTGGGTTGCAAGAACACATTGCTGGCTTATATTCAGCTTTCTATCCACAAGAACCTTGCTGAGATGATGGGGCCACTGAGCCAATTTTTTTACATATGATTTTATTTTGGTACTTTCTAAGGAATTTATTTAGGACATATCTAGAGATTACTCAAATATTACTAGCGTATGAATATGTTTCCTTTCTATTTTTGTTTTTAGAAGCCGCAAAACTCCCTTAGTTTTGCATTGACCAAATTTCACTAAATGAAGAAAACACCTAAGCTTTTCAAGAGCTCAATCTAATGTTAAAATTGTGTGTGTTTAAAAAGACAGCTGCTCACTACCAGTTGCTTTGTTAGGTAAAAAAAAAATCACTCGTTCTAGAGCCCTAGAGCTGGTGAGTAGCTAGAGCTTACCTTCTTCTCAAGTAATTTTTAAACAACAAAATTCTTTGTGTTACAAAAGGGAAGCTTTTTGTAAAATTTCCCACAAAATTAAATGCAAGCAAATCTACCCCAGAGTGATGTAAATCTCGCTTGAGAACAGAAATCAAAGCTTCCATTCCAACTTTACCTCTTGCATTATGGGCATACATTGCATTAGATATAATACAGACAGATGGACACATGTCATCTTGTGTACATACACCTAAAGTGACAATTTAAAATGGAAACAAAGCCATTTGGAGTCAGACAATAAAAATGTCCTTTATTGAGCAAATTTTTATCCTGCTTTCAAAATTAAATTAAATTTAAATGTATTTGTTCCTACGAAGTATTTGACTTTGTCAAATTTTGACAAGAAAAAGAAATGTTTCCACTCTGAAGGTATTTTATAGCACTGTTATGACCTGTTTGTGGTCTTTCCTAAGTTCACATTCGTGACTGTTTCACAAAGGGTGTTGTATTGCTTACAGCACCCAGAGCCACTTGCCAGGATATGAGATTCCTTGTGCTAGAGCCTGTGGAACACGTAAAACAGTGTAAAGCTGTCTGGGCAGGATTCAGCTGCCTTTTTACAGCTTTCCAGTGCTATGTGGGACACCCAAGAGTGTCCTAAAAACACTTGAAGTGGGACGTGTCTGGAAGATCTGCAGCCTTAAGGTGCAGCAGCTGGAAGCCTGAAAGGATACCCTTCTGTGCTTAAAATGATGCTAACTTCCTATATTTAGGCAACAAAAATCTTACCCTCCCTGTTGTGAAACACAGAGTCTGAAAACACCAAGGACTACAGGATTACAAACTATGTATTTACAAGAAGACAATGTTAATAAAACAAGTACAGGAACTCTGGGAACATAAAAGAAGCAGAACTGCATCAAAGCTAAGATCCAATTAGCCCATTAACCTCCCTCTGGCAGTGGTCAACAGTAAATGTTATAGAGAAACACAACAAAACCAGGCTAAATCTGCAGAGACCCTTCCCTGTAATATAAGACTGCAAATTAAGAACTTCTTAATAGAAGCAGATTAAACTGCAATCAAAACCTAACAACTTCTACATGGTCTTCTATGAATAGAAACCTTGGATAGATTAACTGCTTGTAGTTTATCTTGAAAAGAAGCAGAAGGCTGGCTTTGCTAACTAGGCCCAGGCATAAAATCCACATTTAACCTGACACCTCTGTGCACTGGAGTAGCACCATGGCAGAGTATTCCAACGTTTGCTCAAGTAACAGCTATTAAAACCTCAGCTGAAAAGGATGTAGCTGAAAGCCTGACTTTAGTGCATAACACTAAGTGAATTTAAATGATGCTGTGCCACCCGGACCAACTTTCACATAAGTGTTAGGAAATACTGTCTTTCAAAGACATGTGACCTTTTTATTAATAGAAAATGTTATTATTCACATACTTTTTTTTTTTTTTTTTTTTAAATTTAGGCTAAATATTTCACTTTTACCTGAGTTGGTCCTTTGGAAGATCTGAAATATTTTCAAAATCTCTCTATTGAGAATATTTCAGGGTCTGGTGATCAAAATTCATGAAGGATTCTGGTTTTTGTTTTCTTTCTCCACTCACTGAAAACTAGTAATCCAAATGCCCCTTAGGATTCTAGCCATAATTCCTTTGTTTATAAGAAATAATTTCTGTGATTTCTTTACTGGCAAGCTCAGGACTGCAAATTTCAAAATAATACTGGTTTTCAAGATTTATGTCATCTGATGATGATGACATATCATATTCTAAAGTCATAGAGCTGTTATTCTGCTCACACATTTCAAGAGCAAAATATTGATCCTGCCACAAAACAGTGATTTTTAGAGGAAAGATGATAAAGTGTTCCAGTTTTCAAATGTTGCAAAAAAAATTATCCTGCTAACCTGATGTCATTGCTGTTAAATGCCATCCCATCAATCCTTTTCTTGCTGAAGGAAAGATCTTAACCTGATTCATTGGCACAACATTTCCAGCATTGATGATGTTCTGTCCAAGGGCACGAGGGGGTGCATCTTGCTCTATATCAAATTTAATTCGCATCTGGTGACTCCCACATACACCTCGATGCCTTGGAAAATGAGTAGCTCAGCACTGAGGACTACAGAGGAGCTTATAGGCTTCTAAAATCTAATCCACTGCTGTCCTCAGAGAGCAAACAGCTCCTCATTGACAAGCAGTGCACAGCTGAGGAGTGCCCAGGCTGTCCCTACGTCAGACAGGTGACAAGCTGCTAAACACAATACCAAGGACATTTCACAGCTTTGGGCCACTTTGTGGGAACATTGAACCCAGATTCTCCCTTGAAAACAGGTTAGTTTTTGACAGACAAAGTTCCTCTGAAGTGTGCCATCATTAATATTTGGTCAAAACCATTTTACATGGTTGCATGCTCACAGAATGACTCAGCTGAAACACCAGCTTTGGTTACAGACAGCCTACAGGTTATATGCATGTAAATTAAGATAGAAGAAAACGTGTATGATAAATTATCATGGCCAGAAGCTCTGAGTCTTTGGACACTGGAATTGGAGTCAAATGAACAGTGCAGAGTTTTTGAATATATTTACTTCTTTTGTAAACTTATAAGACTCCCTGAGAAAAAAGACAGCTCTAGAAATGACATCTCTTTTGGAAGTGGACAGGATACACATCCAGGGACAATTCTCACCCTCTGTGCAGCAACGCTCATACAAGCTTACAAACAAGGCGATGTTTCCAATAGAGTCAGCACCTTACCTTTCATTTCTCGGTATAGATAGGAGTACATGGAAGCTATTAAATGTACAGTAGAGTCAGAAATACTTGGTGGAGACACTTTATAATTTTACTGATGCTGTGGAAGAAAAATCAGCTATAAAAACTGAAAAAAAATTTAAAAGTATTTGGGTTTTTTCTCCCTAGAAATCTGTTGTCAAAAAAGGCAGGTGAGATCAGCTGCATTCAGTATAAAATAATAAGTTTTATTACAGGGATTTACCTCAAGACAATCTATTAATTATCTTTGTTCTGCTCTTTGTATGACCCAGAATATGTTTCTGTCTTCCTCCTCCTGACTCCTTTTTGGGAGTCAGAGCCCTGGTTGTTCTTCAAGGCAGGGTACCTGCTCCAAATCCTGTCCTACCTCACCTGAAAGTAGTCTGGAGAACAGAGTAGGGCTTTGAATGAAATTTAAAAAGGACCTTACCTTCCCATAACTAGAATAAATTAGATCTCTTGGTTTTAGGGGGCTATTCATTGAGAGCTTTGTGGAAAATTAGAATAGGAAGCAAGCTTTCAGCGAGCCTGGGAGTGCTGTGCCAATGAGTTGGCATGCTGGGAACAGTCTCCACTTGAGAAGTGCTCTGAGAAGGACTATGGGAGAATGACAAGGGGAATTAACTCCAGGTTTGGGACTGCTGTTTGAGTCAGGGATCCAAGAAGCTCATAAAATATGGAACAGGATCAGCACATAAGCTGCTTTGTATATGTGCAACAGTGGAAATTTAGTCATTTAACCCTCTTGAGTTAATCAGCAGCTGAGCAGTGGTTTTTGAAGGCTTTAGGTAGCTTAAGATACATATATGCGTCTCGGTTCATCAATCCTAAAAAAACCCTCACAGGCTGTAGTAAGGGAAATAAAATCTCATGTGCTTCTTATGTCCAGGCTGCCTCCATGGCTTGGAGTTTTATTCCATCTCTTCTGGCAGGACTTATCAAAACAACAGATCGCTTTGGCTAATTAGCCAATATTAGCTAGAGAGCTGTGATTTCTGCAGTCTTGAAATTAGGGGGTTAGCTGTGACTGCCTGTTAAAGAAAATTGTCTTACTCTGAAATGCTGAAATTTTCTAATGTGTCAAAAATTAACAAGCATATATGTTTCTTTGATTTTCAGAAAGACAAGACACTGTACTGCAACCATATGGGCATGCCAACCTTTCAGAAAGTAGGGCAGAAAACTTTGTGACCCATGACACACTTGATGGGTTCCTCACAGTGAGGAGCTGGCACATCTGAGGTGGATGTGGCAGGACGGTGCAGGACTCACTGTGGAGGCTGTGTCTGGAGCAGGTTCACACACCCCTGCAGTCTCAGCTCCTTCCAAAGGCAGCACCACCCCAAAGTCCCCGTGCCAGTACAGTCCCGGCACCAGATCTGTGACAAACCTGCCAGAACACCTGCACTCCATTCACTTGTATCTCAGGGGCTGCAAAATGCTCCCCACAAAACTTGCTGCTCATCTGTCTGAAAAGCCCACAGCAGTCGGTTAAGGATTTTAATTGTATTTCCTTTTCAGTTGTGGTTACATGGAAATATAATTGCACCTATTTTGTTCCAGACAAAAGAAAAAAAAAAAAAAAGGAGGAAAAAAAAGCATTCAAAGAAAAGGAAGTTTACACAGTAACACAAGATCCAGAGCTGCAGAAATTACCCCAACATAAGTCTCTAAAGACTAAAAATGAGACATCACAGAGGAACAGATTATGCCATGTCTGTGAATTCTGGGGTTCATATGTCTTCCTCTGAGGCAGCCTGTCCTGGTTGCTGTTAGAGACAGGATGCTGGGCTGGACAGACCTGGAGCATGATCCAGTCTGACAATTTCAGTGTTCCTAAGAATACCAGATAGAGAAAACATACTTTGTTTAAACCACCTTAATTTTTCCCTTTCTTCCATGCAGATTTAATTTCCTTCTGGAAAGCAGTTACCCAGCTGTGGCTATGAAAATGGTAATAAGCACACAGCTTCAGTTCAGAGGTGATCAAGCACTGCTCCTATGTTTTAAGTAATAGAAGATGGGAAAGACAGGAGTGGGGGTAGGTAATGAAGGCACTTTGTGGTGTTTGGATCAAGCATCCAGGGAGTACGTCATAGTTGCCAGAGTGAAACAGCAAGTTCTGGTCTTCTTCATATCAAACTTTTTCAAAACAGGCACAGAAAGCATGTTCTTTCTGCTGAAAGAAAGGCAGGAATAAGGAATCTAAGTAGCTACATGCAAAATAATTTCAAAGCTAATTTTTTTCACTCCTGTGTAACACTTTCACCTTCCTTAATAACAGGAGGCTGGATACACATAAAATTTTATGTTTTTTAAAATTATCACTCTTGCCTTTGAAACATAGAGCCAGGTCTTCTGTTAAGGAAAAATGAAACAGATACATTGATTAAATGCTGTTAATCCAGTTTGCACTGCCTGAAGTTCTGGCACTCATTCACTTTTTTACAAAAGAAAATGCATATGGAAAACTCAGAAAAGCTCCATGATTGAAAGCTTTTTCCTTGCAAGCCTTGCCATTGAATTTAGAGGACCAGGAATCTCCTGTGCATTCCCTGTCCTTTCATTCCTTCTCCAAAACAAGTTTCAGAAAAACAAAGAAAACATTTAACACCTAGCAGAAGAAAAAAAGGGCAAGCATTAAAGTATTTTAGATTTCAGAACACTTTTCCTCTTTCTATCTTAGCCAAACTTTTGTAGTTACAAGAAGAAATCAGAACTTTATGTCTGGGCATGATGGGTGCAAGGGGGTAGAGATCGTAATCAATCCAAGGTGAGCATTAGAGGAACAAGAGGGTCCAGGACAACTGCTGGAAAGTCTGTAGGGTTTTGGTGTGGACTGAGAGACCTCTTTGTGTAGGGGGTGGGGAGTGGACAAATTACCATGGCATAGCACAGCACCCCAAACACAAAGTATTTCAGCTGGAAGGGAACTGTCATGGCCATCTAGTTCAGCTGCCTGACCACTGCAGGACTGATCAAAAGTTAAAGCATGTTCCAAACGCCTCCTGAACACTGACAGGCTTGGAGCACCAACCACCCCTCTAGGAAGCCTGTTTCAGTGTTTGACCACCCTCTGGGTGAAAATATCCTTCACAATGTGCAGTCTGAACCTCTCCTGGTGCCCCTTTGAATCATTCCCATGCATTCTATCACTGGATATCAGGAAAAAGACATCATCGACTTCCTCTCCACGTCCCCTCCTTAGGAAGCTGTGGAGAGCAATGAAGTCACCTTGGGCCCCTTTCTCTTCAAACCAGACAACTCAGTGTCCTCAGCACTCCACACAGGACATTCCTTCCAGCTCTTTCACCAAATTTGTTGCCCTCCTCCAGGGACATTCACGGACCATCGCATTAATCTCAAATTGTGGGGCCCAGAACTGCACACAGTACCCAAAGGGCGTCACCCCAGTGCTGAATACAGCAGGACACTCAGCTCTTCTGGCCAGCTGCTGATGCTGTGCCTGACGGACCCCAGGATGGGATTTGGGCTCACTGCTGGCTCACACTGAGCTGCTGCCCACCAGCACCCCCAGCTCCCTGTCTGCAGGACTGCTCTCCCCATTTATATTTGTGCTTGTCATTACTCCATCCTAGGTGCAGACTCCAGCATTTTAACTTGTTAAATGTCATCCAGTTAATCACAGCCCAACATGCCAATCAAACCAGATCCCTCTACAAGTCCTCTTCTCCATTTGAAGAGTGTCCCCACCACCTTCCAGTTTAGAATTATCAGCAAACTTGCAAAACAAAATGCTAATGGTGCATTCAACTCCTGCATCCAGAACATTGATAAGTATATTGAATAGGACTGACCCTAGAATTGTGCCCCAGTTCAATTCCCCACCAGCGAGATTCAGCCCCATTCACTACAACCCTTCAGCCAGTTCTTCTCCAGAGCACCATAAATCAGAAGGATTTTGTGAGGAACAGTAACAAAAATCTTACTGAAATCCATGAAAATGTATGTGTCTGAGTGCAGCTGCTGGAGGGATCCCCATTGTACAAATTGCATATATATATATATGTATAAATACAAATATATGCGCATATATATGTTTAATACATGTTTATAAATATATGCATTTATACACACATATATATCTCCTGTCTATCAGCCACAGAAGGAAACAGAATCAGACATCAGTGTTTGTATTTGTGGGAGCACTGTGTTTTCTGTCAATGTTGTTCTCTGATTGCGTGTGCCTGTGTGTGCCGTACACACGTGCTCTGCCTGTTCCTATCTGCTGGGGACCGAGGCTCAGCCTGGCCCCTGCTTGGCTCTGGTCTCTGCTGGGTTTTTGGGTTCAGCAGCTGTGTCTCTTGGTGGGAAGATGCTGCTCCGTGGCAGCCAATAGACCCAGGCAGGTTCCCATACAGATGTGGAGCTGATGAAAGGTTCTTTCATATAGCTGCAAAGTCTCTGGGCTTTGAAGGCTACAAAGCTTACAGTCCCTTCCCTTTAACCCTTCCATAAGAACAAACAATTTTCTCTATGCCAATTCATGATTTACTGTTTTTGATGAAATTTCCTGATCTTGGATCCAGCTCACATGGCTGTTTTTCTTCAGGACGCAAAAACAAGCTGAGTGTTTGTACAAATCATTGTATAGTTTTTCAAATCAGGAACCAATTCTCTAAGTTGTGTCTGCACAAGCTCCTTCAAAGCCTTATAGATAGGATTATTACTGTTGCATCAAAAGTTCTCAGAAACCTTCTCACATGATTTTTTTTTTTAAAGAGTCATCTTCTTGAGCTATAGAAAAAAAAAGCGAATTTCCCCCCCTTAATTAACTTCCCTTAATAATGACAAACTGTAAGCTTTTCCATAGGACATCCTAAAATCCTTATTTTCATTCTTAGTGAAAAAAAGACAACTAAACAGAATGGAAAAGATAGATCAGCCTATATGGAATTATTGATTAGCCTGTTCTGAACAGAGTCAGGGACTCAGCTAGAATAAAGGCACAACACTGCCCACGTTAGCTACCACACTCCCAGATAGTATGTGGGCACAATTCAAGGACAGTACAAATAAAGAACTATTCCTAAAAATCATTAGTATCAGGGACAGCCCACTCAACAAACAAGTTTAACCAGATGGACACATGCTATCTACCCTGCTGGCAAAAACCAGGCCTTGACTCCTTTTATTTCAAGTGCACAGGTAGCCACTGACAGTTTCCAACAGGTGGGGAGCAAGAATTCAATGTATTCTTGCATAGAAAGAGCAAACTCAACACCCTAAGAACTTGCAGCTTGAAACAATCAAACTAAGGAAATAAGTTCCCATCTCCAATTAAGCAGACAGGTATACCACTAGTAAAATGTATCTATACTGTACCTCTGTGTGTGTGTGCGTGCATGTGTGTGTGTGTGTGTGTGTGTGTATAAGTAACATTTCCCAACCTCTCGCCCACCCCAGTCCATCAAAATAATATTTTTCCTGAATTTCAGTTTTTCTATTGTGTGTAGTTGAAAAACCTTCTCAGGCCAAAACACTCTGTGCAGTCTCTCAAACAGCTAACTCAGTCTGTTTTGAGCACCAGCAATAGTTCTTCCAGCTCTGCTGTGGTAATAAGCTTTGAAAGCAAACCTTGAATCTCGAACAATAAAAGGGAAAATAAGATGTCAGTTATCAGTATTCTATAATATTAATATATTTTCTGTGCATTTAGGATTAATGCAAAAGTAGTACAGAAAACTACTGGTCACATCACCCTATATAGGAACATGCACAGATTAACAAAGTTCCACTTTCCTCAGAATTTACATGTTATGAACATTATCCTTCTCATTTGTGAGGTGTTTAGCAGTCTGAATTACCAGTGTATTATGAGATCAATCAGTTATAAGCATTTATGTAATGTCAAAGATTCACTCAAGTCAAGGAAACTCTGCCTCACAAATATCCTTAAGAGCATCTCTACTGCAGCTGATAGCTATAGACACAAATCAAAATGGAGTCAGTCTTGAAGGGTTCAGACTCAAATTCTCTTCTAATCAAGTAAAATTTCAGTTGAAAGTGCTCAGTACTTCAAAATATCTCATCTCTGCTTTTCTGCAGCTTCCACCATCAGTATTCCACAAGGCAGCAGCTGAGAATTATATATCTGATTTTGTCCGATTAAGTGTGACTTCAGAATCACTGAGAAGGAATCCATTTTCTGCTCAGCACTCCGAAAGATTTATCAGTGAATGCATCATGTCCCAAAGCACAATGCTACTGGGCTATAAAATATTTCAATGTCTTATTAATAAGTTAATTGAATCCATTGTAATTTTCCTAGTATTCATGCAGCTCACTTTGTCATTGATTGACAGAGATGGATTTGAAGATAGTTAAGAGCTTCACAAGCAGATGAACAGCTATATCTGAATTATCACAAATGAGGAATAGTTAAGAAGGGACTGTAATAATCTTTCATTAGAAAATTTGCTGTAGTAACCACTGAAAACCTAATCTTGTTCCCACTGACAGCAAAAGGAATTCTGCCTACGGATTCAATGCCATTTTGAGTTCAAAACGACTGCATTTTTCCCCAGGAGTCAAGAAATTTGCAATCAAATGAGATAAATGCCAGAGAAAAGTCTGTCAAAGCCAGCTATAACTGAATCATGAGGCTGTTGACTGACTCCTACATTTAATTTCAACATAGATGATTTATAATGCAGAATTTCAGTTTTCCAGGACTTGAGTAGTATTGCAGAAACACCAACACTTCTAAACTTGTTTAAGAATCAGTCCTCCTCATCATCTTCCTAGTTAACATCCAGCATCAGGATGCAACCACTTCACTGAGTTATATCTTTGCTTCTGTCCTGGAGAAGAGAGGACCCATTACAATCCGCAAAACATGACAGAAGTCCTATTTGAATGCACTAAAAAGACTCAAAACAATATGGCCCCTCTGTATCGGAATGAGGACTGTTTCTTTCTTACTAGAAATTCCCCATTTGGCCACCTGAACCTGGTTCCCAAAACTTTTTTAATTTTTTGAGACAGTTTTGTTTGCATGAAGACTATGGCACTAAGAAGCTGCCAGGACAGATGCACCCAGGACAGCTCATTAACAGAAGACACTGCACATGTGGTGCATAAATGCCCCTGAATGGAAGATCCAAATGTCCTACAGGCCTTACCAGGACATGCCCTGAATTCAGAGGCTCCTGGCCTACCAAACATGCCGGTTTTAGCTCAGACACAGTCACTATGTCAGTGTCATGATCTTGATACAGGAGTTGAGGATGTCTTATATCTGTACATGAAAGAGGTCTAGACAGCAAACCATCTCCAGCTGATCTTTTCAGCAGTGCTAGAGAGCAGTGAAGGCACCAGCTTTAGCCCACATTGCGTCTGCTTCCTTCAGCATCTGTAGGGATCCATTGCAAGCACAGCCCTTAGAGCACTTGTCTAAAAATCTGAGCTGCCACCATTAGTGAAAGGATGGTGTACCTCCAAGAAATGTTCCTCGGGCAGCAGAGTGGCCAGCTCAGAGTCCAGGCAAGATCAAAGGGAGGCAAAATGCCTCAGAAACCAAAATGTCCTGAAAGTGTGCAGAGATTGTTGGGTCAGCAGGTAAGAGACAGACCACAGCCTAGGTCACGGCCTGAGCTTAAACAAATTCAACAGCATGTAAAAAAACACTGCACATAGCAAGAAATTCTCAGATGTGACAAAATTACAGATGGTGATTCCTGTAAGGGAGGTTTACATAAGGAGGCACAGCAAACCACCCCAGCACTGGAGGGGAGCCTTAAGGAACTTCAGAGAGTGGAGTTGGCACAGCATGAGAGCCATCTCAGCAACACAAGACTGCACTGGGATGATCACAATAACAGTGCTAGAAATACCCCATTAAAGTATAGATGTATCAAAACTGGGACCAGTGGAGAAAAGCGATTAGGTTTTTGAGCTATTTCTTCGGGAAGAGGCCTGAAAAGTGAAAAGTATGAATGTCAAGGAACAATAAGTGGGATAATAAGAGAGGCAAATCATTGAGGTACCTATCTGGAAGCTCTGCACCCAGTTCCCACAGCCTGAATCAGGGAAATAACCCAAATTTACAGTTCTGACCATACTACACTTTCAAAACCTTCTCCTACCATAAGAAGGACTGGTGGGAACAGGGTATTTCAATTGCTTTGTGGGTACGAATTGGGCTTTGGTCTTTGTCTTACACTCACAGAGCAGAGAATCACTTAAACCATTCCTCTGTCAGAATTCCTAAACCTCAGCTTTGCCTTTTGCTGTCAAGGCATGACAGAGGTGAGGTAAACCTCATTAGGTGACAGTTCCAGCTTAACACCGCGCCATTCCTCATATGTTGCAGAAATATTTTCAGGGACTAAGTGACACGTGAAGAGTACTGTGGAGAGTCTGGGAAGAGAGAGATGAGCAGCAGAGCAGGAAGGCATTAAGCTGCTCAGGGCACCCTTAGTGAGATCCTTTTCCTGGGGCGTAGAGGATTCAGAGCTCATGCCTGGCGGAACAGGAGTTCAAAATGTACTGTGTGGTATTTCAAGCAAAAAGAAAAGAATATTCCCCAAATACACACGCAGCTCCCTGAGGTGGATTGGTTATTTCAGCACTACTGACTTAACCAGCTAAAACAAAGCATCTGGCTTCTGTAAATAATCCAGCCTGTTTTGCAAACAGCATAAAAGAGCAGCTAATGAAACAATCCTCCTGATTCCCTGCTTTCCCTCAATGTCCACATTAATTACAGATTCTCTCTTAATAAAGGTACTGAGGCAGATTCAGCTTCCTTTTTAAGCAAGTACTATCCTAGTCAACACTGAATTTGCTATAAAATTGAGTAAATTTCTGCCTTTATTTCAGTTTTGGTAAGCATAAAGGAAGGTTGGTGCATTTCTAGCGTAATGACCTTTTATCAGCAAAGTCCTCAAACTACACCGGCAGTGAAGAAAATGTTTGTAAATTAAAACTGATGCCTGAAGTACTGTAAAGACTGATTCAACTCAGGAGAATTACTTATTTAGCCTGGAGAAAAGGAGGCTCAGGGGAGACCTTCTTACTCTCTACAACTGCCTGAAAGGAGGGTGTAGCAAGGAGGAGGTGACAGTCTCTTCTCCCAAGTAGCAAGAAATAGGAAAAGAGGAAATGGCCTCAAGTTGTGCCACTTGAAGTTTAGATTGGATACTAGGAAAGGTTTCTTCATCAAAAGGATTGACAAGCATTGGAAGGGGCAGTCCAGGACAGTGGTAGAGTCAACCATCCCTCAAGGTATTTAAAAGACTTGTAGATGTAGTGCTCAGGGACATGGTTTAGTGGCAGAATTAGCAGTGTCTGTTAATGGTTGGACTTGATGTTCTTAAAGATCTTAAAGATCTTTTCCAATGATTCTATGACATTTCAAAGCGTCTGTAGAGGCTGGCAATTGTTACATTAGAGAATACTAAAAAAACTCAAACCGCTCACCCTATTTGCATCATCAGAATGTCCATTTTCTGCCTACAATATATTACACTGTAGTTCATTAATTTCAAATTATAGAAAGCAAGCTACCAGTCCCCTGCTGTGTAGTTAATGAACTTAGTAAAAAACCCTACAGTTCTCATCAGAAAACATAAATAACCTAAACAGCTAACTTGTGATAGAGTAGAATTTGTTTATCTTTTGGGAGCGGTTAATCAGAAGCTATGTTATAAGTTTAAGCCATTAGAACTGCTAGTTCTATAAAATTAAGGAACTGCTTCTCCATTTTCACAGGTGATTGTAAGTCGTTTAGACAGATATTAAGGTCTGTAATTCTAGAGTAACTGCTTGGAAACTCTGGAAACACAAACACAAATTCCCTGGTTTGGTAAGAAGCTCCAGTTGGGTGTTTCTCTTCCCAAATGCTTAAAAATGTTGTTCTGTATTAATTTAATCCCTCTTCAAGAAATATCAATTTCTTTAAAATTGAGAACCATTTGACAATGGCTAAATAGTACCTGATTTGCTGAGGCAGATTTTCTATTATTTTCACTAGATTTTCCTTTCAATTTGCTTCTCATATCTGCCCCTGGGACTTTTCTTCTCTAACCTCAAAGGCCAGCGGTCAAATATGAATTATGTTTGTGGAAACTATTAAGTGATTTATGTCCTTGCACAACAATACCCTAGGCAGGTTCCTCGTATGATGCAAAACAATGCTGATTTAATTCCTGAGAACTACTCCTCTCATGAGTAAATCTTATGGGGAAACTTACATTCCACACTGACCTCAAAGGAGTTAGTTTTTTGGGTTTTTAAAGACAAACAGCCTCTTTCTGACATCAAACTTATTGTACCATAAGGAATTCAAATTTAATTAGAATTATGATAGCATTCTATCTGTGGGAATACATCTCAGGGCATGTTTTAATGTGCATAAGAGGGTACACCTATAGGAAAAGCTTTTTTCCATTTAATTTAATTCAGGTGTGCATACCTTTCCCTGTTGGTTTAGATGGAGAGTATAGGACTCTGTTTCTTTACAAAGGTGAAGTTTCCTTTCTTTAGAGTTTGGATTCTTCGTCCTAACTCCTTGTCTCCAAACCACACCTTTCTCCACACTTAAAGCACTTCACAACCTTCCTATTAGGAAGGGAAACATAACGGGTAGGTGTTGTGTTGGGTAGTGGCTCTAGGGACTGTCACACAGATTGCGTTCAGGAGCTGCATCTACAGCAACAAATGAAACAAGCCCAGAGGAAACCTAAAGCCCTGTCCCATGGCAACCCATTTCCCCACATTAGCATGCTCCTGAAATGGTTTTACCCACCCTACAGTCCTCCAGGCAATGCCCAGTCATGGCTCAGGACATCACCAAGGCATGAAATTCTATCCAGGATGCTCCACTGGTGAGGCCAACACGCTCTTGGGGTGAGGAGGGAGTTCAGCTGTCTGGGTGCAAGTGGTTTCTTGCCCCTTGCCCTCCACACTAGACAAGGGACCCAATCCAGCTCATCTGACTCAGGTCCAGGTAGGACCAGTGACACCACAGATCACAGCTGAGGCAGAGATCAGACAGCTTCAGTCTATTAGAGGTAACTCAGTGCTTTCATAATACAGGTGAAGGTGTCTTCAAAGGACAATTCAGAGAGTTTCCATTAAATTATTAAGGGCAGACATCATGTGTGTTGTGTCACCACATGTACGCCAAGGGATGTGAGCTTTGATTGCAGTGGAAATCTTGACAGAGCAAGAGCTATGGCAACAGCCATTTGTAATGAATTGAGAGGCATTTCTCTGTCTGTGGCACAAAGTTACTGACAAGGAGATGCATCCTGCTCACTGCCTACACACTCGAGAAGATTTATCAGAGTATGGATCATATCCCAAAGCACAGCACTAACAGGCTCTAAAATATCCTGGTGTCTTATTAATAAGTTAATTGAATTCCACTGTAGCTCTCAGTATTAACGCATTTATGCTTGTCATTGACTGATAGACAGAGATGAATATGAAGCTATTTTAATAGCTTCTTACACAAACAGATTAACATCTATATATACATTATCATAAAAGAAGAAAAATTATTTTGGGAGAGCAGCTCAAATTAAGAGGAAGTTGATATGGTAACCATTGCAATCAAAGTTTGTTTTTCTTGATGTCAGGGGAAAAATGTGGGTTGACTTCAAGAGGGCTGGAATCATAAGCTACAATTTATGGCAGCAATTAGCCCAAAATTAATCTTACGAGGAGATTGTATCACTGTCTTTGGCAGCTGAACATCTCCAAAAGGAGAAAGGAGTACTGACTGGTAGAGAAATGTATTAACCTGATGACAGCAGCCCTTCTCCATTCTGCTATTTTTGTGGTGAGTTTGTAGCTGCTCATGGTAATTTTAAGGATCTAGTTGGATGCCCTCCACTATGCAAGCTGTCAGATATTTCTGCGGGACTTCTGCTTAGATGCCATAAAATTGTGTCTGAGCCAAACCCAAACTCCAATTGCTCCAGGAATGTAATGTGAAGCACCAGGGCAAAACCAAGATGGGACAACAGACCAACAGAAAACTATTTCTTATGTTGGTGAGCAATGGACTACAGCCAAAATGTGGCACTCATGTGTGTCCCGCAGCCAAATAATAACCAGTAATGTTTCTTCCCTGCAAGAATTGCACCAAGATACCAAAATAACTTTCCCCAGGCAATTTCCCAGGTGACTGCAGAGAACACTAATACCAAGTTACCAATGACTTTATTTTCCAAGTGATTCAAGACACTCAAGAAACGATTTACCTGCACAAAGCTTGTCTACGCCGTGCAATGCAGAAATAGCTCAAGCTCCTGAGCCAGAAGCAATACAGCCAGGAGAGAACAGGTCACAGAAGGATCCACTTAGCAGCAGGTAATTTCCCACAGAGGTTTTTCAAAACTTCATATTACCTCAAGATGACCCCTGTCTCCCTCCTGACTACCTCATGTAATGGATGCAGGAGTATAACATGAGAAGTAAAGCCTGAGTTTGTAAAACATTTTCACAGATATTTTGAGTCCATGTGCAGAGGTAATATGTCCCCGGAACCAAGCACTTCACTCACTTTTCCTCCTCATTCTTCACGTTTCTCTCCAAAGCTGATGAACAAACTGTGAGCCCTCCAGTGGCCAAAATAATGTATTTCCAATACTGTGTATGACTCCAGTCCACCCTTCAGATGCTCAAACAGGTTTTTCCCTGTGCACTATAGCTAAGACTATGATCAGAACTAGCAGCTTGTTACCCAGAGAATGCTGGAGAAATGCAGGAAGGACCCAATTATTCAGAAAACACATGGAGAGACCAACAGTACTGGAGTGTGCAGCAAAAAGTCTCCATTGTATTTTCAACATATATAAGGAGCAGCCTCTGGGACTGTGTTCCAGGATGAGAAAAAGGGACTCTCATCATAACACCAGCAGGAAAACAGAAAAGATCCTGGATGAAAGGCCCTTTTCAGTAAAGCCCTTCCATGTTTTCCCATCAAAGGTATTGATTATCCAGCATCTGAAATGTGCTCAGTAGCTCACAGGATGTGTAATAGGCATTGACATTATCCAGAAGCATTACCATAGAAATAGAACATTCACAGGAAAAGGCTAGAGTGATGATAAATTAACAAGCAATCAAACATAGTCACTCTGTGGGATTTACAAACCTGTTCCCCTATGTGTTTCTCCATTTACAAAACCCCTTACCCAAACTCACTCCTGACACTTGTTCTCTAAGAGCCATGGGGAGCCAGGAAAAGGGTTCCTTGCACCCTTTTTCCTCCAGCCCCTCAAAGCTCTGCATCTCTGTTCCCTGTGAAAAGGCTCCATTATTCCAGTGCCAGGCTACAGCAGGGCCTGAACGACAAAGACGAGGTTTCCCAAGTCAGATGTGACACCTCACTGCTGCAGGGGAGGCGTTTGGGTCAGTCTGTGGCTGTGTCATTTGGACAGAAGGTGGCTTTGCCATGAATGACCTACTAACCACAGCACACAGAGGCAGTCACAGCCTCTGGGGAGGAAGATGCAGGGTTCATTTACAGCTGCATTTCTGCCACGCACTCAAAGAATTTAGACACAGGTACATTCAAATAAAAACACAGGATACTTATTAACACTGCTGCTCAGGGTTAATGGCTGTAAGGTAAAGACAAGACTGTGGAGGCTACAGGTTGAAAGACTCTCTTTTGATTCAGAGGTATTAACTTCCAATCCTTTTAAGGCTGTACTTTAATTACAGTTTCCACAGTCTTAACTCATTTTTTTTTCCATCAGCGCAATTATGGAGTAATTCAGACTATTCTTCTAAAGCAAAAACCAATTATTCCTGATTTGAAAAATCTGTGAGTTTTTTAAAGTGAAAAATTAAAAATAAAATGAATACGTACTATATCTAAAGGCATAATACCTATCTTTTTAAGCCTCATGACAAATCGAGCTAGCTCTTTAATATAGCACCTCACACTTAGACATAATTAAAGCTGACAGCATTTCCAGCAATGCATCAGAGCATCTACGGACTTACAAACACAAGTCTGGGTTACATCAGGTGAGAACAGTGTCAAAGTTACCTCTACCATTCTTCTGTTAAAGGACTTGCACATTTAAATGTCTCCATAGCGAAGAAACTCAAAGTCAGTGTTTGGGGCTCCTTGTCTCTGTCAAGGATTTACCACATCAGGGAAGACCAGGGCCAGACCCTGATCCAGGCACTTTGTCTTCCTGCCTTTCCATGAAACGGGCCAAGGATGGCACCTTCAACTGTGTTCCAACAAGCTCCAAAGATGAGACCCACCAAGATCAACGAAGTAATTGCATTCCTCTGATCAAGGGAAAGAAAGATGCAAACATTCAGTAAGGTGATTCCATTGCCTCTTCTTTCTATAACCACGCTAGAGATGGAACCATGTGTCTTTTGTGGTAATGAACATTTGCTTCCTCTTAAGCCAAAGACACTGTCCAGCACTTGCCCAGCCCAATTCATGTGAGCTGTACACACCAAGAACATCCACATTGCAGACTAAACCCAGGGCTATCAACCCCCACACCTGAGAGACCTGGGCCACTACCCCAGATTTCCATCCCGAGGTATATCTTGCCAAGCCTGTGCTGGTGTAGCTCTGCCCTGAGTCACAAACCGGGGCCAGTCATGCCCAGCTCTGCGTGCAAAAGCAGACTGTAGCACAGACCCTGTCTCGGGTTGCTTACAGACAAAACAGAAGGCAGGGGAACAAATGGATGTTCTCAACCGCTGTGAAGTGTGCAAAGAAATGAACCTTGGCTAAGGGACCAGTAAGAGAGTGTCATACAATGTTCTATTTTTCTGATACATCCTTACCTTAAAAATCTTGATGGGGTTTAACAATTCTGCAATATATCCCATTAGCAGCCATAAGAGAGACCTAAAATACCAGAATGGTCCTAATAGTATTTTAAATTTAGTTTCTTCCCATTCAGCTACTCAAGCTACTCTACTCTGATCAATTTTGATTGAGCTCTCAAGATGTGTCTGAAAAAGGAGAACATCAGAGCATGGAAATTTCATTTTTGTGAACAACTTATCAGAATTGTCCCTGCAGATTTTGTTATCTCTAGCATTGTATTTTGCATCACTGGAAATGTTTTGCCCAGATCAAAGCATTTCAAGATTTTTCACCCTTTTAGACTGCATCATACGTACAAAGTGTTTGCAAATATATAATACAGCATGTTATTCATCTAATATAGCAACATAAAAGGATACATAGTAAAACATGGAAGTAAAAAACTAAAACTAAATGTGACATCTAAACAAAAATACAGCAGAATTTTCTTAAGTAGTGAAAGAGAACACTTCAACAATGTGGGAATTTTTAAACTATTTCCTAAAATAATGTACCTCTGAAATCAACACTTTGTTACACAGCATTTTCACTCTGATAAAACTAAAGGAAAATTATTTAATCAGTTTCTCTTTCCAGTTAGTTCTACTTTCTAGCCCTATCCTTAGGGCTGTTCCTCATAAGCTCCAATTTCAAGAGGGGAAATGGCAATAAAAAAGCGAGAATTTCTGGTTTCCATGGGGTCTTAAGACATACACATATCCAATCCAGAGGGCAGTCACACCACAGGCACAGGTGGAATAAAAGATATTTGCCATGACAGGGGCTTTTACAAGAAGAGAGAACAATGAGGGACATGCACATGAAAGGGAATGCAGCTTTATACCTTTCCCATCAACATTTGCCATGATGGTCAGAAGGTTTGGGGCTTACACTTCCATATTATATTAGTTATTATGTTTTGGGGTGCTCCTTTTTTTTTTCATTTTTTTTTCCTGAGCTCTTCTCAGTGCATAAGGTGAATAAAACCATTTCTTCAAGTTATACTATTGCAAGACATGGTCCCAATGACTGTTAATGGATCTTTAGCATCTGAGGACAGACAGAAAAGGAAGGGCTGTGTTGTTCTTATGAAAGCACAAAACATACTTAAGTTAAAAACCCGTATAATGTTAAGGTGTAATATAAAATTTACTAATCTGAATATGGGATTCCTGATTTAACAGTGATGAATAGATGTTGCATAACCCAACAAAAATATGCTATACTTTTCAAAATGTATAGTAATTGCATTATATAGTTTAGTTCAGCCACAATAGTAATATGTTTCCCATTATGGGTCCCTGTAATATGCTCACCGTCATGACACTTCCTAATTGCCAGAAAGGAATACATGAGTTGAAGCCAGCTCAAGGCCATTGCTCTCTTCAAAATTGTTTTGTTATTAGCTCAGGTTTTTATACTCATTCTCCCCATGCTGGTCTGGTTAACTCGGGGAGATGTAGCCATTCTAATGACCACAGAGAGAAATATTTCCACCCGTAGTTGATCTACTCAGCTGCTGATAGTCGTTTATCTGCAACAAAGGCCACCTTCCCCTCCCTTTTTTGTGGTGAGATGAAAGTCACATTCTTTGCAACAGCTGTGGTCACACCCTGGGCTATTCCCTGGGCTTCGCGGGCACATTGCCCTTACTCATCTCCTCTCAACCATCTTCCACTTCAGAGGTTTATTGGTTAGTCACAAGTATCAGCATAGATATTTTTTAAAGTACAATCCACTTTTGGGAAGCCTGCATGCAGTAATGTTCTTTGCACCCTCAAGACAATGACAAGATTTTACGTTCATGAACTGCGCTGGTGAACAGAACCACGAAAAGGGAAGAGAAGAATATCAAAGCAGGGAAGAGGCTATGGAAGAACCCTCAATGTATTTAATATGGAATTATATTAAATCCAAACAGAATTATTTCATTATTATTAGATTTTATTGTATTATTCTCTTGGTAACAGACTAACTTTAATGCAACTGCATATTAGATTTCAGACTAGAAAGAAAATGCAGATTAACTTGAATATATATATTCACCAATAATTGCTACCTAGTGAAGAAAAGGGGAAAAAATGGAGATAATTAAAGTAGAATGTAATGAGTTTTATAACTTCAGTGACTTTTGACTGAATATGAAACATTTAATGTCCCTATAGGGACTGAATGAGAAATGACTTTTGTGTTACACTGTCTCATAGCCCTTGAAGATTTAAGCCAAATGAAAACTGTCAATCTCTTTCCATACAGTGCTCCAAAAGGTCAGCTGTGAGTACTGCTCCTTCCTCTTGACCTGTCTTGATTCTCAAAGTTGGGAGCAGTGCTATATTTATAGAATCTACAGCTTGATCTGCTTCTTAAAGTTGCATTTGAGCTGATGGAAGAGAGAGGGGAAGAAAGAGTGGTTGGGACAACTGTCCTGAGTGGATTGCAATAAGTGTGGCCTCCTCTGTCTTGCATCTGCTCCACTTCTGTCTTTCCAGCTGCCTCTTCTAAGCACCCTAAAGTCCTGATATACTTTCATTTCACTCCACTTACTCCCAAGTTTCATTTTTTACTGGGTATCTAAACGATTTTTTATTTTGATCCCAGATGAAATGAGCATGGTGTGGTAAAAACTATCCAGAAAGACAAAAGGGCATGAATTTCCAGCAAGGTTTTTCCTGCTCTTTCTAAGTAGTGCCCTTTTCCCATCTACTCAGCAAGAACACAGGATTCTCACCTTGGCATTCTACACTGCAGGCGTGGCAGATGTTGCCATCGAGGGGTACCTTGTATTTCACAGCAGACTATTACCAACTTAAAGGGTTCCTGGTTATCCTCCAGAGGCTACGTGAAGGTTCACAGAGCCAGAGACACACACCCACATGGCATTGCAACTGTGCAGAGTGACAGAGTGACAGACAGCCCCATGCCCTGCAAGTGTGCAGGGTGTGATGGATCTGGGAGCACCTTTGCTGTGTCCCAGCTGGGTGCACGTAATGGCAGTAGCTGCACTCAGACTTAATGCTTCAGCAAGAAACACATGGTGTTGTTTTATTCTCTATGAGGCCAGTTGGACTGGTCCTTGTGATTTTAGGTAGAACTGGTCAGATGCAAAGGAAACACTAACATTTGAAAAAAAGCCCTAAACAAAGCAGCAGGAACCAAAAACATTCCTGAGTATACTGACATGGTTTTAAGGGAGAGAAAACAAATTTAAAATTCTAATTATCATCCCCTTCTGTCTTCTCCCTTTAATAAATAAAACTTACAACAGAAAGAAAAAAAATTAAGTTTTTGTAAGGATAGATGCTTAGTCTCAGAACCTTCTCTGTGTTTTACACAGAGGAAGCAAAGAAGAGATTGAAATTATTGAAAGGAATAGAGAAAAGTAAAACACACAAGTCTCTTTCTACCCAACCTCATCAAACACAGGGGAAAGGGAGACAGGTGTCTATCTACTCTATTAGTGCACATTGCAGCATGACTAAATACAGGAGTGCTGCTTGCAAAAGGGAATCTAGGCAAATTGCCCAACAGATGGTACAACCTATTAGTGAAGAAACTTTCTAAAGGATGGTAAGCTACTGCAGGAAATACAGACATTCTTATATCGCAAGGCAGGTACTCTTTAGGGAGGTAGGACTCCCTGAAATATGAGTCCAATTTTCGTTCTCAAATGTACCTCAAATTATAAGAAATGCCAACCTCTGTGCTCCAGAAGTGCAAAGGGCTCTCCAAGGTGTTGTGCCTAGGATTTTAGGCTTATTTGAGGTGAAATAGATGTAAGACAATGTACCTCTGATCTAGCTGATTAGGGAAAAGACTTGTAAGGATTTTTTGTTCTCATGGTTTTTGTTATTTTCTGCAGAAGGGACAAAAAGGGACAAATACGCTTTTCTTTTCATGAAAAGACAATAGAAATTTGAGTTCTGGATTTTTTTTTTCCAGTTTTTCAGTTATAAACCCTGTTAGCCAGAGAAATTCCATGGAGATTAATAAATCTGTGTTGGTTTCTGCCAGCTAAACCCTTTTCCACTCAGAAATGAACTTATAAAAAAAAAGAAAGAAAGAAAAATTTTGCTTATTCAGTATTGTTTTTCTTCCCATAAAAGTGTCTGGCATATACTTACAACAGACATCACAATGTCGGCCTCTAATTAGCTTCATTCATTTCATACAGTAACTATAGGTACAAAAATAACTTAGCAGGAGTCTCCTCCCTTCTTTCTCTCCTCTAACCATTGTGTGTAAGGCATAGCTGAGATTTTGAATTCATTAAGCCCAAAAAAAGCATCACTTCTTTGTGGAAATGAATATTTACACTTTAAAATGAGTGAAAGGATCTGCCAGCCCTGAGTGCACTAGTACTGCAGCCAGCCAAACCTAACAATGCACAAACAAAAGTACCAAACACCAGAAATACAGCTCCAGTCACAATGTAATATTATAATATAAGCAATAGCAGTCTGGCACAAAGTCTTTTATTGCTGTTGGCAAAGAGTTCTTTAAGTATGTGTGCTTGTTCATCCAAACGAAAAACAAAAATGCAGTGCATGAGAAATCATAGTTGCTTCATCTTTTTTCTCTGGTTTTATACTCAGAGATCTAAAGATTGCTCACTTATTGATTCAAACAGTCTATTCTCAAATCTTCTCCTTAGGAATGCAGTCATTAGTCACCTGACTATTCTCACTGAAGCAAATTCTGTTCCAAGAAACATCCAAGTAGGTTAAAGCAGAAACAAGTTTTAAAAGTCTCTATATCCCAGTTCTCTTCCACTGACTTCAGTGCTGCCTCTTACGAGCTTGACCTATGATTTGTATGTGTTTAATTTAAAGTGTGATCTATGTATATAAAAACCATGCATATATATATAAATATCTGATTTTATATGTGTTTATGTAATATGTGTGTAATGAATATCTGCCAGCAACGCACATTAACCATCATGAATGGCTCTGGCTCTCCTGTCACTCATGAAGTTTACAGCAGTTGTTCCATCAGGCCTGATGCTCACCTAAGGTACCTCATCTGAGAGCTATTAAGTATCTCCAGATGAAACTCTGGCCCTTTGCTTTCAGTGAGCATGAGCATCAGCAGAGGTGAGGAGAGGGAGGAAAAAAATCCCCAAATTGTTACACATGGACTGAATGAAATGTTCCTTCAGTTCCTTTGCCATCTTAGGCAATAGTGGTATTTAGTTTCTTCTCTGAGATGTACCTGGATTTCTCTCAGGAGCAAATGTATTTTGTCCTGTGAGTAAATTCCAGCAACAATTTATATACACATATATATCCTGCTTTAACTGTCAGGGTATCAGAAAGAGGCTGAGAAACACAAGAATTTATATTGGATTTTTGCTACCATTTAACTTAATAATTCCTTCTAAAATATAATAATGTTATATCATTCAGCCCAGTAAATATCTCATTTTTAATCCAAAAGCAATAGAAATCTATGGAGAAACTTCCACTAGACTCACAAGTTGTGGATGTGTCATTCTGTCCAACTAAAAAGAAGAAACTTTACTTCATATCATGCTCAGATATGATTTGCTGTAAAAAGTTGAGTCCCTGGTCTTTCAGCACATAGATTTAAGGATACAGTTATCACCTCATTAAAATGAGTTGATAGCTTGAAGTTATCATTAGAAAAACTAAACTAAGCCTTTTTTAACCCTACAATCATGTTGGTAATTCTGGCAGCATTTAACTTGTGGGAAAGTGTGTTGTGCTCCATACCAGGGATTGCATCACCTTTCCCCTACCTGCTCCCATATTGAGATTTCCAGTTTCCAAGGCCCAGCTACAGATGGAACAGAAGAGGGATGCAAACCAAGTCTCATCTCAACAAGAGGTGGAGATTTCTTGGCCATATGTTGCTACACCAAATATAGGTATAACCTGTTTTCAGAGCAAGATCAGCAAATGAAATCAGATTTTCTGGTTTTGGTCACATTCAATGATTCTTTTGGTGCAGTTGAACCTTTCAAGGAGCCACGTCCCATGCAGGATGTAGCACCTGATGCGGGTGTTCATTACGGCTCATCTGTGGGATGTCAGGGTTAAAGAACCATCCCTGCCCTTATCTGAATGCAGACAAAGTAATGTGTGAGTCCATCAGTGAAGAGTCCACTATAAATTCAGACAGCAAAGAAGGTTGATGTTAATGCGTGCTTGAGCAAAGTACAAATTCTGCTTCCATTCCTTCCTTCTTTTCACAGCCTTCTTTTTCAACATTGGTCTCTGAGATTTACCAGACAAATGCCACAGCTCCTCTCTTCCCATTCTGCAAGGCTCAGAAGGGAATTTACACATGCCATGCAGACTAGATGTTAGAGAGGATGGCAAATAAAATACTATAAAAAAAGAACAAATTCAATAAAAAACCCACCCCCCCAAAAAAAAAAAAAAATCAAGAACTAAGTCTGTGGAATTAAGAAAGAGATTGGATTGCTGCTTGTGAAAGCAGTTTGAGAGACACCCAAAGAGAAGTTAATTCAGTATTGTGGCTGATGTTTCATGTCATTTCTGACAGTAACAATTGTTCCTGTACATGTTGACAGCTAAAGATGAGTGGCTAAAAAGGAGACATTTTCTAGTCTCAGTTCAGAAAGCACTTACTTAAGTCAGTTGAAACAAGTGACTAGGAATTAATTAAATAATTTCAAATGTCAGCTGCATCCAGCATTCAGCAAATTTATTCCCATCTTTTTAACTCCTGTACCTACTATTCAAAGATGATCTTTGCAAACCATTTGACCAGGTCATAATCCACTTTTGTTTGATTTGACATATTGATGAGTGAATATTATAGAACAAGGGTTATACAAACTAATGAGCATGTTTGAAGGAGTATTTTTTATTGACTGTGAAAAAAGCACAGAAATTTATAAGCCAGTCTGCAGCAATTTACTCTCACAGACTTCTATATGAGCAAGTTGGTAAACACCTTTATTATGATTCCTGATTTGTTTTATACTAGTCTTCAAACACATGAAAGACAAATTCAGACACTCAAAGGAAGATGCAATATCTGTTCCCAAGTCTTAGTCAGATCCATTCATTCTTCTGTGCTCTTCAGAATTTTTTTTCTTTGACAAATATCCTCCCACTTCTGTGGCCAAAGTACTATTTGTAAAACACATTAATGATGTATAGAAAATGGACCTCAGCCTTGAGACATAAAAACCACGGTTCTGCCTTTTATGGTCCTTAAAGACACATGGCAGCTTCTTTAAGATATGACATAAGCCCAAGGCCTCTCTGTCTGCTGTCAGTAAAGAAGAACAGCTTGGTGATGAAGGAACAACTGTGGCTGATAACTCATTAATTTTGAGCTGAATAATTGCATTCTGTTTCCATAAAATATACTGTCCTTCTAGTTATATTCCCCTTCATACATTGTTCTCTTCTGTGACAATGCTGCCAAATACCATAGGAACAGGTTGCCCAATTGCACTGTCATTAGCTCTGTTAGACTTTCTGAGCTCAGTTTTGAAGAGGCTGTTTGGCGTAGAGGTGAGAAAAAAATATATTTTTCAGCACACTGGAGCACATGGGTAAGCAAGCTGAGCAAGAAGTTTAAACAGAGCTGACACTATGCATAGTCTTCTAAATTCAGCCCCAAAAATAAATGTATTGCCTCTGAGGACACACCACTTCCTAACAATTTTCTCTTACATCAAGAGAATGGTGATTAAGTCTGTGACCATGCCTTACTTCATGAATTTTCAGTTCGTTGCACATGGCCTACCTCAATGCAAGGCATAGGATGATTCAAATGACCTGCACGCCACGACTGTGTCTAAATTTACATGTCTGTCACACTGTAGCTCACCTCTGGCCACAATTCTACAATTTTTATGCAGAAACATGGGAGTGAGATGATGGTTATGATAGGTCTGAGTTAACTTAGACTCGTCTTAACTGAGATGGTTAAGACAGGTCTGAGTTTCAGCCTCACAGAAGACAGAAAGGGGAGGCTGCACATGCTCTGCCCCAGGGAGTGGAAAGCTCTTTGAGTTCTGATGGGAAAGGTATTTCACAGGCACTCAGAGGTGGGGGTTTCTTTCATCTCTCCCTCCCAGGGACTGTGGTAGGGGATTTATACCCATTTGATCACCTCTGTATGCCAAAATATCTCTGAGGCTACCAGGAGTGGAGCAAAACCTTTTGGGATGCTTCATCCTCTGTTTGCAGAAGGTGACCTGCATCTTGTCCTCTACACTGTTTGAGGCAGGCAATGCAGGGTTTTCAAGGATTTGGCTGCAGTGTGACCCTAGGCAGCAAAGAATCATTGAGGGTTTAACACAGGTGAAGCCACTGTGACGTGGGTTAAAGGAAGCAACCCAAAAGATCAGTGAGTACCACTGCAGAAAGGAGTTGGACAGCTTTAGGGAAGGAGATGTGCGGGTGATCTACTCCAATTTTTCCCTGAGTTTTAAAAATACTTTCTGCTATTAAAGTGAAATAATCCAAATATGGAGTAAAAATAGTTCCTATTTTGCTAGAGACACTTCCATGAAATTTATTTGTAGTTGAACTTATTATGAAAAGTATCTATTTTCTGCTTCTACTTAGAGGAGTAAGAGATAAATGAAATTTTATAACTATAGAAATGAATAAACATGTCAAATAGAGGAATTATTTGTTAAGACCTGTCAAAAATATTTGTTCTCATAGCTGCATTGTTGCAGAGCCATTGTCTCACAGCCATGAGGTGGAGAGTTCAAGCAGCTCTGGAAGTCATTAACCAAGTTTGTAACGCATGTATGATGGAAGAGATATACAAACACAAGACTAGTTTTGTATTGAAGGATTGTTGGAACAGAGGTGTCAAGACAAATAATATATCCACAAAGACATATGCTGGCACAGATACATATACAAACTCAAAGCACTCAAGCTGGTTCCACCAGGCCAATCCAGCCCTTCCCTACCTGCAAAACTGTAATAGGTTTGGGGTGTTTCAGCCTGGAGAGATTCCAGGGGAAAGGGACCCGTGAAGAAAACAACAGTAAAAATATAAGGATTATTTAACCGTGCAAAGAGTTTGAAACAGCTTCTTAGTATTAACTTTGGACCTGCTACCAAGCTGTTTTTAATGCAAAGGTGAGACATAAAATATGATTGTTACAAAACATACGAATTTTAAATAAATTCAAAAATTAGCAACTTATTTAATGTGTAGCAATAGTAAAAGAAATGGTTGCTCATCTCCTCTGGGAGAGTATCCATGACCAAACTTATTGCTTTGTTCAGACAATGCAACCTAATATTAAAGGTCTGGCCTCTCTGCCTGGTGTTTTATGGTTGGAGAAGAGCCCTGCAGTGAATTACAACAAAGAATTGTTTGGCCTGGGCACACAGAAAGATATTTCCTTAAATACTCTGAACAGAAGGGGCAGAAAAACTGTGTCTGTTGTCATTGCTCCAGCTGTTCAGTGTGGCTCCCCTATAACCTGAGTATCTAGAGTATCTAACTACAATAACACAGAGAGTGGGCTGAGCCATGTAGGAAATAAAAGCAAATTTATAAATTTACATTTAATCACTATCAGCTATTCTTCAGTGAATGAATGGGTAAATGCTCCTGGGTTGCATCTAGTCAGGAAATCACATTATCATGTTATTCACAGGACTTTGAAAAAACATGAATAACTCTCATCAGTGATCCTAGTTATTCCTACAAGAGTTAAAGTTCAATTACTAAGTAGAAAACGCTGATAAGAGAAGCATTATTTTCTGGCAGATCACACTTCAGCATCCAGGAGATAATGGACAACTGCTTACACTCCATTGTAATGTTTTGGTATACATTAAATCTATTTTTTAAGATTAATAATGGGAATCCTCAATTTCTATGATGGGTTTAATTCTGAAACTTACCAAAGTGTTTTGCATGTTGTTATACTGGTATACTGGATTTAGAAATTGGAGATCTGGTTCAACGACCTCAGACTTTTTTTTTTCCCTTCTTACTTTTGCTGTGGTCGCCAAATTAGTCTTTATTGTAGGACTTAATAAATAAATCTGTGGGATATATGTGTCTCTGCAAAGTTTCTTCTCAGAAAATTTCTTGCAACAGCATTATCCATTAGTAGAGGACAAGAAATTTTAAAAGTTGTCTTACATTGAAGTTGTAGTGGTATATATTAAAAGCTGGAATGTACCTGTGTCTTTGTATGGAATAAACCAAAGGATTTTTCCAGTCACAAAGAGTTTTAGGTGTTAACCCACCACTGTCCTTATGAGGAAACACCACATCTTCTTAATACCATGTTTTGGCTTCAGCTTTCTATTAACTTGGGTTTTGGGATCAGTTCTTATCTCAGTTAAGTAGGCAAATATCATTTATTCCTTGGCTATTTCTCATAAGAAGATTAGGTGGTTGAGGCATTGAAATCCGTAGTTGTTCTGCAATGCTAGTTTTTGAAATCAAGCCTGAGGTAATTTCATTACTGAGGGTTTTGCCCTGTGGAAATGGTTAAGCTGACTGTTGAACATTGAAAACAGAAATAATTATTGTAATACCTTACATGGACATTCCTGATTGATTTATATACATAGAGAGAGAGATGCTCTTTCTAAAATCTGCATATCTAAAGATCATGGAGCAGATCCCAAAAAGAGTGTAGAAGCCTCAGGCAAAATTCAGACACATTCAGGAAGAAATGAAGGAAATCTCTGACTCTACTGCTGAAGCACCTCAGAAGTGAAAATATTCTGTAGGCTCATAGAAGCAAATCCTTAGGTGCCCCTAAAAGTTTGCTGTTTTGTGAACTGACCACCAAGGCACTTCAGGCCAACTGGAACACAAAAACCAGAAATCTTTGGTTCGAAGTCCATTTGTCAGGTAAATGTATTGGTCGTGATCAGAGCATATCCAATCTCTTTGGCTGTTTTCAAGTTTAAAATTATGGTGAAACCACTGTGTTTAGACATGAGAGTAGTAGACTATAAGACCTGTCAGCATGAAACAGTTTGGAAACACCAACCTGATCATCCAGGGGAAAAGCCCAGTGAAGGTGGTGTGGGGTTTCTGAGTAAATGTCTCGTTAGGGTCCTTCCTGCAGGCAGCAAAGAAAGATTTGGGGATCTATCAAGCTAGACACAAGAGAGGCCTGATCTCTGGTCTAGTTATTGAGTTGCTCAGCTGAGAAAGAGGTCCTCCTGCTCCCTTGTCTCACTTTGCATTGCATCATTACTGTAATCAAGATGTGACAATTGGAAAACGTGGAAATCAAAATCTTCTCAGGGAAAGCAGCTGGATTATGCAGACTATGAAAAGGATACACAAGGGCATTAGGTTTTTTATAAGTATGACTCCTGTCTTCTCACATGGGCATTTCCCTGCTCTTCTTTTTAAAGAAATTAACACTCCTTTTTAAATCTAGGATCTCTTCTCAGTCAGCTGGATGTTTCACAGGGTCCTTCAGTCAAAACATTCATCTGGAGTACTGCTGACTTTAGGTTTTGTCACAGCTTGCCAGCACAAGTACTCTGAAACACTGCTGTTGTTCAGTTCAGCTCAACAGAATATTTTCATGTCATTCCTAGGTACCTATCATATAAAACCAGAATATTTTAATTAAAATGGATATATGAGTCATTAAAAAAATAACATATTTTTAACTCTCTTTCTTCCATCAAGGAAACAGTCATCCTGTGCTACACTTAAATATCACAAAATTCACTTGTAATTCAGAAAACCATATGGTATTCATGGTGGCATATGCATGATATGAATCTCATGGAAAATATTGCATTTGAAGAGCATAAATATTGATGATTCCTCTAAGATCATGCATGACCTGGATCCCTCCAGGCCAACTTTTTATTCTCTCACTGCGAGAGGAGATAGCCTGCAGTTTGAAGAAATTTTTACATGCATCAGGAAAGAAAGAGACAAATCCCAACGAGAATTTGTGGTAAATTCACTGAGATCACCTAAGACCAGTCCCCAGGTAACCTTACTCTCATCTAGTTTTAATTTTCCTCTCTTTGCTGATGGCCCTGCAAGTACTCTGCATTTCAGACTCCATCTTAGCTTCTCATGCCTCTTTCATGTGTCACCATATCATCACACGATCAACACAAAGAAAAAGTGTATAGTCTTCTATAATTCTCTATCTTAGCTTCTAGCTTTAACTACACTAGTAAAACAGCAAATTCAGCTATCTTCACAAATCTAAACTATGTGCCTGATTTCTTACCTTTCTCTAACATGGTTTGTGGCTCCTTTCCTCCCTGATAATGCAATTGTTTTTCCAAGCTGCAAGCTGTACCATCTCCCTCAGCAACCATTACAATCTGTACTTGGTCCTCTAAAGAATAAAACTGATTCTGCATCTCTGCCCACAATTCCTTGTTGCAGGCTGGAACTTCAGCCAGTTCCCTGGCTACACTGTGTAGCACACAGTCTTTAATGTGGTACAGGCCAGAACCTTCCATAAATAAAATGAAATAAATCTTTCTATTAAATGTCCAGTCAGGGGAAAATTATTTGAGAACATTGACCATTAAAATAAGGATAAGCTTTAGTATGGTTTAGGGATTTTCTTCTAACAGATGTGCTGTTACCCCTCATTTCAAAAACTTTAGATTTTATATGAGCATCTATTTTTCATTTTTTTGGAAAGACAAGGAAGTGCATTAGATATTGGAGAAAGTTTAAAATTAAATGAAAACTCTGGTCTCAGAAAGTTCTTATAATCCAATTTACCGTAACCTTGTACAGCAACTGCAGAAGAGCTATTGACAGACTCAGTTCAGTGTTCTGCTCATCCTCCCAAGGTTAGCACATAAAAGCCAAGGCGCCCTGGAGGAGAGTGTTGGTGGCTATTAAACAGTGCCACACCTTAGCCCAGTGGCAAACGTGGCTGAGTTTCCTCAGCATTACCCCTGAAGAGGTGGTTTTTGGGTCTAGGACTGTCCTGAACTGGCAGACAAAGCAAATACTGTGAGGACTGAGTCGTGTCATGGGTTTAAGATTCTCTGTAGAGAATGGGAATTTTTTTTGCTTTTTGCAAGCTGAGAAATATTACTGCATATTTTCTAATTTTTTTTTTCCATCTGTCACCATACTGAAAGCAGTTTGCCAGGGACTGGTTCTGATTCTGTGCAGCGCTGTGAATTCAAAATCATTTAATAGATATTTGAGCCGGAGATGGTGTCTGTGCAAGTGTGCCAAAATGCCACTTTCTACATTGAACAGCACCAATACTCCTGCATAAAAATGCCATCTTGCCAACGGCTGTGACAGCTCAGACAAGCGCCTGCTGAGATAGTTTCTACTTGTTCTGGAAAGCAAGCTAGCCCAGGAGACCCTGTGAGAGCCAAGCTGCAAGCAACCGCTTGGACCTCTGCTGGCATGGACAGCACTAAACTGCCGTGACAGATGACAGTCTGCATCTGCTTTCCCTGTGAAACATCAGCTCTGATTGAGATAGGAACTCATCAAGAAGTACAATTTCTACCCACAATGTGCCTTTTGATGTTCTTGTGGAGGCATGCGGAAGTTCAAAACTGCTAATGAATCTGAATTCACACAAACTCACTTCCGAGGAGCTGAAGGAATTAGCAGTGAAGGACACCATCCTCCCCAAGCATGTTTTATCTCCTGTCACAGTTCTCATTTAGTTCTGGATGACACACTCAAACCCATATATAGGAGAGGAAAGCCATAATCGTCCTCGAAAGGGAATTTCCTATAAGTCAGTATGGACCCTGGGCCCCCAAACAGCTGTGTCTGCTGGATCCCTGTGTCTTTACTGGAAAATCTGGATGACAAACCTGATGAAGAGGCAGAAAGACCAAGAGTGGTGGTCCAAGGGAAAAGAAATGCAAATAAAGACAATCTGGGAGAATATAGCTAGAGGAAAGAAAACAGTTTGGTGGTCATGGGGACTGCAGCAGAGAGAACTAGGGGTGAAGTTTTGTACATGCCTTTATAATAGCATTCAGAATAATGCTTAATCTGCAACATAATCTCCTTCATTGCTCCAGTAGGAGGTTGGAATTTGTGTGTACATGCTGAACATACGTGGAAACAGGCAGGAAAAATAAACATAAATTAATAACTACATGATGCAATATACATGACAAAGTACTCGGAGGCTCATTAATAATGGAACATGTGCAAAAATAAACTATAGCAGAATCCAAATAAAATGAACCTGGAGTGGTCTTGCAATGTAATATTAACTGATGTGATTAAACAAATATGGGACAAAGTAATAGTAAACACATGCATGCAACTACTGTGGAATTCAGGACTGGCCTCTCAGGCTAAGAAATCACAATTTTACATAATTACCTTTTTAGGAGAAACTAAGGCCAAGTTGCCGGTAAAATGTTTTCTTTAGTAAGTGTCTAAATACTGCCCTGGAATAGCTGGTGTTTGCAAATCACTATGAAAAAAAATTTCTTTTCCTTTGTCAGTGATGCAAATCAACATTTTTTTTCTTGTTAACTGTAAAAACATTTTTCACCATCAGAAAAAGGAGACCTCCAGATGTAAGTGTCTCTAAAATATGCATGGTCTATATTTATGAACTGTAAGATTGAAAAGAGCAAGAGAAAACACATAACCTAGACCTTAAAAGATAACTTTTACTATTTATACAACAAATGAGGAAACTTACTGGAATCTGCCCAAATATACTATCTTTTGAAAATTCGTACAGACACACTGGAATGCCTGCATAGCAAACCCATGGCTCAGCCTGCGTCACATAGGATTCACCTTTCCCTAACTGCCTCCAGAACCTGCAGTTTCACACTGGGCAGGCAAGCACCTCCTGCAATTCTCACCTCTCACATCTCCTAACCATCAAAGGCTACCAAACAGAAATATTTACACTTTGCAAGGTCTTATGCACTGGGGATGTTATCTAGAAAATCCTCACTATCCCAAGGCATCAGTGCTCCTGTCACAGAGCTGCTCCTCTGCTGTGTCAACCCAAATCGCCTACTCAATTTGTGCTAGGGGAGGCGACACACTTATCAGCAGAGACTGCTGTCATCACACATCCTCCATCGCAGCTCACTGCAACAAGGCCTGTTGTGGGGTCAGACACGGGGCATGCACTCTCCTTTCTGTGCTGCTGCTGCCTTTTAGCGGAGTCTGGAGAAATCATAATATTAATCTCAAAAACATGAACTGCTCTATTTCTCCACCCTCCTCTACCCACGACATTCAGGGTCTACGTGCACCCTGCTGAGCTCCCAGGTATGGATACACACCTGAGCCACATCTGCCTCCCATGTCACCATGAAATCAGGGGCATGTGGACACCCTCATCCCCTCAAACACATGCCTACTGGTGTGTCAACAAAGCCTCCTGTTATTTCAGGAATTTACAGCCTGTCAACAAAGTTTTTAGGGTTAAAAGTTCAAAAACCTGGGATAGAAGATGGCAGCTGAAAGCACCATGGATTTCTGTGCACAAGTATTGATGATACAGTTCAATAAAAACGATAGTGTGTGATACTGCTCACACAGAATTCACTGTAAAACTATCAACCATTTCACTGCGTTACAGCTCAGCTCCATGTATTAATTAATATCTGTTTATTAACAGATATTAATTAATATAAATTAATAAGTGTTTGAAAATCTTTTTATTAATTGAAAATATCTGCACAGGAAATACAAGCTGTATCTATATCTGGCTTCTAATTCAAGGGACATGTTATTGTTAAGAAATGCAGTCAAGCTGAATTTAAGATTATTATGTTTTATTAAATCAAGAACATTTAGGGAGGCTATAAAGTTTACAAATGGGCTTCTAACCCAGACAAGTAAGATTTTTTCACAATTGTTTTTTTTACTTTTAGCAACATCTTTTAACAACTCTTCTTAATGTGAACATGTTTCACCCGTAAACACAAATATTATATACAAGCACAAGGAAAGACTAACGGATGGAGAAAATTTCTTCTGCAACTGAATTACTTTTTGGCTGCCACAGAAACAAGGAGACTGGTATGGTCTGTTGGATCCATTTTGCCTTGTAAACTAAGCACATGCTGACTACTAAGTAGTACAAGAAATTGACATTGGTGTGGCACATAACTTTCAGAGTAAGATAATTAGGTGGATTTTAAGGCCAGGGTAGTTTTGATCAAAATTGACCAAATTTCAGCCTTCCAATGGGCATTAAATGTGTGCATTAAATTGTGCTCTTAGTTCCGCTTTTAGAAATTGTTATCACTACTTATAAAAAAAAAAAAAAAGAAAAAAAGAAAGCAAAAAAAAAGTATTATATAAATTATTGAAATAACTCTTAAGAGCAAATTAATGTAAAAATCCATTATCTAAACAAGCTCACCAAACAGCAATGGAGCATTTTGGCAAGAAACATCTGTAAACGTATTGATTTTTCTTTTCTCTCAAATAAACCAGGATATACCTAATAAAATTGCTGATAACTTTTCAGTGTGGGATAAAACAAAAATGGTATACCTGAATCCTGTGGAGAAGAAAATGGCATAAAATCACAGGTCTAAAACCCAGAAAGGAGGTGTTGAATTTCAGACATAACAGTAACAAAATACAATATACATTACTCAGAAGCTTCTCAATCAGTCACATAAGAAAATAAATGAAATAATCACTGATGTATGTGGGCAAGAGTTGCAAAGAGTGACACTGGCTTCTTAGGGTCAAATGTCAGACCAGCACACTCAAGGGAGCCCAGCATTGGATGAGCAGGTACATTATATTCACAGCCACTCTGCCCTGTGGACTGGATAAAGCCACACGGTCACAGACCAGTCTGATGAGCAGAACTTGCTAAATTAGCATCATTTAATAATGACAATTTCATGATCTAGTCCTGTGTGAGTCAATATCACAGGATCATAGAACCATTTGATTTGGAAGGGACTGACTTCCAACCTCCTGCCATGGTCAGGGACACCTACTAGACCAGGTTGCTCAAAGGCCTATCCAACAGGACCTTGAATGTTTCCAGGGATGGGGCACCCACAACTTCTGGACAACCTGTTCCAGTGCTCCAGCACCCTCTCAGTAAAGAATTTCTTCCTAATACCTAAACTAAACCTGCCCTCTTTCAGTTTAAAGCCATTACCCCTTGTCCTATCACTACAGGCCCTTGTAAAAAGTCCCTCTCTGGATTTCTGGAAGCTCCCTTTAGGTATTGGAAGGCTATTAGAAGTTTTCCCTATAGCCTTCTCTTCTCCAGGCTGACCAACCCCAGCTCTCTCAGCCTGTCTTCAATAGGAGGCATCCTCCAGCCTCCTGGTCAACTTTGCAGCCTCCTCTGGACTTGATCCAGCAGCTCCACATTTTCTTGTGCTGAGGCTTGCAGATCTGGGTGCAGCACTGCAGGTGGGGTCTCCTCAGAGCAGAACAGAGGGACAGAATCCCCTCCCTCGCCCTGCTGCCCACGCTGCTTTGAGGCAGCCCAGGACATTGTTGGATTTCTGGGCTGTGAGTGCACATTGCCAGCTCACGTTGAGCTTCTCATAAATTTTCTCTGGAAACCGTGAAGAATCTGTACTATGATAAGCATGAGCATTCACAGGTCACTCTGCATGGCATCCCTTCCCTCCAGTGTGGGCTCCACACTACACAGCCTGGTGTTGCTGCCAAACTTGCCGAGGACATGTTCAATCCCACTGTCCATGTCATCAACAAGGATGTTAAACAGTATGTCTTTGGAGAAAAGATATTACCAATTCAGATAAATACTAACCTCTCAGTGTCAGATTATATGAAGTGATAAATACACCTACAATTCCTGCAATACCTGCAGAATTGTGAATATTGTAGGATTTACTCAGGCAAAACGCAGATTTTAATGAACAGAACTTATCAGTATGAAAGTCTTACGTATACAAACATTACTAGCATTATGTTGCCAGAAGAGTGTTTGACACGAATGCTTATAAACAAAATACTGAAGAAAAAAAGCAGTTTTTTTCTTTTGCTTCAGATTTGCCTGTCTTCCTTCCTTCTCTCTTTGTAATAGGTCTTGTGAGATCGCCCTTCTGCAAGTGAATCCACACAAATTCCTGGCAATTTTTAATACAGGAGAGCTATCGTAATTTCATGCCTCTTCAAACACACTGTGAAAGCAATCAAGGGAAAAAGAAATTAAAAACTAATTCTGCTATTTATTCTCCTCATTTATTTTATCAGTCATCCCACTGTCACACTGAATAATAATCAACAAGACTTGATACACACACTTAGCACAGGGCAGACATCTTTGCAGCTTTCCAGAGAAAACTGCAAGCCCCAGGCAAACACTTATACTCAAGGAAAGACTGGATTAATCACAGAAAACGTGATGCCAGTGTTAACATTTCTGTTCACTCAGCTATCCGGGCAGGTGAACCATGATGCAAGTTTACCTAACTAATCATGTCAATACAGGCGAATAAAAAGCCTTCAGAGCAGTTTACTACCACAGACAACTGCTGGTATGTGGAAGGTAAAGTAAACAGAATGTCTACAAAGAGGTATAAAATTACAACAGAAGTATTGTGACAGACTACAGATAATTATTGCTTATAATGTCTGGCTGCAATTATACCATTCTGTACCATTTCACATTTAGTAGCTTAGTGCTGGAATTAGGAGGCTAAGATAACTGTTTGGAGGAATTCCATTTCAGTCTCTGTCACTTTGTGGAGTTGGTTCAGAATGCCTCAGACAAACGCAAGATCAAAGTAAAACCATTATTTAGTTTTCATTTGAGATCCATTCTTGCTGGGGAAAACTGCCCAAGCAATTTTAGCCTTAGAGAATCTTAAAAGCCTGAGGGGTTTTTGTTGTGCTTTTTGCTTGCTAGTTTAAGTTTGTTTGTTTGTATGATTATTTGTTTTTGTCTTTTTCTTAAATCAGTTATGAAAAGGATGAATTCAGCAAGGTTAGATATGACTGTACAGAAATTTGTGTGTCGAGCAGTGCCTGGATGCACATTTAAGCCTCAGCTGTCATTTGTGTGCAGCATATCTCTAAGAAAGGCAATGGCACTCCTGCATCTCCTGATGAAACAGCACACAGTCAGCTCCAGGAGCATCACTTTGCTCAGTGCGACAGCAGAATAACTTCAAATGGGCAAAGCAGAATGGAATGAAATGTCCCTAGCCCTGTAGGACTAGAATTACAAAGGTCTCTTAAAGCATTTGTGGCAATTTCTGTAAGTGCCCTCTATAACGTTCTCTAACTCCTTAGAAAATGAAAATCACACAACTAGAAGCTCTTTAAAACCTCTCTACATATTCATTTGCCTTTGCATCACTGTCTAACCACCTTCACAAACCTGGGCCTTAGAAATTTTGTTCCTACAAAGGGACATTTTCTGTAAGCATTTTTGTATCGTTTTCTGCACAAAGTTCTGAGACACCATTTAGGATATCGACTTAGGCCAGAGACTGTCTGAAGCCAATTTATTCTCCTTTACAGTGCAAGGGAACAGGTTGTCATTTACTGTGCCTCTCAGTGCAGTATTTCCTTGCACTGTTCTACTAAAGCACACCTCTCTGTGCCATTTAGAAGCTTGGTTTTCATCAGATGCCAAGGCTCACTGAAAATGAAACACCAAGAAGAAAAACACTGATCTAGTGAAACCCCAGACAGCAGAGAGCTGTTTCCTGACAGCTTGGCCACCAGCTCCTTGTATCCCTCTTGGAAAGCTACCAAAAAACAAAGACCACCAAGATCAGCAGCCCTTCATTTGTCAGCATTTCTAGGTATGGAGTTGAGACCAGAGGGTTTCTGCATTTTAAAGCGTGCCCCATGTACCCCAGCACAACACTCCCATTCTACAGGAAATTTTGGAGTAGTATATAACATTTCCAATGTGGTAAATTTTTAACATTACCTCTACTTATCCTACTCTACTTCAGAAGTATCCAAGGAGGAGCTAAGGTAGATCTACATTCTGCACAAGAGCTACACATTTCAGTGTACAGAAAGCACTTATATAGGAACTTGTTGGAACCAGTGCATTCAAATATAGAAAATCCCAAAACAGCTAAATTTTGCCACTGCTCATCCTTTCCCTTTCCTCCTGGGAATCAGCCTCTGTACTCTCAAATTTTTTATTCCTTTTCCCTTGGTTCCAGAAATCTCTTTTCCACATGCCTCCCCAAGCTTTTTCCTCCTCCAAAACAGCGCCATCACACAGGCCATCTACATCCCTCATGAGGTGCAACATACAACGCCTGACTTTGGAGTACTAGAGAAAAGCACAGAGGTGCTCTAGAAGACATATAGGTGCCTAGCAACTCTGGGGAGTGTTTGTTCAAAAGCCCCAGAGCACCCTGGTTTTTATTGCTGCTTCTTTCAAAACATTCACTGCTTTTGTAACCTCATTAGATGCATATCTCACATGAGTCATGTAAATACTTTTCCCAAATATAGCCCCAAATATCCTTACACAAAATATCCACTGCAAACAAAGTCTCTACTAAACTTGTTACTAGGTTTAGTAACAAACAAATATTATTATCACAATTAATGATGTTCTTAAATATACATGAAACATTTCACAGAACAACTGACTGGTCTTTAAAGGAAATTTGCCTTTTCCCCTGGATATAGTTTTCTCCTAGCACAGGAAAAGAACTATGCTGTCCAAAAGGAGTGTTATAAATTTTACTACTGGGCTAAATACAATGTGTGCGTAAATCTGGCAACTGTGAAGTGTTGTTAAATAGATAAATGTTTAGGGTTTTAGCCCTGCCATATATCAAAAGTACCTTCCCCTACACTCTTCATCCTGACAGCTGTGAGCATTTTTAATGTTGGAAGAAAACTCATTTTATTGTTTGAAAAATACCTGTAGAAAACTAGGCTCTCACAGCTAAAAAAAATACTTGCCTTCATAGTTTAATGTAAGTCAGCAGTAGCCTGGTAGGTTTCCCAGACTTAGAGAAGTTCATGGCTATGTCTGAGTCTCTTCCAAGCACTCATTTGGTTCTTCAACAAAAACTGGAAAAAAAAAATCATAAAGCAAAAAGCCTTTCGCTGTCTCTATACTACTATTAGGGATATCTGCTCCCCACTTTCATCCTTCTGTTTCTGCCCCACAAAGCTCCCCAGTTATTTAAGATTTTTCTTGCTGATACAGTCATCCCTGGCATACAAGGACATATCCTGTCCTCTAATAGTCAGTGTCTGTGGATTTCCCAGTATTTGGCATTCCATGTCCAGGGGTGAAATGAAGCCCTACCCCATGAGCTCATGGTCTGTAATGCGCATTCATGCCAACTACCATGAGCTACAGCCTAGAGCCCAGCTCAGAGACTTTCTTCTTACCTCTTTGCAATGACGAAGGCTTTCCAGGGCATCAGTTCACGCTCATATTTCCCCGTATTCTATTTGATAAATTATATGTAAGAGTGAATAGGTAGCCAACATGATCCACACGTTAGTGAATATACAGCATCACCTCTTCACCACTGGAGCCACACAAATTTCTTTAGTTTATAGTCTTTACTAAGTTAAATCAAGTTTAATATTACAGAAACATATGATGTCCCTTATCCAGAAAGCACCATTCACAATTTAGAACCCCATAAAAATGATAATAAGAAGAGGAGTTATATTTCTTGTTGACTGCCACAGTTGAAATGAAGCTTATTCCTTTTTATTAAGTACTTATATGGTCCTCATACCCTCTTATCTATTGCCTGAGACACTCATTCTCTCCAAGAAAAATCACTATTAATCCTTGTTTGTGCCAACTCCTCACAGTACAACAGTGTGTCCAGAAAAAGGTGCCATTTAATAAAAATGTTTAAGGTTATTACAGTTAGAATCAGTGTGGGAAAGCATAGATCAATTGTGGTTTTTGCTTTAGAATGCCTGGAAAATTGTTCATAATAAAAAATCCCCAAATATTATGATTATTCTATTAGAGATTGTACAAAAGCAGAGAAACCTGGCCAAAAATTTGGTTACATGCTTTGGAGATTCTGGTTAAAGACCTGTGAATCTTTACAGTTTGTATATTGGTACATATTAAACAGATCTTAAATTTATCTGACTTTTTGGTATTTTGCAAATTCCATCTTGAAGGAAGACATATCTCTAAAATGGGAAATGTTTCTGTGGTTTATGTGGACTGCAACTCTCCTGTGTAGGGAATCACTCCTCTGTGTCAGAAATTTGCAATGTCCAGAAGCACTGAATCCCATAATCACAGCAAGCAGGGAGGAAGATTTCGTATCCATGTTTAAAATCCCTCTTCCTCTATATGGAAAGGGAAAGCGTTGAATAGATACTCATCTATAGAAAAAATGTGAGAAAAGGTGGTCATGGTAAAGACCTGTTCCAGACAGATCACTGAGGCAAACTGTGGGCAAATATAAAATTGCAGTGCTAAAGAGATGGGAACATCTCTGCAAGAATTTGGTATTAATGGAGTTTTCTTCCCCTCTCTCTTTTCCTTCCTTCCTTCCTTCCTCTCTCTCTCTCTCTCTCTTTTTTCTTTCTTTCTCTTTCTTTCTTTCTTTGTTTCTTTCTTTCTTTCTCTCTCTCTTTTTTCCTCTCTTTTTTTTTCCTCTCCCTCCTTCTTTCACCCTTTCCCTACGCGAGTGTGCTTGCATACTTACATTCTTAGTAGAATGAAAGCCCAGAATAATTTGAAATTTCAGACTGAATTTCCTCAATGCTTCTGGCTTAAAAGTGGAATAAAATGAAGTAAGTGGTGAGACTCCTAGAGAACATCATCCCTGGAGTGTTTCTTAACAGCATTTCTTCAGAAATGGGGGAAATAGTTCAAATTCCTCCTCTTCTCAGGCAATATGAACACACCAACAGCTTAAAAGTGATTTAATCTACATAAACAGGAAATTCTGTGTGGGATGCTCTCTTCTCTTGAAGCTGAATAATTCTATATCAATTTTTAGCTGTAGAGGGGAGACCAACAAAAAGACTGATTGTAGAAAATCTTGTTACTTAGGAAATGTATGCAGAATATCAAGCTTTCAATTCATATCTCACAGAGGAATTAAAGGTTTTCTAAAGGTGAAACAACACATGACATTCCTATTCTTGAATGCCACTAAAGCTAGCACTTTCTGAAAGGCACACTATTGCATTTCAGAAAGTTGGTCTGAATCACAAAGTCACTTTGTGCTTGGATCTTTCATATGCCACATAGTGAGTCATACTCTTTATTTCCTTTTATTCTCACATATTTTATACAAAGTATAACAGAAAAACTAAGAGCAACTTCATCTTCGAATACCCTATGTTATAATCAGCTCACAAATAGAAACAAGCCCTCAAAACAGCCAACATGCAAATTGTTAATGAGTGAAGGTTAAAAAATTAGCCCAGATAAATAAGCATGGATGAAGTTTTGCCCTTTTCTGGAGCCTGGATATCTCAACACAGGTCTACACCAGCACTTGGTGTCAACCTTGACACTACCTTCTGGATGAGAGCACAAAATATTTCACCAAACCTCCTGCACAAGAAGTTTGTGCAAGACCAAGCCTCTTGGACCTCTGGACCAAGAAACTCTGATGAATGATGATTCATGGTATCAAAAATGTCTTGCTGAAGAGCACCATGTACATCATAAAATATGGGCTATCACATCCTCCTCCTATGTAGTGCACAAGGGGCATAGAGGACCAGGTATTTTCACTCCTTTTCTTCTCCCACATCTGCCTGCTACAAGCCATATTGATGAGAATTTATATATTCCCGCGTGGCTGTGGCAAACCCAAAGTAAGCCACTGATTTGGACATCTGTCATCCAATGCAACACAGGTGGGACATCTCTGAGCTCATGAAACAAACAGGAGAGGAAAGGTACTCTCTGTATCATCAGAATTTTTGCCCACACATGCAATGCACTCTGGCAGGTCAAGCTGTCAGAAAGTCGGCTATTAAACTATCCCAAAGTCCCTACTTCTTTTGGCTTAGGGCACCTTCCCCTTTCTTATGCATCCTGTAGTTAGAAATCTTAGAAGAAGGTTGATTCCTGGGAATCCCCTGAAGGAGTCACGCATCGTAGGCACAGCTGCTGTCCCCTGACAGACACAAGAGTTAAGTGAAGTCTCATACACCGTAGAGGACATGGCTTTCGTGATGCTCCCCAATATTAACATAGATCAGTCCTAAATATCAGACTATGTAGATCATGGTTTTAGTAGCAGTTTTAACCTCCTTAATTTCCAGTCTTTCTGTGTAACCTGGGGAGGCATGCTCGAAACACAGCAAGTGTGAATGTCTGTCACTCCTGCACTGTGTAGTGGAGCTTAAACTCAAGCTGTAATTGTGTGAGTTAAAAGAATTTTACTAATGAATTCGAATACTATCTGGAGACTGGACACAAGGGAGGATTTTCCAGTGAAGTGTAAGAGCTGTGTTTGTGACAGGAGAATACATCAAAATACTCAGGACTGTCTCAAATACAACCTCAAAGCAAAATCCATGTGCCCTGGGACAGGATGGACAAACCCCAAAGGCAGATTTATACAGGGAGTAGAGAGAGATGTTAAAATCTTTTCATTTTCTTTTCTAGTGTCGTGGGTTTGACCCTGGCTAAGTGCCAGGCACCTACAACGTTTGCTTTCTATGCTCTCTCCTGCTGCAGCTATGCAGAGGAGAGGAAAAACTAACACAAAACACTGGACTTATGAGTTGAGATAAGATCACTGATAAGGGCCGCACGAGATTCAGGGCAAGAGCAGGCGGGAAACTTAAAGTTGCAAAAAAAGTGATTTATTAATCTAACAGAGTCAGAGGATAAATTGGAGATTAAAAATAAGCTCTTAAGACACCATTTCTTCACTCACCCCTCTTTTCCCTCTTAAGGCACCACTTCCCAGCTCACCCCCTCCCTCCTTTCTAACTAACTAACAACTCCCAGGCAGGGGCAGGGTGTGGGGTTTTTCTCTTAAGTCAGTCCATCGCAATTCTTCTACTGCAGACACTGTTTCTCTATTTGCCCTCTCTCTCTATTCAACCAACAGATCTGGGCTAGGGCAAGGCATGTGGCTTTTCTTAATCAATCAATCCAAGGCCACAATTCTTCTGCTCCAAACACTGTTTCTCTACGCACCCCTCTCCCTATTAAGGCCATTTCTCAGCTCACCCCCTCCCTCCTTCCTTCTAACCAACAGCTCCGGGGTGGGGGCAGGGTGTGGGGGTTTCCTTTGGTCAGGGTCAGTCCATCAGGGGGAAGAATCCTCTACTTAGCCATGGGGGTCCCTCCCACGAGAGACAGTCCTGTGCGAACTTCTTTGGCGTGGGTCCAATCTCACGAGCAGCCCCGCCCGATTGCTGCTGTCCGAGATTCTCTCCAGGCTGCAGAATTCCAAGCCGAGGCCAGGCTGTTTCCATCCCGGGAGCAAGGCCTTTCTCTCTCTTGCAAGGCCTTTGCAACTCTCAGTCTCTGGGACTCCCACTGGATCACAGCTTCCTGCAGGCATCATCTGCTCCGCTGGTGTGGGCACCTCCCCACAGGCTCTGGGGGTTGCTCTGCATCCCCTGGACTCCATGGGCTGCAGGGGGACCACCTGCTCCCCCATGGTCTTCACCACGGCTGGCAGAGGGTTTTCAGCTCCGGCGCCTAGAGCACCTCCTCCCCCGCCTTTCCACTGACCTTGGTGCCTCCATGTTGTTCTCCCTCACATATTTTTACCTCCTCCTCCTCCTTCCCTGGCTAAAAAGAAGTGCGTGCTCACATTGTTTTGATTTCTTCTTAAATATGTTTTCACAGAGGCGTAACTAACATCTCTAATTGGCCCAGGTTTTACCAGCAGCATGTCCATCATTTTACAGCCATCAGAGACTGGCTGTGCTGGACATGGTGGAAAATTTCCAGAATCTTTACTCAGGACATGCAGGAGCCATCTTTGTACCCCACCCTGTTCACTGGCAAAAACTGGGCCAGGCAAAACTACCACATCTAGTCAATTTCTTTTTGTGATGGAAAGAAGTTCGCATATGAATTACCTAAATACAGGAATTTTCAAGGCAAAGGAGTGAGACCAGCTCTGGTAAATTAGTTAATTCCTCTGGCTCATTATATCAGAAGCATGTCCAGACAAGCTGAGACTGGCTGTTATTGCAAATGTACAGCCTGGGAGGAAAAAAATACCAGTGTGAAGGTTTGGACCTTTTCTTCCTAAAGTTGCTTTAATTAGAAAACCACACTCTAGGAGGCTTTGTACTGTGAAAGTCCAATTGTTAAAGAGGATTGGGGGTGGAATACTCACATTTGCCCATCAAGTTACTGAGCTGTCCATCCCATATCTCTCGGTTTGTGTCCTTTGTCCAAAGTGGCTCTTATTGCCTGGGGCCACAAAGGGTAGAGAGAAGAGACATTTATTCCACAAGCACAAAGAACCACTTTGAAGACACAGCTCTTTGTTCACCTTCAAACACTCCTTCTGGTGTCAGTTAAGGAGTATTGAAATTTTTCTGCACTGGTTGTTTAAAAAAAAAGTTGCACAGGTGGCTAAGAGACAGAAAAAGCCCTTGTCTGATATTTCTTCATTGCTTTATGTTGCCAGAAGACAGTGGTAAACAATGGGAACCCACCCCAGGAGGAAGAAAATGGGTGCCAAAATGGTCATGGTGTCAGCCCAGGGCTGGAGGAGAGCTGTAGCTCCTTGTGTTGCTACTGGTGCATGTGTTGTGGTGCACAGGATGAAGATGCTTGAGATTTATGATTCATGTCCCTCACCTGGGCAGTGATGAAATGGCTTTACTAGCATTTTTCAGATTTATTCAGTATGAATAAGTGAAGATCTCAAAAAATGTGGGTGCTTGCAACAGTGCAGTACATATTTCACCCAACACAGAAATGCAAATATCTGCATGTCATCAACTACCTAAATGCCAGAGGTATCTAAACTTGCTCCCTGACACCTGTGCTAAAGCTGATGCTTCCAGAAAATATCAAATCTCAGGCAGGTGGTCAGTGCATGTGCAATCACTGCTAATGCTTTTGAAGCCTCTCAGACTCTGCATGTGCACAGAGCAGAGCATGACAGACAGCTCAGTGCTTCAGAGAAACTGCAAGCTCATACAACAAACAGAACACAGACAAGCACAAGAATCCCAACCAGCTCAAGTTGTGGGCAGAGGGACCACAGATGGGCATTTACTCATGCAATATGTCATTAATCTCCTTATGTACAATTTTTTGCTTCCTCTACCACGGGTCATGCATGAAAAAAGCAATAATTGCATTTCCTTGGCTTGCTGTTAGTACTGCAATGGCTTACGCCCTTGGAAGCACTGATGAGAGATTTGCTTCCATTTCAAAACTCTAAAGATGTTAAAAAATTAAATATTATTTTGAGCAATCTCAGATAAGCAACCTGTGCTGAAAGGGGCTGGGGAGAGGGAGAAGAATCCAGCCAGAAGAAAATTAAAATTATATCAGGCAAAAGAAGAAGTATCACTCTCAACATAAACACCCCATTTCTCTTGAAGTTCCAACAGAAGGTACAGCTCTTAGTAGAAAACACAAGTTTAGTTATTAAATAGGAGAAAATAGATGGGTATGTATTTATGTTTACATGGGTTTTGTTCAAATCATCAAAGGATTTCAGAGGCAGATGTGAAGGATGAGGAGGCCATGATGGAAAACATCAAACTAGTTTGGCATCCCTCCAAGACTAGTTAGAGATATTCACAAATCCTCAGGGACCATAAGATTTCCCCAATTTTAATGATAACACAGTCATGGTACCTCATTAGCCTTATTATAGCAAATTATTTCTCTGCTCTGGGATTCTAGTCATGAGCCAATGACTTTGTGCTGGGAAATAGGAGCGTTCCTCCAAACTGTGTTTAAAATGCTGATGTCACCCAGAGGTTTTGCATCAGCAGCCTACATTGCCACGAATATTTTTGCAAGGACTGTCCAAGAATAAAATTTCTCTCAGACACAAAAACAATTCATACAGTGGGTGTGATTGAGCTGAAAGTGAAGGGAAAACAAAAAAAAAACAAAAAAAGAGATGAAGGAAGGAATAAGTTTGAATCTCCATAAAGAAGTATGAAAACAGGAATTGAAAGCAGTGGGCAAACCAAGCTGAGTTCTGATTCTCCAGGAACATATTTAATCAAATTTATTGCTTGAGTGTAGCTTCACTGCTGTGTTGTGGGAGTCTTGCTAAGGCTCTTCTCAAGATCATAGCTGATGGGACCTTTCATGTCCAAACCAGTTTGAAAGCCTGACTCTTTAACAAGTGGTTTTGTATGTGACCACACGAGAGTACATTGGGTATCTGTGCGATATCTGGTGTAGCAGTGGGTAGGAATAGGGAGTAGGTCAGGCAAGATGAGAATAAACACATGCACAATGTCCGTCAACAGTTATGTGGGCAATCTTTGGATCAAGATTTTTCTTATCAGTGCCAGGAGAGTGGGCTTCAGGGCTCTCTTTTAAGCTGTACTTCGATGGCAATCTTTACAGTTTATTCCTAGAATATATACTGCTTAAAACAAAAATTCAGTAAGAAGTCAAACTCCTCTGTGACAATACAAGAGGTGGATTTAAAGTGAACTGATGCTCCCAGGAATATTCCATTCAATATCAGTTTATTTTAGGTCATTCTTGAAAGCACTTAAAAATATTTTCAGAAGTCTTTAACAGCTCACCTTCAGTTCAGATGCTTTACTAATATGCATTTATGCCTAATGCTCTGTATTTGGTGAAAGGCTGTGTAAAGAAAAGGTCTCAGTATTAACTGAAACATGCCATAGCTTTTCCCTCCTGACACTCCTGGAACATGGACTGATAGGCAGCCAGAAATCTTGCCAAATTAAATTAACCTAACCCTGAACAGGCTGAGCTCATGGAGCTTTTAGTCTTCTTGCTCCCAGCCCAGCAGGTATCCAGTCACTGTCCTGGTTTAAATACAGTGAAGCTAATCCTGACATGAATGGTGGATCAAAGTTTGGTGTAACCTCCCAAGAGACATTCTCTAAGCTTGAGTGCCAAGCCCAAGGTTATAAACACAGGACAGGCCTTTATGGCTTTTGAAGAAGGCACAACCCCCATATTGAATACCTGCCAATGCACAATGAAGACCAAGGATTTATGCACCCAGCTTGGGAGGACTTGAATATGTTGGTAACACCAAGACAGCCATCTGGAGCTGCCCAAATTTCAATGATGATCACCAGTTTTAGAACAGGGTAAAACAGTGCCCTTTGCTGAACTTCCAAGTGATGAGATATGGCCATTACATCTGAACAGACCCTGAATGGGATCTGGTTCATTTTAAATGTTCACCTTCATTCAAAACTGCTCACACACACACACAGAAGACTGAGACTTCTCCACAGATTGATATTTGCTGTTTGTCTCAGTTTATCCACAGGAATGAAAGGTTGTGCTGCTGCTAGCCTTCAATAGCTAAAAAGGGTAGCTTTTCTAAAGGGGAAGGCATAATCTTGCTTTCCTTACATGTCAGTATTTCAATTAGATTCCAGAGCATTTACAGCTCAAACAGAGGGATACCAGCTTAGTCTCTCAGTTCCAAAACAGTTTGCAGCAGTGGCATTGACAATGACAATTAATAGGTCATTGTAAAATTTACACAGAAATATCTGACACTGAGTAAACAGGGAGAACCCAATAATTAAGTTTAATATACTCAATTTTGCAACTGCAACCACTTTCGATGGAAAACATTCCCAGTCTTTTTCTGCCAATATCTATAATAAGAATCAGAAATTGATGTAGCTTAAGCAGTTTGAGAACTTACTGATTCCTCAATGTTCATAACAACTTTCATTTCACAGATAGAGCAATTGCCTTTAAGATGGACAAATACATATGTGTTTATATATACATTTGAAGTTTTAAAGAAAAGTTCTGGGATCAGATTTCTCCATTTTATGGGTTGCTGTGGAAACAGATTAGCCCTTTGGAAATAAAAACCCGTGTTTGACTATAATGCAAAGAACAATCCATAGCATGAAAGGAAAGAACAGCTGGGAGTTGGAATAGTGTAAGCTGACATGTCAGACAGTAGCCAGACAAAGTGAGCCAGGGACTGTCTGAAAAATGGGGGGCAGGGGGGGAAGAAAAAGTAAGAACTCAGCACTATCAACAAAGTCTGCAAAATGGTCCAGCTGTTCACTCTCATCATAACTAAGAAAATAAGGAGAGAATTCCAGGGCTGAGGATTAAATTTATGAAGAGAAGAAAACCTGAATGGAAAAAGTGAATAGTATTTCAGACAAAGCAGACCCTGCGTGGAGGTCTTTGTTCAGAAATAACTTGGAAAGCACAACACTGGGTTCCGGGCAAAACACACATCCCTCCACAACCTTTCTTATAAAAGGCTAAAAGGAATCTTAATACACTGCATTAAGCAGACTTTTACAGAAAACATTGTTTGTATAATTTCATTGTTTCAGGCTGAGCATTAATGTCCTAGACAGATAAATAGATTTAGAGAATTTGAGAGAAGGCATATCCAGCACTGAAGGGCTAAAAGGTGAACAAATTTCACCACAAATCTCTGCTAAAACCTGAAATGAAAGCCCAAAGCACTTCTGATATACTGTAAATAGTCAGTTCCTAGAGTCTTAAGTGATGTCTGGTCTTTTGTTCAGACAATGGACAATTGAATCCAAGATGAACAGTTCCCAGGATTACGTGCACACTGAGCAGCACAGAGGAAAAGAGAAGTGTTAGAGAGGTTAATTCAGAGACATGCTTACCTCCCAAACAAAGGCATTCAGCAGTACAGAACCTGATTAGGGACTCTTCAAGAAATACAAATAATGTCATTCACATTGCATAAGCAGCTGGGACTATGTATGTCTGCACAGTTAGAAAATAATAATGAATGCGCTTTCATCTCTTTGATATTTTCCCCCCTTTGAATAATGTCTTCTGTGCAATGATCTCTTAGGAGCAAAGCCAGCTAAATAGCTGGCAAGATGATTGATTTAGAAGATGCTTTGTTTCCATTGTCTATATGATCACTCCAGGCATTCGGCAACCTAATCTGTTAACTCCTGTATCAGTAAGTATATTACAAATCTGGAATAAAACCCATAAATGATTAGTGAGGGAACTTCATATTCTTCAGATGAAACTAATTATGAGTGTGGATTTCATTAGTGATAGGACAGCTCTGAAATATCAGTCATAGTTATTCATCCATGCTCTGGTACCCGAAGATAACACTTGCAAATGTCATGGTAATAACAGGATAAACAGGTTGAACTAATATCCAAAACAGCATGTCATCTGGGTTTTCAATATTTGCACTTGATACCACTTAAATGAGCAGGATTTGATGAAGAAGAGCACAAGATATATGAAGGTCTCATAAATCTCTCGCTTTTATCATAGTCATGGTGTATTTGTGTATGTCATCCAGCAGTTCTTGCTTTTGTTTATGTCCAGCAGCTTCATCACCTCTGCTTTGAAGTATGCTAATCCACTTGGGTTTTTTTTCTTTTTTAATTTTTTTTGCTAGATTAAAAACCTCCCCATCCATCTCTCCTGACTTGTTCAGTCTTTCTGTGTGTTTCCCTTGCCACTCTCCTTACCTGCAGCATTACAGCTCTAATCATAGAAAGGGCCAGGCTCCTAGGGAAAATGTGTGGGCTGTGGTTCAGCAGGCAGGGAGGCACCTCCAAACAGGATCCTAGGTCCTATGTAAAGAAGCAATCCCACAGAAATGACGTTCATGTACACAAAAGTCAGATTCAGGCCTGCATTAGGCAAGACCTGCATGGTTTAAATTATGGGTGGGGGTGTAGCAGTGTGAAGTCAGCACACAGTAGTGGAAGAGGTGTGAGCCTGTGAGGACACTGAATTTCACTGGAAAACCATGATTACAGTACTAATCCAAAAAAACTTCAAGGTAAAAATGCTCAGTAGCCTTCAAGAAGTCTCAGTGATATTTCAAGCTGCTCATATAGCAGGTATCAGCTTGGCATTGACATGGCTCACTTAAAATGAACCCAAGTCTAGATGGACATTTTAGGATTGTGACCAAGGATGTTAGAACAATAACTCTTTAGATAAGCATTACTCTGTGATATCTATTTCCAAAACATTCTTGCTGCTCTTTGAGAGAAGAAATCAGTACTTCGACTTGCATCTTCTTCTGATCAAGACCCCACATTTTACAGGCCCTTATTCTGATTGGCTGCTTGAGACTGTTCATGTTGTCTTTTATACCTTTGTTGTAACTCATTTGATGGGTTTGAAGGCCACTCAGTTGGCTCTGCACAGTGACTTTGATACCTGCAGGTTTTCAAAAGCAGCAGCCAGTGTTATGACAACATTTGTGGGTTCCGGATCTTGGTTGAAAACTGTGCTGTAGAACCAGGAGAGACTATAATGACATTTAGAATTCATCTACAACCTCATTGACATAAGAAATACCCTCACTATGGGAACCCATGGGGATCCTTCTCCAGTTCCAGGTGGACAAGAGCTATAGTTCCTCTTTGATACACACAGCAGTGTGGCCATACCCCCACCTGTGTGTAACCCAGGTATGAACCCGCAGAAAAGCCTAGATGAGCAAGGAAGAGGAAGAAGGGTTGTGTAGGATGGAGGAGATGGTGCCAGGGACCCGGCATTCACACCGTGTGCGTCTAAGGGACTCGTAGAGGACCTCCAGCATGGTCTTCTGGAGCCTAGCAGATGATTGTGCACATTTTCTGCGTTAGTGTCATCCAAGAAAAATCCAGTCAGGTTCTGCAGACCTTCTATGGGATGTGAACCAAAGCATGAATAGGGAGACTCAGTTCAAAACCAGGCTCCTGATCTATACTCTGATATCAGCTCAGTAACCCCAGTTTGTTAGAGCATGGTGCTAATAATGACAAGGTCATGGACTTCATCCCTGTATGGGCCATCCACTTCAGAGTTGGATTCAATGACCTTTGTAGTCCCTTCCAACTCAGAATATTCTGAGATTCTATATGGAAATGCTAACATCAACACAACAATAACGGAATCTTAAACCATGTCTTTGTGTGGGAGGCCAGTGTGCGGAGCACTGCATGTTTCCACAACATTTTATCCTTTTGCCCTTCAGAATATATTGGCAGTATACACTCTGTCTCCTGGGAACAGTGCATTGCCTGTGTTTGGACCTGAATAATAGCTAGGAGTTACTTAGGAGAACGGTACTTTAACATGAGCCAAAAGCATGCCAAGAGCCATTCTGAAAATGGAACATTTAAACAGTGCAGATGACAGAGCCCAAGTACCTCAAATACGCTGCTTGGCAGGATTTAGCGCTGGTACAGATGTAGTCTTGGTTTCACAGTGTCCCCCTCAGGGTGCTCCCAAAACCAGGTTGGAGTACTGATGCTCTGATCCAAGTCTCACAGCAAAGCCATGAACAAATCCGACACCTTTGGATGGATGAATGTTACTTTCCTCATTTTGTTGGGCTATGCAAGAAGAGTATTTGGCCTTTATTGACAAAGATATAACTAAGGTAAAATTTTAACTGTGATCTGTACTGAACTGCTTTGAGTTAAAAATGCCTGAAGTCTGTATTGTTATTTCAGAGAGGCTGTCAGACGCAATAGCCTGATCACCTTTAACCAAGAACAATCAGTTCTCAGAGTGAATTGACAAAGTCTTTAGAAAAGTGGGTGGAATTGATTAGTCGCTGATGCCTCTTTTTTACTTTCTTTATCTTCCCAAGCAGCAATGATTTCATCAGAATAACTGATGTTAAGAAATACTAGAAAGTACATCAATAGAGAAAATGCCCCTTTTTCATAGTGGAAAGGACTGAAACACCACTCTAGCTGCCCTTAGGGTAACAACAGCAATTTGTCCAGTGTGTAGCAGCATACCTAATCTCCTCCCAAACTTTGTTGACTTCTGTCTGTCTACACACAGGACAGCATGATTAATTTGGCTAATTCCTTCCTCCTTTCCATCCTCAGGTCTCAGACCAGTAAAAGCAGAGGGAACAAAACGCACAGTCTCCACCTGCAGTACCAGAAAATGACCTTGAGGTCCTGCCCCCAGTATGCTTAAAAGTGGGGGCTTTGAGGGCAAAAGATAAAAAGTCTGGATTCAGCTGAATATGAACGTGTTATGACATCTTTGTAGTGGGGCATGCTGAAACCACAATGGCACCTCCCGATCTTTGCCATTATCTCAGCTGTCCAAGTGAAATAAATGAAAGAAGCTGCTTTGCAGAGCAGACTGCCTGAGTGGCATATTCTTGCTCTAGACACTATTGTGCTTGCAGAGGAAAAAATAATTTCCAGACAAAAGTCGCATATCCATAAAATGTGAAATGAAAAAGAGTGTGGCACAAAAGTTGCATCAGTGTTTTAATTTTCAGGTTCTGTAAATAACACATGGGAAGAAATTCCACACACTGCATTGGACTGATAGATAAAGTTGGAGCTGTTTCAGAAGATGACGGATGGACTCCATTCCTAGGTGCACTAGGCTAGGACAGAAGAGATATGAGTTCTGACAGCACTGCCAAAGATTTCTGTCATGATGTCAGACGTTCTTGTTAATCTCTTGCTACCTCAGCTCCCCAGCTCCCATCCTGCTGATGGATTATTTTCTCTCTTTATGCTGTGAGCAGTGTATTGTGTATTTGTACAGCAGCTGGTGCAGTGTACCAAGCCTGGACTGGCAGACCTGTGGCTGAGGGTGCATCAGAGGAAACCAGCAGAGAACACAGTCAAAATACAAACCTGTCTGTGTAAATTTCATGTATGCAGTCCAAAGTACAGTTTTAACCTGTTTTAAGTTAGACAGCTTTTTAACCAGAATCCTACAATATTTAGCCAGCTTAGCTGTCCACCTAGCTGTCTACCTTAGCTGTCCTCTTAATCCAGGGCACATATTCCTGTCCAATTACTAAATCTCTGTGGAGAGAAGAGCATTTTGTGTTTCATTTGTACTGACTCTGCACTGGAACCTCACCTCCTCATGCCAGAGGGGATTTCAAGGCAGATGCTACCAGAATACATTGATTTCCTCTAAATAAAACATTTAGTACCCCTGAAGAGCAAGTGGCTTTTTAAGCCACTGGGATATGGTGAAGTCTTTAGCAGTTTCATGCTCAATGAGTCTCCAGGGATATATTGTCAGAAGGGGCAGACAGAACAGGTGTGTGATGAGGCCATGTATTTTCCCGTTTCTTTTGGATTCCTTTACTTCCACAATAGACCAGGTCATGCCCTGTATTGCTCTTCCCTCTTTGTTATTAATTTCCACAATTTCTATCACCAGGGAAGCCTTAGTTGTCAGTTCCCAAAATTGGAAAAGAGCACATAAATTACTTGTACCACCCACCCTGGTGTTTTCCAGATTAAAATGACTGTTGCTGCAACTGTTGCCATCAAGCATAGCCAGACCAGCTGTTAGAGATGATAAAACACAGGCACAGGCACAAAAAAAAGCCAAATCTGAAGCAGGAGAAAAATACCAGACCCAGTGACAGACAAATTTGAGCATCCTACAGCCTACCCCATGCTGAGGCTGAAGTTCTGCCCCAACAAAAGGAAAAGTTGACGGTCCCTGTCTTCAGTGGGAAGTCCTCTCCCTCCAGCAGCCCCTGCAGTGCCTGGGTGCCAGGGACACCCCACTCTTCCCTGTGGATTATAAGTATCATATTTACACTCTTCTAAATGAAAAGCATGAATTTGTGAGGTCTGTAGAAGGTAGTAAGGGATGAAGATTCCCAGTAATGGCATGCTGGAAAGGTGGCAAATGCTATCAGGTCTTACAGCACCTACTAAACCTCTTGGAGAAGAGGTCCGTGGGCCACATGGTGGTGAAGAGCAGCTTGCTCATCATGCCAGGGTTATGGTAGCACCACTGTTGTGTACATTTAGCATTCCAGTAGAGGTTCAGCATTGAAGCATTGCCAATTGCCAGCTACTTGTTTCTTCATTTGCTCTTTCATTTCCATCCTCACTAGAGCCCTGGCATTCCCCTCCCATTCCTCATTTCCATGTTAGAGCCCAGGGACTCCTGTTACCAACCTATTTCTGAACCTTGTTTTCTAGTTGCCTTGTATCAATTTTTGCCTATTTTAGATTGAAAAATCTCCAGTCCTTCTCTAATCCCTGTTTTTATAGTGCAGTGGGCATCTTGGTCCCAACTCATTCTTCCAGTTATTGCTGCAATAGGCATAGTAATTAATGAAAAGTTTATAACTCAAAACAAAATAGTTTTTGTTGCTGCATAAAAACTTCTCACTCCATAAAAGGCAAGGGCTGAAAATCCCAGTATATGGGGCCACTGTTACAGCTTTTTATCTGTATGCATGAGTAGTAGTCTGGGCTTTTCTTATTTTTCTAATCTACATAGCATGGGCATTTTTATACTGTCTGTAAATTATGGATTTTCTTTCCAGATATCAGCACATCCTGCCAGGGTCTGAGGCAGTTAGCAATTACAGTAATTTACCTTCAGATTTAGCAAGGTTTTATGTTTGTGGGAATAAATGAATTTTTGATAGAGTAGCTAAACAAAAAAAGAAAAAAGGTAAAGAAAAAATCAATCAGGTTGACTTAGGAGGTTTTTTTCTTTTGTCTTCCTCCTTCCATTATTCAAAAAATGATATAATATATTTTGGATCAAATAAATGTCTCAGTTAAATCTAAAGAAAGTTTTTTGTTCATTTTCAGGTATTTATTTCTAAAGTTGTGTTAGCTTGTTTTGGGGTTTTTTGTAACCTAAACTTGTGAAGACATAATTCAAAATAGGAACTAAGCTTAATTTCAAAAATACTTTTAAAATCCACTTTATTTTCTCCATTTTCATAAATTAAATTATTCGCTTAATTTAACCAGAGTTAGTACATCTTGATGCTTGCTTTGGGGAACAAATAGCTATTAATCACAAAAATGTTGTCACCATTTCCCCGTGACTGGAAGGGGTGTTGAGTGAGAGATTTGGGGTGCATCTCAAGGGTGTCTGTCACAGCCCAGGCCCTGGCTGTGCTTGAGCTCTGCCACAGCCAGGGACAGTGCAGCAGCTGTGGTGACAAAGCCACACCTATGACCATGAGGGATCTTTTATATCCCCAGACATGACATCTTGCCACACAGCACAAAAGGAAATGGGAGTGAGTAAGGGATTTTAAAAGGATTTTAACGTTTCCAGCCATAATCCATTTTGTAGCCTGCTCCTTTCACATCCAGTAAGGCTATAGCAGGTGAGGAAAACTGAGGCACACTGGAAGGTTTGCCCCAAACAAGAGATAAGGCCAAGCTTTTTCATCTATAAAGCTTTGGAACTGACATAGCTCAAAGTGAGCTCCTGGCCTTCTCTGCTGGCTTTTCCATGTAGAGTCATTGCCTCTAAATCTCTGCACCACGGGCTAGGACTTTTACATCTGTCATAGTCCTCTCAAATCCCTTCTCTTCTGGCATGGCTGTGTGCTAACTCTACCCCCCAAAACGAGAATAAACAATAAAAACAGGCACAACAAGAAGAAATCAAGAAAAAGGCAGAAGAGGTGTATGAACTTTCCCTCTGCTTGAGGAACACATCCCAGTGGAAATAAAATAACAACTGCAGAATTAACAGAGAAGAAATTCCTGGTTTGAAAGCTCACCATGCATGTGCTACAGAGTTTTAATGATGGCATTTATCACACCACAGTCTTTGAAGAAGGTAAGTCCAGAAAATAAAACAATATATTCTGAAGGCAGCTAATCACGTTAATTAATTATTAAACAATGCTCATGGACTATCTAAAACCAGCATGGTTTCTGGCAGTGTCAGGTTTGTTAGAAAGCTCTTTCCATTGCTAAACAGTAGGAGTGGGGCACTGTGACATTAACCAGTAACTGTGGTGAGAAATCACCTCTTTTACGGAGCAGTGGGTGTGCATGATTAAAAAATAAATAGGGGATCCGTTTTCCAACTCCTTCTAAGACAAAGAGAAAGAAGGGAAATATTGGCAAATGCAGGGGGGGAAAATTCTTTTTCCTCTAGCCAAGTTAATTTTAATTTAGGTTTTTGTAAAGCGCGAGCACAGAAAGATATATCCTTTATATAAGGTACCAAGAGGGAGAAACAAAGACCGAAAAAGATTTTTTAAATTACGAAGAATGCACTGTGCTCTCAATACAGGTATGAGAGTGCTATTATGAGAGGGAAAGTAAGTGTTCATGGGACCAGACTGAATGTCTTCACTGGGACTGATCAGGTTATTTCAGCAGGACGGATTTTCCATTAGTAAATGTGATTACTTCTGTATTGATATACTCTGCGGAAATATACAGAACTTGATTACGGTTTTGTGAGGAAAAACAAGAAAATGTTTCTATTTTCCTTAAAAGTTTGTTTTGTTATAGTGAAAATTCATCAGATCTTGTTTCAACTTTCATATTGTATTAAAGTTAATCTCATTCTTGCATATACTTATATTATAATAAGTGTTGCACATCATGTTTACCATCTTATGTTAGAATGTTGCAAAAAATTAAACTTGTAACTAATTGAACATAAGTGTGCTGGCAACCTTCTTCCATGATAGAGTCCATATTTCATATTACAATTTTGCTTGACAGCAAAAAACCAAGCAAGGTCTAAAGTTCCTTGTTGAAAGCAAGTCTGTAATTTAGGCACATACAGGTGCAGGGAAATATATGTTAGATCAAACCATTGCTGGCAAAAAATTTCCTAAAGCAATGATAATTTAGTAAACTCCAGATATCCTTAGTCATTAAAATCCCAGGAAAAGGAGACTCCTGCCTGAAGTCATACAGTACCATCCTTGTTCTCCCCAGGGCAAAGTTATACCTGCTGGTGGTGATGGCTGTACCTGGTGGAGAGCAGAGGCTCCACACTGGTTGTCCCCCCAGAATCCACAATAAATCCCTGCCCACCTGGCAGGGCTGACGGGACTCCCAATCCTCCCTGCCCTGGAGGCACAACCACCCCTGTGTCCCTCCTGTCCATTTGTTCCTGCACATGCAGAGAAAATCCATGTAGACCACCAGGAGGCCAAACATCTGCTTCACTTTCGGTGCTAGTGTCCTTCAGAGATGGATGGTGGGGCTGGGTTACAGCTTTACATCCACATTGGCACAGAATTGGAGGCATAGGAATGGGAATGTGCAGGGGCTGTGCTTGAAACCTTGGGACTCCAAGCCAGGCTTTGAAAGGATTAAATGGCTAATTCTCACTGAAAACAGCGGGAATTTGGAATACAAACACTTTTTAAAATTTCAGCCTTCATTTAGCAGACATCAAAATAAAATCCTCATATACACGTACTTAAATTGCTTGCTTAGTTAAGTAAGATTCCACTGGAATTTTCTCAGACTTCTGCTTGCATTTTTGTACTGTCAAAGATAGCAGAGATGTAAGCAACAACCTGAAAATTCACCAGGGTGGCAGCTGTTATTTCTGCTCCTAATAATACAGAGTTGCTGACAATCCCATGCACTTGCATGTCTTCAGTGGCAGCCTACCCCTTACCAGAGTGAAGGGGCACTGACAGATCTCTTTACCCCCAATCCAAAGCTGTGACAGTAACACTTACAGGTGTACCAAAGCCTGGCATCTCAAGGTTCAGTCCAAGCCTCATTGTGGCCTTTAGATGCTGTCTGGGCTGCTGGGTGAGACCACAGCACCTAAGGTACTACACACCCATGTTCAGGCAATAGAATTTCATCTTTTATCTGTTGTTAACAGCAGTGTCTTCTCTGCACCTGGTTCATCTGGATCCTACCATCAAAACAAGTTATCATTTTTCTGGATTGAGCCAGCTGAGTTTCTTGGTGCTTACTGGATGAGGAAGGCTCTAAAATGAATTGATGAGACTGTGACAATTAAAGGTGTAACTTTCACCGCTGGTCAGTGCAAAAATGCTTCTGTTCTTGGTCTTCTCTGAACTGCAGTCCCAAGAATGATTTTTGCTAAGAAAACATGTTGGGGTGCAAACACAAGATTGTTCTGGCAGTAGGAACAGGAGCTGCAGCTCACTCTGAGTACTCTACTGCTAGTAGTGCTCACAGCTGCTGGTATTAACTACCATCACACCTCTGCACTCCTGGCTGTAGACATTTAAATGTAAGTGTCTGAATCTGGAGTGGAAACCACCCCTACATCACAGACATCTCTTGGGGAATCTTGTTGCCTAAAGCAGGCTTCTAGCAACATTTGGGATGTGGCACAGTATCTCAATTGGCCTCCAGCTGCCATTCCAGAAAGGTGTGCCCCTTGCCTAAAGTAAGTTGCCATAGCTGACAGTCCCATGAGGATTTCTTGATAATCAATCTCATCCAAAATCTGTGTTTAAATAGCTAAAGCCCTTCCCAAAGCTACATGAGCTGAACCCCAAATTGAGTAACTGTACCAGGACAGAGGACATTGGTTCAGTCCCTCTCCTATTGGAGTCAATAACATAACACACTTGTGGTTTTTTTAATATCCATTTGTTTTTGCATGTTCCATTTATTTGTTTAAAATAAATGCAGATAAATATGGAATAACACCTTCTATATAAAATATAAGATATAATACCTCCATTAGAGGCTAGAATTATAATTTTAAAATACCTTCACTTACTGTATTTGTCACTTCTTTTAAGTTCCAGTTTGATTTTAGCTTAAGTGACATTTAATCATTGCATTATTGAATCAAATTCATCCGTACTAACTCAAAAGCACTGCCTGTCTTTTCCAATAGAAATCTACCTACTTTATTTTCTCTTATATTGTTTAATTTAACCTACTACAGATATCTGCCTGTTATATCCTAAAAAATGTACTCCAGTTTTTTTACACCAACAAATGCAAGCAAATTACACTCATAATACAGGTGACAGTCAGATGCTTTCTTTTTTTCTTAATTTCTTTTCTTTTCTAAAAACTTCATAAAATAACTCCCAACAAACCTGCTGAAGAGAATGAATTAGATGAATGGACAGAGTTCAGTAAAAACATCTTTGAAATGTAGCAGGGCTGTGTTATTACACAGCACTCCTGCTTCCAGCATATTTTCTCTTTATTGTAAGGCAGAGTTCAGGCTGCATATCTCTCCTATTGAGCCAGACGCTGCTCCTCTTCCATTTAACTCTTCTTTATATGACAGCATTTTACCCGCCAGTAGGATTATTATTGAGACATCTCCCCCATGATTTGAAGGATTTGTTTATTCAAGGTTTTTAAAGACTGCTCCAATTTTTATCTCTTCTCCTTGCAGTGACAGAGATCAAATCTAAGTGAAATTACCCCTGTGTTGTACAGAGTTGCATCTCCTCTTGTGACTCCGCAGATGCAGATGTGCCTGCCATACCTTTCAGCAGAGTGTCTGCAATAGGATGGATTTGCAAGGCACTCATGTCCCAGAGATCCAGTCCTCATCCACAGGGAGGGAGTTCTAAGCTAGAAAAAACTGAAAGTGCGTAGGAAAAACCATACATTTTCAAGGTTTTACACTAAGTGGGCCATGAAGAATCCAGGAGAGGATAGTGAGAGGATTAAACACAACTGCACATGGGTGCAGCTGTGAGTCCAGGCCCACAGTCATCATCAGTAGAGCCCTGGTGCAGTTCTGGCTGCATTCCTGCTCTCACCCTGGGGCTGCCCCCAGTAGTGTGTGGGGAGAAACAAGCTCAGTCACAGGCATATGAGCTACAAGCTGTGCCATGCCATTCCTCAGACAAGCAAGACAAGAAAATGGTCCCTCACCCATTGTACTTACCGATATGAACATCACCTTTGCAATGAATCAATTTTCTGCAAAGATTCAGCAAAGCCTCTAAGCAATTTCTTCGTCCAGATGAGTTCCTGGTCGTAGCTTCTGGAGGGATTTTTTTTTTAATTGTTGCTTCACAACTGGCCTAAAGGCTTTTTCAGATTGAGACCTAAACAAATATTGAGACCAAAACTGGGGGTAGCCTCTCTATGCAGAAATAACCACCGTGGTTTCTTTAAAAAATCAGAGGTTTTTTTCCTTAACCCAACATAAAAAATATTTCTTATATTCTTTTCCCCCATTCCTGATATTGTCTTAGATGTTTCAACAAAGCAGGCTTCTTTTCAGCTCAGAGCAGCTTTTCAGAAACTTCCATTCTTCATTTTTCTTTTCAGATGAAAGTTGCAGCTTTATCAAAACTGGAAGTGTCTAGTCAAGATGTACTAACTTCAGGTGTGAACCAGCCTGTACAGTTCCATGTTCCCGGCCAATGTTTTTTATTGTACAGCATGTAGAAAGCTTAAACATGATCACTGAGTCCTGGCAATTAAAACAGCAAACAGATGTCTGAGACAACCACAAGTAAAGATAAGGAACCACCTAGTTAATTTATATTAGGCTATCAGTTTGGGACTCCTCTACCTTGAGACTGCCCAAGTTGTACCTCATCCCTGATCCTGTCTTCTAAACTGGGCATTTATTTCCTGTTCCTTTAGCTCAGCTAGAGAGTCTCAGACAGGACAAGCCAAAATTACCATTAGGGTTTTAGCAAGTCTACTTTAGTAAGGGATAAATGTTAATTTAAAAGTGCATCTGAGTGGATTTAAGAAAATGCTTTCTTTGCTTAACTTAGTCTTACCCTGACCTATGTGGCTTAATCCGGTGATACTTTACATGAATCACTCCCCCTGGCATCAGACCCATCCCTCTTGCATGTTTTACTTCACCCCCTCCACCTAATCTGGGAGGCTCCACACCTGGGGGTTTGTTTCCCAATGATGGTGCTTCACCCTCTGGGAAACCTTTCTTCTCCCTAACCCCCTCCATAGTGCTGATTTCCTCTTTAAACTGTTCCCTTAAAGCTTTCCTGCATACTTCAATTCATGATTAATGTAAAGTACCATTTCTGTTCTTTGTATTTCCCCGTCATTTGCAGCTAGTCCGTGAAAATACAATCCTGGCCTTTTTGTTTCTTTTAAAATCCAACTTTTTTCCTTCATCTCCCTCTCCGTCTTTGTATATTATTTTCCTTGTCTAGCAGCAAAAATGCCTTTGTCGCCCACTCATTTCTCTTCTTTATCCTACTAAATTCTGCATTTTCACATAACTTGTAAAGTGACCTGAAGTGAAAAATGAATTATTTTTCTAGATGGAAGGTTTTTTCTAAGCACTATGCTGGTTACTTACTGTTCTTGATGTCATTTTCTAGCCTTGGGAAACTCTGTATTTAGCAGGAAAAGGCATACCAAATGGGAAAAAATTAGCTTTTTAGACCAGAAGTGAGGGTGCACAGTAAAGAGGAAGGCAGTAACCTCATCACTTGCTATTTTTGGACAGCCTTTGCATGAGGTGAGAAGCTTCTGGGAAGCTTCAACCCAAGTTCTGTTCCTGTTGCTATGTTTCCCTATAGCAGCATCAGCCATAACTGGATGTCACTGTGTTACCGAAGTGGCACAAAGCAAAAGATTCAGAAAGCAGAGAAGTATCCCCTTGTGAATTCTCTGCATTCAAAATTATAGTTGCGGTAAAAAGCCTAATAAAAGACAAACACTTCTAATAAGCCTTCCAGGGTCCCCAGACTGGGTTCCTGAAGAGGCAGGAGTGCATCCAGTGTGCATCCAGTGCCCACCCCCAGCCCTGCTCATCTGCTTGCAGAAATGGCCAGAAGTCCTGGCAATCACACGGTCACATTGGGAGTGTTGCCAGCACATACCTTTCCATGGAGCTTTCAACTGGATGCGCTCTGGACCAAAAGGAAAAATCCCAAATACTGTGATGATGGCATGTCTTTTTAATGGCATGTATTAGGGTGAGATCCCACTGACTTTTCACTAAACATTAATTCGTTGGCATAGATTGACTCGTATGTGGAATCAGTATAAAAATGTATCAGTGAAACTGTCTTGTATCTGGGGTTTCTGTGAAATTAATGAATTTGAGAAACAGAGAGCATGACAGCATGAGGCTGTCTTTTACATTGGGAAAAAGGCATATCCTGTGGTTTGGGCTCTGTGTTAAAGTCACATCTCAGAAGTCTGCAAGGTTTTTGTATTAAGTTATTTCATTAGACAAATGAGCAGCTTCAGGAACTCTAATCATTGTTGGTCCACATCTTGGTATGAAACAGGAAATTAGAGCACCCTTATGCCTTCAAAAGCTGAAGTGAAAAGTTACACAGGGAGCATACATTATTCATAAAACATAAAATACACATTACTAGAACAAGAAAAAGCTATTTTCTTTGGCACAGTAAAATAAGGCAGGCTGAAAAATATGCAGTGGTATGTCACTTGGGTAGAGCCCCGAGTTAAACAGCATTCCCCACCTGTCAGGGCCCGTGTTTCACTCGCCTGCTGCTGGAATGAGCAGGGATTTGTTTTCAGTAAAGATTTCTGGTTCATCCACCGTAGCACAGTTAGCTTAATTTTGTATTCGTGTCCTGCAATTAGTGAAGTGAAAAAGATGGCAGTAGTATACCATAAAGCTTCTGTTGGTGCAAATTTGTACTGGAAAACTGCAGTGTAAAAAAGTAAAAGTCCTTTGAAAAGAAAACCTCAGAAAAATAAAAGATGAGGACAAAGTTTTCGAAGAACAGAATCAAGGTACATTTTTAATCACAGCTATTACTTTGGCATTCACATTAAGGTAGAAATGTTTAAATTAAGATGTCCTTGAGCATATCTTGGATTTCAGACATGTGTCTCCGAAGATTCCAATGCTGTACATCAGGAATACTGAAATTTGTACTATGAGCCATTAAAATAAGGTGAGATCTAACTTCATTTAATTAGGCATCTAGCTGAAATCAACCCTTTAGTTTCTTTCTGTAGTCAAGGGGAAAAGAGAGGCATTGACAAAGAACAGCTCATCTCTCCATATCGTATTTGCTGTTCCAGGAAGGGATGAGCAGCTCTTCAAATATGCCCCTGGCGTATAGACTATGTCTGGATTTAGATGTCTAGCTCACATTTAAAGTTAAATTTGCGCAGACTGAAGCAAAATGAGCTGAAACCCTCCCAAAGGCATGACAGTGTGAAATAAAAGGTTAGGTAGAGTCCAGTGCAGCTACTCTGCTGGTTTGCTCAATGAAGGTAGGCGAGCCATTTCATATATTCATGTTTCGTTTCCTGCTTCCTTCTTTCATTTAACTAAACTAATAGCCAATACGACAGGGTTCCTGCCTTCCGTCTGTGGTGTCTAGACACTGCTACAATAGCAGTGCTATTATAATGGTGTTAAAAAAGGTCTGGATAAGGCCGGACATCAGGAATGCTCTGTTGCTTAGTCATTAACATACGCAGCATTTTACTTATGGTGGTGATTTGCAACATATGCACTTGCCACGTCAGCTTCTGTTTCTTTATTGTTGTGCAGCTTTTTATGACCAAATGCAATACCTAAATACGTCTGTACAACACATGAGCAAGGTCAGAAAGAGCTGTACATATTTCAGTCAGATAGAAACTAAATGTTAAAACCTTGATACCTTGTCATAGGTCATAAATACTAAAAAAAACCTCCAGAAACAAAAGGACAAAAAACCAAAAGAATCATGATGATGGGTTTTCACAGGCTTATACTACTGTTTTCAGCAATACTTTTATCCTGAGTCCTGCTCTTGAGCAACAACAGTTAATGGAAGTCCTGTGTCTCTGTTAGTGGAATTATATGAATAATGCAACATGATATTCATTTGCTTTTTTCATCCCACCATTCTTCCACTAAGCCAGCTGCCAGCTTTAACTGTCATTTCCAAGGACCTAAGGATCAGGTGGGATTATATACTCAGGCTTTCCTGATTAATAACTCTGTGAATCAATAAAGGGTAAGCCATTTAGCATAATATACCTATGAAATACTCATTTCCCAAGCTCAATTTTTGGTTTCTGTTTCTTACACATCTTGATATAGATGTGTCTGTTAAAGTGGAATAAACTGTCATGGCTGGGGAGTAGATCAGTTTCTTGTGTCATGCTGAGTACTTCCTTCTTGCTCTGACAAAATACATACATCCTTCAGGTACGGGAGGCTTTTAGAAGTGTTATTTACAAGACTTTATTTTTCAAGAGTGCTGGCAGATTTTTGAATGATATTATGAAGAGGGTGATTCATTAACAAAGAAATAGGTGCTACACTTTTCACTTTTTCAGTCAGTGAAATTTTTGTTGATCTTTTCGACACCAAGTTGAGCTTCGTAATTTAAAATAAAAAATAAGTCAGAAAGCAGCAACTTTGAAACAGGAAGCAGTTCTCCACTCCATAGGTATCTGCAGAATGGAGATCTGTCTCCTACTTGTCTGACACCTGTCCTAGCTCTGTTCTCACATCTAAACAGCTAAGAATTGGGAAACTACAGCAGGCTGAAACAGATCCACAGAAGGACTTGAAAGGGATTTAGGGAGCTAGATATCCCAAATAAGTCACAGAATCATAGAATGGCTTAGTTTGGAAGGGACTTTAGAAACCATCTAGTTCCAACTCCCCCACCATGAGTAGGGGTGGCACCTTGCTGATGGATGTACCAGACCCTCCGTCCTGCATCTGAGCGCTCTGCTTTCGTGGTGGCAGTGACATCTCTCCAGCCTGCACAGCAAACACGCTTGAAATTGCTGCTGCAGAGGCAGAGTAAGCAAAGATCCCTGCTGCCATGGTCCTCATCAAAGCCTGAGATTGATATCACTTCTTCCCGGAGTTTATGTGATGCCTAAAGGCAAGAGAACTGCAAGAAAAGCAAGTGCATTTGACAAGACCAAGGACTGGTCAGCTCTGCTGTGATTTTCTCTCTTTCCATCTCTTTCTTCCTTTTCTTGTGACTTTACCATTGAGGATCTTTGTACTCTGGGGCTCAGTGATTTAATGTACCGTCACTAATGGCAATTCAGCCCTCATATTTCAGAAGTTATGCTACAATTCTACAACTGTACTTATGAAATGGGCAGGGGGGGAAAAAAAGCAAAGGTTACTAACCAGACATCTCTTTAGAAATATTGTTCCTAATTGGCGACCAGCATTAATGAACTAAATGGGACAATGAAAAAAAGAAAAGGCAGTATTTGGGAGAGCCAGCTCAGTAATGAACTGTCAAGGCCTACTCTCTTCTCACCTAATTGAAATGCTGCTTCTGCTGGCTTTTTTATTGAGTTGCCTTTGGCTTTCAAAATATTTCCCACAGACAGATTGACGTGGGTTTTATATTAACTCTGGATTTGCTGCACTTCACTTTTATAGTATTGTTTGGGTATTGAGGTGATGTTTTTTCCCTATTTTTTTTCTTAAATAAAGGAAATAACATTTTGACCTTATTAATAACAGTGAAAACACAAATTTTCAGGCAATTTTCTGGCCCACACATCTTGGCCCACACAAATCCATTTGCATGCAAGCACAGACTGTACGTAATCAGGGAACTGGCTGTTTTTTTCCATCTAGTAAGGTGGTTACACTAGCTGATGATATTTAGAAATAGATTAGTTTGTTTTGCATCCCATTTTCAAGTATTTTATTTGTTTATATCTTCATATGTTTTTAAGTTTCTAATTGACAATATAAGGATTGTTGTTCTATGCCAATAAAATTAAATTTTGGTACCAAGGAAGAACTCCCCCAACCTCCTTATACTAAATGATGCTACTTACCAGCACTTCTGTTTCATCAACAAAAATTATAACTGCTTCTCTCATGAGAAACAGAAATTTGCATGCCCTGCCACAGTTGTGACCTTAGGATTATTTCTGGTGAGAGAAAACACTCTTTTTTCCAGTTTCTTCAGTCACCAGAGTCATCTTGAAAAACATTTGTGCAAAAACAATATCAATTTAGTTCTCATCTCCTAATGTAACCAAACTACTTCAGATCTACAGGAGAATTTGACAGGGAAGAGAAACTTCCCTTGTGTAGGGCAGCAGCATCTTTGGCAGATGCCCCCTCTTCCCTTGCTGCCGCTGCCCTGGGGGGCCCAGGGAGGAGATTTCTCCAAAGAGAGAAGATTTAGAGCTTCCCTGGCTTTTGTAACAAACACACTGAGTGTCTGTCCAAGGTGTCACTGCCAGCACAGCCAGCAGAGGTTTTACTGCAGATTTTAGCAAGGTTTCATTACTTGGTTGCTCTGTAGTAGTTTTTTATATGTAGGATGTCGAGTCTTAGCTGCCATAGGCTGGGATCAAGGTTTCTCCGTCATCAGCTTAGAAAACTTCTGGTGTGTGACACTGGGGTGATGCTTCCTCCCTGCACAAAAGCTGGGATGATGAAGAGGAGGAGAAGTGTCACTGGCCTGAGTCTGAACTCAGGGTGAAATCCAAACTAGGGGCATGAACTCTCCTAAGACTAATATTGCTATTCTATTCTGAAATCAGTACTTCTGAAGTTAAAGACATTTCTACAAATATGGATGTCACACTTCCATCGGAAGGAAAAAATCAGATGGATTCAATGGTGAAATAATTTAACCAAGTAATAAAATAAAATCTATGATAATATTACTAATAATAATAATAATAATAACATAAAAATAAAAGAAAAAAGTCTGACACATACAAAATAAATTATAACACTATAAGCAAATATATAAGCAAAGTATAAGCAAAAAAAAGAGTCCTTCCTGGAACTGCCTAGATGAAGCTGGCTGAATTAATCCAAGATGGAATCCACCCTGCATTAATTACCATTATAAGTGATTCTCTTTCTTCAGCGTTGATGTTCATTATGTTGCACAATATTATTTGCTGTGTATTTTGTATTTGCTTATCGCCACTTAACTACAAGTCTGAGAATTACCAACACCACAGGTTTAGCATGGTTTAGTGCTGTTTCTGCCTGTATCATAATTATTTTTTATGTTTCATTAAGTTTTTATGTGATTTTAGATGTTCTCACAAATCATTTACTTCATATATATTAATGTTTTATTTTCATTTCTTTGTGATCCCCTTACAGCTAACTGCCAATTATTATAGAATCAGATATTAATTCCATCATAAACTATGATATTTATTGCATATAGTTTAGAATAAATAATAGATTATGAACATTTAAATGACTGATTTCTCCTTCTATAATATTGTCCACGGACACATAGCAAGATGCTCTAAACATCCCGATGTAAGTAATTATTAGCTGTCCCCATGTGACCACATAAACAAAGAAGCTCAGAGAGATAAAGTGACTTGCTTATAGCTACTAATTTTAATGACCTAATTTAAAACCCTATTGAGTCGACCTACTGCCTCCAACAGGATTTGAATCAGGCCCCAGAAGTCAGCAGGAAGCAAAATGCAGACTCTGGGATCTCTGTTAGGGCCAGGCCTTCTAATTAACAATCCTGAAAATGATTCATCAAAACAAGAAGTATTTAATTTTATTTGTTGTAGCAAGAAGTAGGCGATTAACTTCCAATGTCACTTTGAATCCCAAAGGTTCAGTAACTGCCAAGGCCGTGAAAAGAGATCACACTTGTAAATTCTGGCTGATCAGTTTTGCTGCTGAGATTTTATATCATTTGCTGTCCAGTAGCTCATAATTCCTTTCTCTCAGCGGTTGCTATCAATGGGTACTTTCTTCTAGCCAGAAACTGTCTCTTGGAGACTGAAAAACAGTTTTGTTTCCTATCATCCCCTTCATTTTGCTAGTTTCACATCTGCAGTAGAAGATGTACTGCCTGAATATAGAAAATGAATACAGATGTAGCATATAACATCCCTCATTTATCTTTACTTGCTAATGATCTTTATTAGCTGAAAACTGATGGATTTGAAACCAAAGCTCCAACCCTCAGGTCATCAGTAATGATATAACTAATGATGTTTGGTGACCCTTTAATATTTTTGAATGAACTACATCAGACTGTACCCATGTCAAAGTGATCCTTTGGTAGCAAAAGGGCACCAAGGGGCAATATTTTCTTGCTGAGACGAAAAAATTCTGGGAACTTAAGCAGTCCTTTAGCTTCTTCTTTCTGCTCCCCAAGCAGAAAGGAGAATCCCCCATTTTAAAAACGGTTATCACACAGGAGCAGAAAAGGACCTTCACCATAGCAGAGCCTGTTACAGACTCAGGAGTGCTCTGTCACCCTCGGGGCAGCCAAGCAGCTTCCTTCAGGACCCAGAGGAAAGCTTTGGGAATACTGGGTCTTCTGGCAACCTGCAGTTCCCTGCACATAAAGCCAAATTTTTTAGTGAATATACTGTCAAGACTCTTGACAATATTAGCATTTACTCTGTTTGGGATGTGCAGATTATTCTCAGCTCTTTTTTTAGCATGGAAGCAGTGTCAAAGATAGATGTATCTCTTTCCAATATGCCCACCCAAGGATTATGATACAAATTTTTTTTGCGAGATTTAGCTCAAACTGTCATCTCTAGTTTATTTTTTCAGAAGCAAGTGTGCAGCTGCATTTCAATCCAATCACAGTAAATACTGTTCCGCGAACAACATGATATCTACTCTCTTTGCAGTGTCTAACTACTGAATAGCAATCCTAAATCCATCGATAAGTATGTGTTGCCTTCTCTAAACAGGCTTTCTGCAAAATCCTAGGAATGTAATAACCCCTCAGCAACCAAATTACTTTATTGCCTACAATTTCACATGATGTTGAAAATTATTTAAGACAGAGGAAAACACTGAAACAGAGCACAGTACAGGAATAGAACAGAGCTTCTGAGGCAACAGGACTGCTGCGGACCTGCTCCAGATCTATTGTATCACCACAAAGAAGTTACTTCTCTTTCACTGTTTATCACCCATCATTGTTTTATCTGCCAGACCTTGTTCATCTTCCTGGCAAAGAATGACTTTTGCCACATAAACATGCAGGCAGAGCCAGCACAAAGGGCCCCTGCTTGACACTAAAGATACATACCTTATTAACTGCACCTGCAGCCAAATTTGATATACAGGTTGCAGATAACTTCACAACATGTCAACATTTTGAGGAGCAAAATCCAAGATGATCAACAAGGGACTTAATTTGGCAGTTTAGCAACTTAACAACTGCTTGTTGTCAGCCCTCAGCCTATCCTTCACAGCAGAGGGACAGAAGCAAGAGCCTAGATGTATTTCAGCACAAGTCATGTCGAGACTGAGACTATGCACACTTTACCCTGCAGTTATATTAAGCTGCAGGAGTTTGCACCGAAGCAGCAGAGATTCACACATCCATCCTGTTCATCTGTACATGTCCCTTGCTCTGAGATGTGCTGGCTACACTGCAGCCCACTTGAAGTCTTACAGAGATGAGCCAGGGGGTCCTGAGGTAATAGGAGTAGGGAACAGGGAAACTCCAGTGGAAAACCTCAGAGGAATTAAGTACAGTTCCTCCAAGAAGGTGACACGACTGTCAGTCCATCTGAGGGCCCTCTACAGCAATGCACTCAGCATGGATACCAAACAGGAGGAATTAGAAGCCACCAAGCTGCTGGACAGCTATGACATAGTAGCCATTACTGAAAATTGGTGGGATGAATCCATGGCTGGAGTGTGGCTATCGATGGCCACAGACTGTTCAAAAGGACTGGAGAGGACAGAGGGGTAGAGGCTTCGCCCTCTACATCTCCAAGAAACTGAGAGATTGTGAAGAGCTGAGAAAAAATAGCCATGAGTAGGTGAAAGCTTATGGGTAAGAGCTAGAAACTGAGGAAACAAAGGGAAGCTTGAGGCTGATGTCTACTACAGGCCACCTGGTCAAGGTAGGCCTACTGATGAAGCCTACTTGCTCCCATGCAATTTTTCTTCTCTATGTTTTTCTGTGTCAGTTTCATCTGTTTTTGTTGAAACTATCTCCTTCCAGGAAAAAAACCAAAGCCCAAACTGAAAACACAGTTGAAAACAACTGTAAAAACATTTTTTACAGAAAATTTTTGGTGATTTACAGTAGCTCATGACTACTTGGAAAGTGTTTCAAAGCCGGAAAGGATTACAGAAATGCTAAATATGGTAACAGTTATCCTCCTCTGGTCAGCAACAATTATTATATATCAACATTTTTAAGTGAGGTATCATCCCCACACTTCTTCCTCTGACAGGTAAACACACACATATGGACAGTAGCATAAATAACTCATATATAATAACTCATTCTTCAATCTTTCCATTGGTGGCACATGAAAAAGGGGGAAATATGCAAATATTTACTTTTACAGAGCTACATAAAGAAACCTACATCACAGCATAGATATAACTATAGTGATAATTGGAAATTTTCATGCACTCTTTATCTCTCCCTCTCTTGGTTCTCTTCCACACTTTTTTATGTTATTGATTGGATGATCCTGTGATATGAAAAATATAATGGATATCTACTGTTGAACACACATTTCTACATGCCCTCTATGTATTCTTTGGTTGCTTGGTGGGCCTTCAGAGTCTTGTTTTCAGTATTTTGATTGTTTGAGAATAATGTCAAGAGTGACCTTCACAGCAATTTCCTTTCTGCCAAATCTCTTTTATTCTTAATTAAATATTGCACTATAATGTGTTTGGACATATTCACTGACTTGTAGAAAGGAAAAAAAAGAAAAGTGTATTCAAAGAATGACCTGCCCAGAATAGATGCCATAAGTGATAAAGTATTCTTATTTCCTGTAATTTATTGCTACATATGACTGTAGCTATAGCATCAAGTGCTGAAACCTCATTAGGTCCCTTAAGGTCAGTCTAAATTTATGTTCAGACAGAGATATCCAATAAAGACTGAAACATCCAGGAAAAGCTTAAAGCACTTGGTTCATTTTCCAAAATCTAAGTCACAGTACATAACACATGCCCTCCTTAACACTGGCACTAGTAAAGGTGCCCAACTTACCTTCCCCGTACTTTCAGTATGCAATTTTTTGCCCTTACTCACTTTGATTGTGATCCATGCCAGTCAAGCTAATTTAATTTAATCCCCTCCATGGAAAGTGGATGGATCTCCCCTTCACAACCACACTCCACAAGATGCAGATAGGAGAATGGAGTGGGAGCTCCCCATTAAGCAGTATTGACCTTCTATCCCTGCCCACCACATTTCATACCAACGCACCAGGATTTGTGTCACTTAACTGCAGCCAGATGGGAGCAGGACCAATTTTAGGCTGTCTTCTCCCCTCTATAGCCCAAAGAAAAAGAATGGCACCTCTGCAGAATGATTCATCTCATACCTCTCCACTGACTACAGAGGAGGCCTTGAAGATTGGCTTAAATTAGACTTCTGCTGAGTAATTTAAGTGCCTAAACAGGTGTGTCTAAGTGCCAGATGAGACACCTTAGGGTGTCATATCCATCAACCTCAGATAGACATTTTGGATAACCCAGAGCATCCATAACAGTACTGATTCCTAAATGTAGGCATCTACATCACTCCCCCAACACTTCCCTTGTTGAAGTTGTCATGGTTTGGCACTGGCCAAAGGCCAGGTACCACGACAGCCTCTCACACTTGCCCTCCTCTGCCACAGCTGGGCAGAGGAAAGAGAAAAAATTAAATAAAGGGGTCATGAGTTGAGATAAGGACTGGGAGGAAACACTCCAAGCACAAAACAAGCTCAGCTTAGAGGTACAAAGTGAATTTATTACTAACAGAGTCAGAGGAGAATAATGAGAAGTAAAACAAGCCCTTAAAAATGCTTCCCCCCCACCCTTCCCCCCTTTCCACCAACAGCACAGGGGGACCAGGTGTGGGGGGTTTGGTCAGCTCATCCCTGAGATCTTCCACCCCTCAGGGAGAGGAGTCCTTCCCCTGCTGCACTGTGGGGTCCCTCCCATGGGAGACAGTTCTCCGTGAACTTCTCCAGAGTGGTTCCAATCTCACAAGCAGCAGTCATCCCAAAACTGCTGCAACATGAGCTCCACCCATGGAAAACAGTCCTTCCAGACTGCCGTGGCTCCCAGACTTGTCCATGGGGTGCTGTCCTCCAAGGCCAGGCTGCTCCAGCCTGGAAGCAGGGCCCCTTCTCTCCACCAGGTCTCCCACTGGACCAGAGCCTCCTCCAGGCATCCACGTGCTCCGGCGTGGGCACCTTCCCCACGGGCTGGGGGTGGATCTCTGCTCTGCTGTAGACCCCATGGGCTGCAGGGCTGCTTCCCTGTGGTCCTCACCACGTCTGGCAAAGGAATCTCGGCTCTGGTGCCTGGAGCACCTCCTCCCCCTCCTTTTCCATTGGCCTTGGTGTCTGCATGTTGTTTCCCTCACATGTTTTCACCTCCCTTCTCTGGCTAGAAAAAGTTGTGCCCACTTTGTTTTGATTTTCTTCTTAGATATGTTATCACAGAGGCATTACCAACATCACTAATTGGCCCAGCCTTGGCAAACAACATGTCCATTTTCAGAGGCATCAGGGATTGGCTCTGCTGGACATGGTGGAAGCTTCTAGCAGCTTCTCACAGAAGCCACATCTGTGGGCCCCCCACTACCAAAAAACAGCCATGCAAAACCAACACAGAAGTGCAGTTACTTTAAAAATGAAGGAAATTACTCTTCAGTTCCCCCTTCTTTCATAGTGGTGTCAACCTGTGAACCCAAAGAGAGCTGGAAATGTAAAAAGAAGCTTTCTATCTTTGTTCCAAGATCCTAGTCTACCAAGATCAGTCAAAGTGATTAGCTGATGAGGACCCTGCATATCATGTGTCTGCAGAAAAAAACACTTGAAGGGATTTCGTTCCTGCTCTGAATCCCCACTGAAAGCTATCCAACCCCACTGAATTCTTCTTATGCCAGAAAATCTGTCAATGGAAGTTGTCAGCATCATGTTGCTGATTCTGCTCAGTGATATAAAAAATGCTATTTTTGTGTTTTCCCCAATGGCTCCCTTTGCTATGGTATCCAAATGTCTCACCACACATTCAGCCTCTCACATCTCAGTGTTCAAAATGTCCCAGGGTCTGTAGTGCTCATGTACTCACACTTTAGCATGCAGCCATTTGCCTAATGCACTTTAGCGTGTATCCCTACTCTTCCCAGGCTTTCTGACCAGGATCTTCAGCCTCTGCAGTTATACTTCCCAGAACTAGGCACAACCTCCAGTGCTATAAACCCACATCAATACAATTCAACAGATAAAAAAGACAGGGATATTTTTAGCAAAAATGCTCCTGGCCAAACAGCACAATCCCTTCATACTGTAACCATAGATAACTCACGACAAAACCATCAAATATGTTTGAGTGGGAAAAAACAGAACAACAGCAAAGGACAAAAACAATTGGGATAGAGATGCTTTTACTCTAATGTCCATGATACTTATTCCAAGCACAGAAGTCCAAGTTTACTTCTTTGGCTAGAGAATTTTTGAAGACTTTTCCCAGGTTACCTAAAAGATTCAGAAACACTAGATTCAAGAATATTGCTGCAGACTTCTTTCAGTAACTCCAGATAATGCTACCTGGGTTTAAACAATGTGCTCAATTGAGGCAGGAATCGGATTTCAACACAACTATCTCCTAAAAAAATATAGATCCCTTATGTGTATCATTCAGGCAAGATCTTTAACCAGCCTCCACCACTTAGGGTATTGTCTTAACACCCAGGCTAGTGAGTCATTCCATCTCTGGTCCTGTTATTTTCTTTTAGCATAGTGTGTTATTGTAGCACTCAGAATAACTCCTGCCAAATGGGGTAACTTCTGAATATTTTTGTCTCTGCAGTATCTCTTGCCTGTAGACACAGCCTGTATAAATATTTCCCTTTTGTCCTCTGCACTGTCCCAAGAGCTTCAGATAGATTAAATTGGATAGAAACCAAGACAAACCAAGATTACACCTGGCAATTGGCAAATCCAGAAGGAATTCCATCACTTTACAAATATGTGCAAGTAGGAACTGGTATTCCAGTGGCAACATTCTTTTCGTATATACATATACATTTTCTGGGGCACTGAGATGTTGGGCGTCTGTTCAGTATGAGTATTTGTATAACTTTTCAACTATCTCTGCAGAATCAACAAACTTGACTTTTAATTCCCAGGCAGTCGTCTGCCAGGAAGCTCAACACTGATAAACACACCACGTCCATGAGGTCATGGCATGTATAAGCAGAATTAGCATAGAATCACAGAGTAGTTTAGATTAGAAAATTTTAGGTTGTGTAGTCCAGCCTCTTGCTTGGAGCTGGATCCAGTTTGTTCAGGTTTCTCAGAAATTCATTCAGTTGCACTCTGAGGATCTCCAGTAATGGAGATTTGTCAATCCCTCTGGGCAACAGCTTCAAACCTATTTCCTTACATCTAATCACAATTTCACATATTCTAACTTTTGTCTGCTGACCCTTGTCCTAAACCTCTCCTTTGTGCTGTGCACCCCTGGAAAGAGTTCAGCTCCATCTTCTAGGCAACCTCCCATTAGGAAACTGCAGAGAGCAGCAAGATCTCCCCTTGTCTTGTCTTAGGGCTCAAACCCCCCCTTTTTTCTTTTTTCAGCATCTCCTCTTACATCCCATGCACCATGCCCATGACTTTCTTAGTGATTTTTTGGCGTACTTGCAACAGTACATGCACATTTTCCTTGTGCTGAGGAGCCAAAATATGGGCACAGCACTCCAGATGTAGTCTCACTCACACTGAGAGGAATGGGATGTTCGCTGCCCTTGAGCTCTTGTTAATTTCTCAAGATTAATATAAAAATATAAAGCCTTAAATATGTGATCAAGAGAGCATCCAGAGCGATCTTGATGTAACAGTAAATGTGAGAGTAGAAACATTCTAGGGTTATCAAGATGGAAGATTTCTCTCAATCAGAAATAACTTAGGAAAGTTATTTCTGGTTAAGAGAAATTGGGGAGTTCCCCCAAGAGAAATTGGGGAGTTCTCACTCCATTTGGGGAGTGAGATCTAGATTTTTCTACGTATCTCTTGATTTCTTAATCATGAATAATGGACTTCATACCAGATGCTGTCAAACAAAAGTTGCAGTCTATTTCATGTATGAAATCAGTTAATTTTAAGGAACACTTTTGACCCTAAATTTGCTTTAATGTTTTGGTTTCCCACTGCTACAGGTTGCTGCAGGCATAAATTGTGCTTGATTCCTCTGCATAACAGGACCCATTAGCAACATCCAGATAAATAATTATAAGAGCAAATATGGCTAGTTTAAGCAATATTTGCCACAGAAAACAATTTGGGTGCCAAGAAATTACAGCTTGGTATGTCCATGAGCAGGGTTGTGTGTGGGATTCTTCAAAGCAGTTGATAAACACAAAGTTGTTCCCAGCCCAGGCTCACAAGGACTACCAATTTTGTTCCTCTGGAAAAGCCATTCATTGATCATCGGCATAACTTCAGACAAGAAAGAAACAGAAATTCTCTCTCTCCTTCACCACAAAGACATTAAGTGAGACAAGGCAGGAAAGGCTCTGCTCCACTGAGAGACCTGTATAACTAAGGCAGCACAGTAAAGAGATTAGTACCAAGTGAGGTCTTGTGCTAAACCAGGGCTCAACAAGACACACTATCTTACTCCAGGCACATCCTCTTTGGAGGTTTTCTTGGTAAAATCTCCATGCAGTGCCGTGCTCACATGCCCAGAACAAACTGGTCGCGTTCTCAGTGGGTTAAGTAGCCTGAAAATACCTATAGTGAGCCAAGGATATACTTCTAAGGATTTGCATTTACTGAGAAATGTACTGCTCTGTGTTATTGTTCTTTCTGCTGACCCCTTTTGCAGATATTTAATTGCTTCCTGGTGGTTTTGTAAGCATTTGTTTTGTTTTATCGTATTGTTACACTATCCATAAAAGATAAAGCAATTCTCTAGACATCTCTAGCAGTCATCTCGGCAAGTGATGTCTTCTCTCTTACTGCTGATTTGAGACAGGACTCATTCCAAGACAGAGCAGGGCTGCACAATGGACATGATGCACAAGAGATTCAAGTGGAGAGAATAAGCCAAGGACAAGATTGGAACAGTTTCCAGACTTTTTATTTAAGAAAGAAACTCCAGTAAGTTTTCAGTGGCATTTCCAGGATGTGATTTAGTGAATTGAGTGAATAACTGACTAGGGGCAGCAGGCTGCACTTTTACCTTTGATCTCTGCTCTCTAGGAGCTTGACCTCCATAGCTGTCAGTTGCATATCTTTTCCAGTTCATGCCCTCACTTCTTCAAAGTAATAAGTGCAGATGTTTTTGAGCATGTGCTCATATGGCTCCATTTGTAGGAATTTTCAAAACTAAACTTACTGTAAAAATCTTCCTCCATCTTCTGTTAAAAATCCAAGAGTTTGTTAATGGGTATTTTTACAGTGTTCTTAATGGTATAAATATGTCTGTGGTAAGGAAGAAATGGACAGGCAGCAAAGTATTCATCAGGCAGCAAAGCAAGTTGTGAGTGAAAGGCTGAGTGCCTTCCCATAGGCCCTCCAGGACAAGAAACATAAATCTCCATCAATATAGGGTATTAAACACAGTGATATGAATTGGAAATGCAATCATATTTTATTATTATATAGGAAGTCTCAACAATGACAGCTACGGGTGGTGTCTGCCACAGCACAGCAGCAGAGGTCAAAAAGGGCACCAGGCATGTCATCTACTACAAAGCTCAAGAGGTTTTGCTGTAGTCAACCCTTTCCCCATCTCCCACCCCTCACTCTTGCTTTTGGGCAGAGTGCAGACAGGAGGTCACTCATGATCCTCTGCACATTTCTGTGTAGCCGTGGGTATGAACACTCAAACCCATTGAAATCAGGTGGTCTGACAAAACAGCAGCTGCAGCACTGGGTCACACTGAGGTCCCAACCAGCCCCACGTTCTGTCTCCAGCAGCGACATAGCAGATGCCTGTGAAACAGCTAAAAGTCAGAGCAATCACTATCACAGCTTCCCAGAATATTCTTCTAGTGCTCGACAATTTGTAACACAGGAAGCCTCAGAGCCAAAGCTAGTGTCTTTATAATAGCTTTGAACATGTTTTTCTTCCATGGATTTATCCACTCAACCAGTTGAAATATTTAGTGTTCATGTAAATGTTTAGCATCTGCAACAGCCTTTGGCAATGCATTATACAGCCTAACTTCATGTTGTGCAACCCTAACCACCACTTTGTATTTGCTTTCAAGGAGTTAAATCCAAGTGTTGTTTGATAATCTCCAATTGTGTGGGGAAAAAGGCAGCAGCAGCAGCACCTCTAAGGCCACTGCCGTTCACTACCCAGCCACCCAAGGAAGGGAATAATTTCAGCCCACTTGCTGTGGTGTGCTCTTAAAGCAGATGGGCCAGGAAATCTCTGCTGTGAAGATAAATAGCTATTCCGGCTTATCCTAGCACTTCTGAAAGCAAATGGAATTACATACAGTCACCTAAGGTGGAACTTTATTGTGAACAAGTGCAAGATTGATCAAATCAACTCTGTTACTAAAAAATATCAGAGCTACTGAGAAACAAGATTTCATCAGCTTCTATACTTTGTTGTATTGAAGTCCAGGTTTTTGAGGGGGTTTTTTTTTTTCAGATTCTGATAGTACTCAGCTGGGAATTTCCTTCTGGCCTTTTTTGTTGCTGTTGTTCTTGTTGCTGTTATTTTGATTTTTTCCTCCTCTTTTTTTATAAAATCGTAGGTCCTATTCAGGACTAACATCTATCCAGCATGAGGCTTTGTGGTGTCCATCATGGACAGACAGCACTCACTTAGCCACATCCATTTCATGGTCTTCCGAACAGACTCAGTCCTCTTTAGATTACTTCAGGTCAAGGCAAGTAACATGACCTTTGTCACAAGGTCAGCTTTTCAGCTGTTCCTTGCTTTCCACCTTATTTGGCGAATGGTATCTGAAGCTACAAAAAATTCTCCATAACACTGCCTTTAAATAATCCTCTTAGGTGAACTTGTAGCATGATGTGCTCCAAAATGTTCTATCTGCCCTTCTCCATATTCACTGATGATTATACGGACCTTCACCATCTCTTTTGTGGGCCAAAGAGATTTCATCTCTTCAACCACTATTTGCACAAAGGAGTTCTGTATATGTGACAGATTTCTTTTTCTCTGCTTAGTTTCTTTTTCCAGGTTTGCTGTATCTTTTAGTTGGATTGAGCGGGCTAGATCATCATGCTGCAGATGAGGGAAAATCCTGGATTTTTGAAATGACATGCCACCTTTTTCTGTTTTGTTTTTGTTCGCTTTCCTAAGGGTTCCTACCTTCCCATTTTCTGTGTATATTTTTTTCTGCTACTCAGCCCTGAGTTGGGGTTTCTATATGCTTAACCATCCTAGTCACAAAAAACTTCATCCTTGAATCTTAATCAGCTTAGTCAGCATTATCATATTTGCTAAGCTGCGATCCACCTATCCCCCACATATGTATCTAAATTGAAAGTAATTTGCCTTTATTTTTCACCTGGTCATTTAGAAAGGCAAGGATTTCTGTATTTCAGTCAACTCTTAACTTTGAATAACAGTAGTGTCAGCAAACTCTGTCACCTCATTGATCCAACCTTTCACCAGACCATTTGCAAATGTGGGATATCACAGCTTCTGGGTTTATTTTGGTAATTTTCCTTCCCAGTGAGAAATGAACATTTATTCTTACTTTGTTTCCTATCTTTTAGTGATTTATTTATTCAATTACTTTATCTTTTCACATCTTCATGTCCTTAGCAGCCTTCAATGAGAAATTTTCTTGAATGCCTTTTGCAAATTTTAGTAAACTATGACACTTAGACTTGTCGGTGGCAAGTTTCTGTTTTCTCTTATCACACATATCATGGCAGATTAATGGTCTGTAACATGTTTTCTTGGTCAGCTACAGACATTACCAGCCAAATGGCTCACCTACAAGTTCAAATGCAGTTTACTCAGAAAAAAATACTTCCTGCCGAAACCTCGAATAGTACCTTTTCTGTTAGTCAGATGTTAATTTTAAGTTCTCTCTGAATTCTAGAACTAATATTGAGCATATTTGGTAGTATCCAGTCACACCAGGTAGGGATGTCACATTAGGCAATCACATTAGTGCTTTCTATAATGATCACAAGAGTCCTAAAAGCTACTGGCAAATCTCAAGTGTCATATGAAATTAATAAAAATCACTCTTGATGATCACTCTGGGATGTTAGTAAAAAAGAGCACCTTTGTGAGGTTTCAATCTAAGAGCACTTGAAAGGAGTAATCCATGCACATAAGGGAGAGCAAGGACTGAAAACATGCTTGAATTGGCACCAAAATCATAAAGAGGAACCCATTACTCCCCTGCATCCTGCCTCCTGGTGGCTGACCTTTGGCAGAAGAGTCAGAGTATAATGCAAGATTGACTAAAATATGCCATGGAAAACAGCAGCAACAAGAGGCACTAAGCACAGGTGCTTGTAAGGTCAGAGGTGGAACCTAATCAAAATCTCTGCATAAAACCCAGAGGGTCATTTGGTACCTGAACTCACCAGCAATACGATGAAAGTTGTATGTGGAATAATAAGTCTAAACACCATGTTTAAGAAAGATTTTCTTTTCTTACTTCTGTAAATGGAAGTAAACACAATGAAAATAATGAGTCTGAAAAGAAGAGAAGGGGGAGAAAAATAGCATGAAAATTAATTGTCGGGAATAAAAAACCTGTGCACAGAAAGAGTCTAATACATTCCTTGTGATTAGGCAATTGCTCCAAGAATCATTGAATCAGAGAATGGTTTGGGTTGGAAGGGACCTTTGAAGATCATCAAATTCCAAACCTCTGCCATGGGCAGGGGCACCTTGTACTAGACCAGGTGGCTCAGAGCCCCTTCCAGCCTGGCCTTGAACACATCAGGGATGGGGCATGTTAGAAGATCTCATGGTTATAAATTAACACAGCATAAAAAGCAATTGATATTTTATTCATACCAATATCAAGGAAAAAGCCCTATCCAATTATGATCATTAATATGAGCCAAAACTTTCTGTCTACTCTTTCTTGTGTTGCAGAACAAAGAGAAAATTTCTCATGATTCTATGATTGTACAGAACTTCACATTTAAAGATCAGGAAGGGAGACTGACATATCTGTCTGCTGCATGGGGTTTTTTTTCTATGTTTCTGGTTGCAGGCATGCTCAGAGACATCGTAGAATTACAAAATTCTGCACTGGAGAGCACTTCCACTCTAATTTGCAGTCCTATATTTATCTTTGTCTATTTATTCATATTCCAGGAAGCCCGATACATCCATAAAACTTCCAGTGCTTGTATTCTTGTAGGTCAGAGAGATAATGTGAAAATGCTTTTATGCATTTTACTTCTGTCTTGTTCCCAAACATGCTATGCCAAATCCATGTTTTCTATTGACACCAATGAATGGACTAGATCCTTTGAGGATATGAATCAATGTAGCTTCATTGATTTCATTTTATTTAAGTAATTCATGACAGCTGAGAATCTGGCTCAAGACTTTGATTGGCTCTAAAAGGTGAGGGAATATGAAATACCAAAATAAATCAAACAAATAAAGGTATATTTAGTACACTATACCTCACACTCTTTCACCAGGAGGTCTCTGCACCACACAGCTCAATGTCTTTTTGATGCTGTATATTTCAGTCAATTAGGGAATGCAAATGTGCAATACCCAGATAGAGTTAAAGTTCTGGAGACTGAGGGAACAGAAAGGAAGGAACAGAGGGAATTATTTGTCTTATAAATGTTGCTTCTGTGAGGAACTGACTTGAATTTCCTTATCCTCTCTTAAACATGCACACACAGAAGTCAGTCAAACACTGCCTTTTAACAAAGTTCCTTATGACACCACTCTTCATGGCCATGAAATGAGCATTGAGCAATGCTTACTTTGCTTGTGCTTGTTATTACACACTCCTCAGTGGGGAGTGGGATCAAGTCCTGGGTACTCAGGTGCTGTTCTTTGCAGCCCAAGGTAAGATTAATGTCCAGATAAGCCAGGCATTGAACAAAACACAAAGAAAGACTTTTGGGACTGCAGAGCAAAACAAACAAGAAAAGAAAGAGCAGTGTCCATCTCTACAAACTCCATGAGCGCTCAGAGGTTGCAAGCCAAGCCCAAAGCCCTCTTTGAGGACTGAACTGTGACTTGGCTAGTGTGACCAGGAAAGGCTCCGCTAGAGCTAAGAGCAGCACTCCAAGTCAAAGCCTTGTCTCCAGCTAGACTTTAAAAGGACAAGTAGTGTGAGGGGTACAGACATGAAGATAACAGTTGGAGACTCCCGTTTCTCATTTTATGTGTATGGATTAAAGAGGACAACTGAGGACTGCAATTCCCTGTGCATACACAGTCCTGCAGCTAGTAAAGAATATGGTTATACAAACCCAGCACTTGACACATTTTGGCCATATGACAGCACTTTTTCTCCATTTACACTGAGGCCATGTAAGGATTTTTGTACGCTCTTTTCAAAACATCTATTTTGCAATTCTGATCTTTCCAAATGCAGCATATGGCTTCTTTCCAGGAGCTCAGGGCGCTATCAGATATTTATTTTAGGGATTTCACTAGAAAAACACAGATGTGGGAGAGTCGTCCAGGCAAAATATTTATTTTTTTTTCCAAGAAGATGCTTTTCCTGTAAGCCAATCAAAGCTACTAAAGTTTGAAAACATGTTGTAGTCAGGTGTCATCACCAGCAGGTTCATCTTTTGGTTAATACAGCCTTCAAAACCCCCTGTGCATAAGATGAAAACCCATTTAAGAAGAATCACAAGCCCCATAATTAATCATAACATTTATTCAAGAGAATTCAGATGGAGATTGTTTTATCAAGAGCAAAAATAAAAAATTTCTCCAATCTATCAAATTTCTGGAGTTTGCTCCATGTTAACAACACTCTGAGCAAAGCAGAAGTTTTGTGATGAACACAGGAAAGCAGAAGTTATCAATACTAACCTTTACTTCCTACCTCAGTGGGCCAAATTTTATGTCACTGTAAATGTACTTTTATATATTTAACAAATTATTTTAATTGACTTTATATGAGTTTCTCTTCAGCTGATTTTGGTGAATGGAGCTAAGCCCAGTTTACAACTGAGACAGAGCAACTGGCAGCTTCTCCTGCTTTCCTCCCTCTCACCAGCTTCTTTCCAGGACAGCTGTTCTTGTGTTGCTAACTGGTAGCTGTACTATTTGGTCAATGAAGCCAAACATGTATGAGCTGATGGTTGATCTGGCCCTGTCTTCTCAGGATTTGGCAGGAACAGGATTTTTCAAAGCCTGTGCCAAAGGCCAGGCATGATGTGACCATGAATAACAAACCAATCTCTACCCTCTCCAACCAACTTCTCTTCAAGGGGCATCAATGCAAGAAACATATTTAGTGCTGTACTGATAGCTAAATATTTATTCAAGCGTATTATTCTGCCTTCTATTCAGGTCACTGCTTCCTTCACAACTGTAGACCAATCTTGCATATTAATGCTGAAATGTCATAAATTCTATCTTAAGATAGAATCTTGTATTACCAGATATATCTGTCTGTTTTCAGGATAGGCGAGGAATTTGTTTACTTGCTCTATTTCAGTGCATTCCCTTTGCCTATCTTGTCTGGACAGTACCTAGGACTGCTGTCTTATAGAGTACATTTTAGTAAGGTGGAGGAAAAGGTTCTGGTCCTCAGCTATAAAATTCTGCTGCACAACAAGAAAGGAGTATACAATACATGCAAATGGTTTCATCGTTTGAACAAGTCTTTCAGGTAATTATGACTCTCTTTGAAAGGAAGCAAAGATGGCACTTGTTCAGATGTCAGAACCTGATGTAACCCTGCTGACCATATTCAGTTTATATTCACCCACTGAAGTGTGGAAGCATGAACTGGAAAGGGACTTCTAAATATTACGCCCAGTCCTCTGTAAGTGGAGGTACCATGGCTAGCACCTGGACCAGCATCAAAGAGACCTTAAAGAAGATATATTTGAAGTCTTTAAAATATGAGAGGTGTTTATATTCACACCATGCTACGCTTCTAATTAAAATTTCTAATTAAAATGCGAAGTGGTTTATAATGGGTTAATAAATGATGCTTGATGCTTTAAAGAAATGATTAAAGAATGGATGTACATTTTATGCAGTCTAATGGCTTGATTGATTAGCTCTTATGACATTCAGTATTGTCATCTATTGATGTGCTTATAACCAAGACGCAGCCCAAATCTATAAAGGATTTACTGTCACCATCATTCATTTATTAACCCTTCACATATGTTTTATTAATAGAATCTTTGTATCAAGTCAGGTTAACACCCTATAATATTCTGGGAGGAGATTTATATCAATCAAATGTTATGGAATAAATCAGAAATAGTCTTCTCTTATATTGCATAGAACCACTTCTAAGAAAATATTGAGATTCCTTTTTTATTTCCAACTTCCTAAAATATTGGGGAACTAAGGAAGGTACTGATCTCTGTAACAATATGTAACAAAAATCCATTATGATGCTCTCTGTGTTATTTTCAGGAAAGTTAAAACCCTATATTTTTTTAATCTTCATTTTATATCAATGAAACTCTCAGAGACAAGCTACATGATTTAAGGGTTTAAATACTGAAATGAAAGGAAAGTGAGGATCTATAGGCCCTCTCTGGATCATATCTAAGGGTCTTCATTCTAAACTGATGAGCTCCACAAAGCACTTCTGAGAATCAAGTACTGTTGAAAATAGCATCATACACAGAAGGACTAGCACTTATAGTTGGTGAATAAAATCCATATTTCTGTAAGAAATTCCCCTTACACAGAATTAAAGAATGGTGGAGGTGGGAGGGGACCTCTGGAGATCTAGTCCAAGCCCCTGCCCAAAGCAAGGCCAGCAGAAGAAGGTTGCTCTGGGCATTGTCAAGTCAGGTAGCAGAGATCTCCAGGGATAGACACTCCCAGATCTCTTTGGGGAAAGTGTTTCAGTGCTCAGTCACCCTGACAGTGAAAAACCTTTTTTCTTACATTCGAATGTAATTTGTGTGTTTCAGGTTGTGCCCACTGCCTCTTGTCCTCTCAGTCAGCACCACTGAAAAGAACCTGGCTCTGTCCTCTTTGCACCCTGTCTTCAGGTATTTTCAGCCATAAATTGATAAGGCCCCCCTGAGCCTTCTCCAGGCTAAAGACACCCTGCTCTCTTGGACACTTCTGTTATGGCAGATGTTCCAAACCCTTAATTACTTCAGTTGGCCTTTGCTGGACATACGTGTCCAGGTCTGTCTGCAGTGGGCAGCCCAGCACTGGGCACAGAATCCCAGATGTGTCTCACCAGCACTGAGCAGAGCGGAAGGATCACCTCCTTCATCTGTCCGGCAATGTTTTTCTTTTTCTGCAGGTGTTCACAGCTGTCATCACAGTTTTACTCACTGCCTTTATGCCAAAGGTGAGCAGGTTTACCTGCCTAGATTCTATTTACCTCATTCCCTTCTACCCTTTCCGCTCTCCACTGCTGCTTCCTTCTGTGTATTTCAGGATCCACATACACAAAGAGAGCCAAAGCTAAAATCTCCTTCCTAGCACCAGATCTCCTTGAGCAGCTCTCACAGTCAGATGTGCCATGCTTCCCAATTCATGCACGGCTCTTACCCACGTTTCATGCCCCCTCAGTGACGATCCATAGTGCTCACATTTCAATCCGGCACTGCTGCACCTGGAGCTGGACCAGGTGCTTCCTCCCACGGCAGAGCTGAGCAGCTGGGTTTGGTACCTTTGCCTCTGGAGAAGGAGGAAAGCATCCAAGCCCCCAGGCAGAAAATTTTCTGCATAAGTAGATGATATTCAGGACTTTCTCTCTCCATGGCACGGGTTTTTCTTTGGTACAAGAATTTACTTCCACAGAAATCAATAACTATAATACGACTGTCTTCCATTTCAAAGAATTGCTCAAGTGTAACTATAGATGATCTGTCTAAATTTCCAGTTCTTTCTTTTCCTTTGATTCTAGCTATGAATGAAGAGAGAATTAGAACCAAGAAGTTACTGATTTATACTTTGTCTGAGTGTTTACTAAGTTGAATGCATTTGACAGGAGACTGCTAAGGAGTGTTTTCCATGATGTTTCCAAAATACATTCTGAAACCTGCTGGTTCAGTAATTGCCAAATAAGGACGAGAGAAGGAATTTTTCTTTTACCTTAGAACTGCTGCTATGGCCACCAAGTATAAACACAATTGATTCTGATTGCCATGGCATTCAGCTCAAATCAAGTATACGCAAATCAGGTCTTCTTGTACTGCACCCTTTGAAAAGCAACCGTGCCAGTGTAGAGGCTGAGCATCAGAGACTGAAAGAGCACAGGTGATCTTGAAGATGATATTGGTTGTTAGCTAGCACAGAAAAGAGCAGTCATTGGCTAAGCAAGGATAAATTATCACAAATTTATTTCAGTCTTTCAAATTTTTTCCCCTCAAAACTTATCATGCAGATGCAGCTGAGCAGTAACCACCAAGTCAGTATGTTCATTCCCAGCACCATACACTGCTTTGCATCAATGGAAACACAAACCAGTAAGAGCTCCTGCTGGCCAGGACTGCTGAGCTGAGCTGAAGCCTGCAGTCTTCTGAGAACTACCTTAGTTTTGCAAAGATTTCACAATCTGAACTGAGCCTTTTGAACTTGAGCCACCATTCATCATGCTGGTCTGGCCAGATGCCGCACCTGAAAAGGACCCAAGCAAGACACACAGCAGTGGGTACAATATTTCTGTAAATTTAAATCATCAAGGAGGCAGACAGAATGAAGTGGGCAACAAAAGTCATGTCATTTACTGCATCTGCCTGGCGTTTTCTCTTGAAAATCCATCCCAGTTGAGGATAGGATTTCAGCCAATGCCAAATGAATTCTGAAAATCTGAAGTGGTTTTTTGTGGCCTTTTTATCCAGAATTGCTTGTCACCCATACGTTCCCAAAGTCTGTTTTTAATTCATCACCAGTACATGCCACCATTTAACTAGTTCTGATGAAAAACGTGCCAAACCAAACTGTGAGGGCGAGGGGTGGTAACATACAGAACTATCTAGACAACAAACTCTGCACAGGTCCAAGCACAGCCTGTCTCTTTTTTTTCCCCACACAAACACGCTCACACACATGTGAATGACTAAAGAGTCAAGCCACTATACGAGTCTTCAAGCTTCTGGTTGCTCAGCCTGCCAGGTCAGTGCTATAGAATGGGAACTGTTAATTTACTGTGACTTTCTGATTATGTCCAAAATTAGTTGATAAGGTAGCACGGTATTTGCCAAAAAAATTGGTTTTACAAGACACAGAGCACAACTTTTTTGGACAGCATCCAATTTGCCCAATGATGACTCTGCAATAGTTTTTCATGCAGTATGCAGCAGAAACCCCGATCTGAGCTCCAAAACTCACAGAATTCTGTGTGTTAAGTACTAACCACAGAGAAAAATAAGCACTAAATTCTGCCTGCATCTAGCCTATATTATGTGGTGTGATTTCCTGATCATTCCTTCTCTGTGTCCAACTGACTTCCTACTGGACTGTTATTGAGGATATGGGGTAAGGATCTTCCTTTTTCATGCATATTGACATAAAATTGGCTTAAAAGCAGCAATCCTAAGCCAGTGTGCAAGTTCCTCTTCTTTTCCCTGATGTGCCTGTGCCAACAGTAATGCCGAGTGAGAGCAATCATAACCCTGGTAAAACATCAGTGAGCTATTTGCACCATCCTGACAACTGTAATAATAGCCAAAGAGTTCATAGATTATCACAGTAAGAAAAGGGCAGACAATTTTTCAGATTTTGTTTTGTCCCAGTGCTGCCAGCTAGATGCAACATGACAGCAGTTCAGACACATGCACACAGGGCTATGTAGCTGCAGGTAGATTTAATGCAGATATTCTGCAAGAGACAGTATGCAAATGGATGTTGGGAGTAGAAAGGATTTAGCTGTAAGAAACTCAAAACTGTATAGGTCTGTGTCAGCAAATCAATTTCCTCATGGTGTCCTTCCTCTCTCTTCTGCTGTGTTTTGTGTTTGCTAATCAAACAAATTATTAGAAAAAAACAAGCTGTCAGGAAACTAAATAGCAGGGCAACACCCTGCATCCAAATCACCTGCCACATCTTCCCCTGCAACCAGCCCCCTCCTCACCATCACCCTGCCATCACCACTGTCAGCAGCACCTGTGTTGCATAAGGCTGTCTGATGGGAATCACTGCCAATTCAGCATGGGATTTATTAGCTGCAGAGAGCCTACTGTTAGAGCCAGCCCTGCCAGACTATCATTTTAATAATTGGAATCAGTGTGATTTGTCAGGCCAGGGCAGCCCTTGTACCATGGAAGGTTTCCCTGCACTGGTTATTCCCACTCAATCCTCAACCAAGCAGTGGCAATAAACATTGGAGAAAGGGAGCTACTTGTGTCCCATTCTGTTGTCACCAGCCGCAGAAATTAAAGTAATATCCCCAGGCTCCCCTATGGTATTTATTCCAGGGCCAGAGAGGAATTCTATTTTGAGAGAACATTGGAATGTAAATGGAGGTGAAAGATTCTATTTCTCCCTTTCTCTTTTGCAGAACAAGTCTCAGACATTGTTCTCTGCTTCAAAGCTAACAATAAAAGACCATCGTCTTATTCAAGTTGCAATGTTCAGTGCTTTTGTTCTCCAAACCTATTTTACCACGTGGAAAGGCTTTCTGAGGAGTTAATATACACTGCACAAGAACTGTCTCCGTATAAAAGAATTGCTGCATTCTAAAAATAGTGGCAGCTCTGTTATATGTATTTGAGATTTTCTCTGATGTTGGGATCAAAGTTTGCAACTACTGAACTAAAAATCAGTTACCAATATGAATGACACTAGCTTTTAAGCAAGACCATTATATGCTAGATGAATGTGAGCAAGGCCCACAACAGGTAAATGGGTCATGCCTGGTTTTTTCCTGGATATAGTGAGGTAAAGTGTAGTATATTGTAGTGTAGCATGGCGTACTGTACTGTAGTGTAGTGTGGTGTGGCACAGTACGGCATGGGATGGCATCATTTAATGCAGCCATATCCTCCTAGAAGCCATGCTGTGCCACATGGAGGACAGGGAGCTGATTCAAGACAGTCTGCGTGGCTTCACCAAGGGCAAGTCCTGCCTGACCAACCTAGTGGCCTCCTGCAGTGGAGTGACTACAGCCATGAACCAGGGAAAGGCTCCAAATGTCATCTATCTGGACTTCTCTAAAACCTGTGACACAGTCCCCCACAACATCATCTCTCTAAATTGAAGAGTGGTTGATTTGGTAAATGAACTGTTCAGTGGATACAGAATTGGCTGGACTGTTTCATCCAGAGGGTAGTGGTCAACAGCTCAGGGTTTAAGTGGACACCAGTGATGAGTGGTGTCCCTCAGAGGAGCGGTGTTGGAACCAGGGTTATTTAATAACTTCATTAATGACATAGGTGAAGGGATCACTCTCAGCAAATTTGCAGATGACAGCAAGCTGAGTGGTACAGCTGACACTCCTGAAGGTTGGGATTCCATCTAGAGGGACCTGGACAAACCCAAGAAGTATGTCCATGGGCGCCTCATGAGGTTTAACAACACCACATGCAAGGTGCTGCACCTGTGTTGGGGCAGCCCCTGGTATCAACACAGGCTGGGGGATGGACAGATGGAGAGCAGCCCTGCCAAGAAGGATGTGGGGCTCCTGATGGATGAGAGGCTGGACACAACCCAGACATGTGCACTCCCAACACAGAGAGCCAAACGTTCTGGGCTGTATCCCAAGCAGAGTGGACAGTAGGGCCAAGGAGAGGATTCTGACCCTCTGCTCTGCTCTGGTGACACCCCACCTGCAGTGCTGCATCAGCTCTGGGGGCCCAGCACAGGAACGGACAGGAAGGAGAGGACGGACATTGACCAATAGGGGCAGGCCCAGAGGAGGCCACCAAGATGATCAGAAGGATGGAGCACCTCTCCCATGAGACATGGTTAAGAGAATTGCGATTGTTCATTCTGGAGAAGAAAAGTCTTTGGGGTGACTCAATTGCAGCCTTCCAGTACTTAAAGGGGTCCTACAGGAAAGATGGTGAGAGACAATTTACAAGGGCATGAGGACAAGGGGAAATGGCTTCAAATTGAAAGAGGACAGGATTAGATTACATAACAAGAAGAAATTATTTGCCATGAGAGCACTGAGGCACTGGCACAGGCTGTCCAGAGAAGCTGCAGATGCCCAATCCCTGGAAGTGTTTCAAGGTCAGGTTGGAAGAAATTCTGATCAGCCTGATCTAGTGGAAGGTGTCCCTGCCCATGGCAGGGGGGTTGTAACTGGGTGGTCTTTAAGGTCCCTTCCAATCCAAGCCATTCTACGATTCTTTTATGTAAGTTATAATATGGTAATGTAAGTCCACGTCCATATCCATGTGTCTTGTGCATTACATATAGTCATGTCTCCAGAAATCTTGAACCATTAAAATTTGTAGAAATTTTGATAGAAAGACAATTTCTTGAGTATAAACATCATTATTTATCAATTATGACACACATTATTTATCAGTTCAGGATACAATCATGAGGGATATCTCATTTCCATCAAACCTAGAGAATTTTTGTCCCTGATGCTTTTAAATTGAAAGAAATACCGAGCTGTTATAGCTGCAAAACCCACCAAGCATACTCTGGTGGTATAAGGGGTTGGGGATAAGAGGAGCCAGACCAGGGCTTTTCCTAGTCAAAGAAGTCCCCAGAAGGAGGATGGACATGCACTTAACTCCAGACACTATCAACATCAGTTGTTCACACTCTCAGACATCTCTCACTTGTTTGCAAGCTGCCCCTCACATCCACAGCCGAGCTGTTTTCTGGAGGATATGCACTTCATGGCGGTGATCTCCCATGTCACAGATGAGTTCGTTCAGCTTTCTGTTTCCAAAGCCCCACAGCCAACACACATCTTGATTTAAAGCCTGGGATTTCCCAGTGCTGCTTAGCCCTGCCCTGTGTGCTTCACTGAGAGATAGGGAGTTTGTTTACTTCCTGCAGGCTGATTAGGCTCTGTGTCGATTCAATGTCAAGCAGCTTATTCTCTTCACAAATTGCAGTGCATGACCAACTGTCCTGGACACAAACCCCCCATCAGCCCTGCTGGGATTTCACACAGGCACAGCAGTTTTATTTACAGGCTTTTTCAAAGTCAGATCAAGTCCTTAGCTTAAGCAATAGGTTTGGAATTGTATTCTTGATAGTAATAGGAGTTTTTGATATGCCTTCAGTGGACATATGCTTAGGCTGACAAATCGGCCTAATTTGGATCAGATGAAGGTCCTTTATGTACTTGGAAGTCTTACAGAACTCCTTCCTTGCCAAGGAGTTTTCAATAGACCTTTCATGATAAAGGAGCCTGTTATAAAATTTTTTATGCTCCCAATGCTGGATATGCTCAAAAGCTGGCACAGGAGTGGTGGTGGCTCAGTAGCTATATGAATCAGTGACTTATATGGAGAACATGATCAATTATTTAAATCCTTTCAGGAATATATGAAATTGTTACCATGAAAGCAAGGATGACCATTTAAATAGTTTTCCTGTAGGGAAAAAATATTAATAGCACTAATAATGAAAGTAAGGAGATATTAAATAAATTTTTTTGGAAAACTATCTGCCATCCACAGGGACATGAACAAGCTCAAGGACTGGGCTCATAAGAACTTCATGGGGTTCATCAAGGCCAAGTGCAAGGTCCTGATCTAGAGGAAGATGCCCCTTCCAATCTGAAATATTTTATGATTTTATGGTCCTATGATTCTATATTCTGTGAAATAAAGGCAAGAATTTTTTTTTTAGAAGGGCTTGTATATAAGATGATGGATATTAGAATGAAGAGAAAAAAACAGGTAAAAACTGAGAAGAGATTCCCATGCAGACAAATCACCACTAACAAGCCAGAAACCAAGATGCCGAAAACAAAATAAAGATGTGGTAGCCAACATGTCCTAAGGCAGAAGAGTGAGAGACACATGGTATCTCCTACTAAATCAAATAATACAAATGAAAAAAAATGGGCAGATTTCACATTATGAGTCCTGGTTAGTCAGGGAACCAAAGAAGAATTTTAAAGCAGAAAATAACATTCATTTTTGCTCAGCTCTGTCAGCTGTTCTGGTAAAATATAACCCTTCTCCCCTAAAAGCTTGCATTTAAAAATAAAAACAGATGTGATTCTCAAACAAATTACATTTCTTTTATGTCCATCCAAGATACAAGTTTTGGGAATGTCTGAAACAACAAACCGTCTTAAAAATACCTTCCTGGAACTACAGAAAATAACCCCAGATCTCTGCTAACCCACCCGTCCTTGTGCCACAGAATGGGGTTATTACACATAAATCTATTAATGCAAAAGACTACCCCTTCTCCTATTACTCAGTAGAAACAGTTTAACCTAGGATACAAGATAGAAAGTACATAGAAATGTAGTACTCCTGACTTATTCAAACCACCTGTCTAAGCATTTAAATGAATAAAAGGGGGAAAAGAATCAGAAAGAACATAAAAGGAAGAACATCCCATTACATCACCACATGATGTTGGACTCTCAAGGCGAGAGGGTATTACAATTCACTTAATAAAACATCTGTAGTATCACACTGAAGTAGCAAAAAGCAGACAGTTATTACAAGTGTGGATGGTTTTCTGCAATTATAAAAAGTACAGTCTGGTTTTGGGTCCTTTAGTTTCCAGCTAAATGTAAGAAAACAAACACCCACTTCCTTATGTATATTGCTGCCTTGTTCTCAAATATACAGACAAACACAGTAATCTCATGCCTTTTTTTTTATTATTTTTTCCTGAAAGCGCTGCTAATTTGCAATCTGGGTTGGTTTTCTTTTCCAGTTTCTTCATGTCACACAGTTCACTGTTTTTGTATAAGATCTGTGTTCATCAAAACTAGTATTCACCACTTACTATTCCAGGGGCCCAAGCTAATAGGATAGCAAATATAATGTCTTTTTATATTCTTCCCCATCCTGGCTTTTTTCACCAGGAATATATACTTCCTAAGGTTCATTGTTACTCTGCATGTGCTCTTGGGTGCTTGCATGCTTTATATAAAATTCTCAGGAAAACTAGCAGAAACTACACATTTTTATAATATACCAAGTTTTGGAGCTTACAAAAAAACTTTCTGTCCAAGGCTGATGGGCTAAGGATTAAACCTGTAGAAATATCCATTTGCAACTTCAATAGTGTCCTGTTGAGCCAATTTTCTTAGAGATTGTTTGGGAAAATCTTGTCCATCTGTTACATTTGTATCAACCATAGAAAGTCTTCTTTTCATGTATTATTTTATATTTTCTTTAATAAAGCATAAAGTGTCAAGCAAATTGTAACAAGTAGTCAAACTGCAGTAGGACCACCTGGATAGTAATGAAAATCTGAAAAGTATCAGGGTGAATGCTTTATTTTCTGTGGGCTTGTCTTGACAATCTTGGCTAATTTCAGGTTTTATAGAGTCTGCTGATGAAAAAAATGCAAGGCATGTGTGTACATGTATATTTTTGTGTTTGTGCGCTTGTCTCTGTATTTTTATTTACTGATTCAATCAAAGAACGAACTCTGAGGAGCCCTGCAAAGAGGTGACCAGAGAAATGAAGCTGCATGCTTGCAAGACTATGGACTGCAGCTGCAAGTTTGTCACAACTGTGTAAAAATAAAACAAGCTGCTACTTCACTTGCACAAGAACATCTGTGATGGAGATTATAGGAAGGCTTTAAAGACAGGGGAAGATATAACAGCAAATCACAACTTGCTTTCCCACCTCCAATAGATGGTGCAGCCATTCAATTACTTCCAAGTCTCTGCCAATTACATATTCTGGTGTATTCTGAACAGAGGAGAAACAGCATCCTCCTGGAATAAACACAGCTGGGTGAAGCTTCAGGAGTGAAATAGCACAAAAAAGGATTTATAAATATACAGTGAGTGCAAACACAGAACAGGAAACTCCAGAACATAGCTGGAGGGTTCCTGGCAGCAGAAGACATATCTGAAGTCATATTAGAAAAGTGATGTGAAAAGAGGCTTTCCTAGGGATCCTGTGGAGTTTGCTTATGTCTACAAAGGATTATAAGAAAGAAAAGAAACTGGCCTGGAAGGACAAAATGTGTAGGCAAAGGGGAAAGATTCCTTTTAAGCATTTAATTCTATCTGCCTCACTCCAAGTATCCTCTACGTAAAGAGTTATGTCATGGTGGCTTGTTATTTTGTGTTCTAATAACATGAAAGCTTTAGAGATTAGCAATATTTGGTGCTTCTTGGCACATATATCTTAGAAGTTAGAAGTCATTCCATCTCAAAGGCTTTAGGCAGCGCAACATCAAACACACCGCATTCCCCCATTTCCATGAGCCATTTAGAGAAGAAATTGGCTGGACCGGGCATTCAAAGAAATGTTTCTTTCTAAATGGATATTAAAAGAATTCACAGAGCATGAGATTAACGGACTTGCAAATGAGAACATTTATTCTGGGAAAAAGTCTTAAGAGCTTACCCACTAATGCAAAGACATATAAATGACCATTTCAGATAATACAAGCAGGGTTTAGTTAAAAATACTGCCATGCCACCTACAGTCTATCTAATGTAGACATCTACCTTAAGAAAAGAGAAATAATGCCCTTTAGATGGCATCTCAGTTGGGTAACTTGGGTTTAGACAGTTTCATTTAGCTAGGTGAATCCCACCTCACCTAGCTTCCTCATGGGTACAAAAATTGCTGCTCCAGGCAAATAGAAAGTTGTTTATCAGAAAAGTAGTTTATTTTTTTTTCCTAGTACCAAATACCTAAACTGGTTTATTTCCTGAAGACTGAATTGGAGAAACAGCAGACAATGGTGTTTCCTTCCCTGATTTTGAGAAGTTTAGACCACTTCTGTTTTAAAATGTGTGTTACAGTGAGGGCTAATAGAGGGTTTTTCATCAAAACCAGTTTCCTCTGAAAATACTGTTGACTTAAATCAAAACATTTTTTCTCTAGGTTTCTTGGTGCAAATAAAATCTCCATCAAGAATGATTCAATGTCAAACTACAAGACAAAAAAAAAAAAAAAACCAGAAACAGAGACACAATATTCAAAGTGACTGTAATTCTAAATACAGAGCAAAGATTTGTTCCATGGAGGAATTATACAGCGCACATGGATACCATTGGGTACCATGGCACCCTAGTTCTTCTTTGGTAAGAAATTTCCAAATGTTGGGGGTTTTATAAACCTTAATAAAATGAAATTTAAAAAAAAAAAAAGTGGAGGAAATGTTTATTGCCTAGCTCTAAATATAACACAGAGAATATTGGCTGTGATAAAATTTAATGAACATCAATTAAATTTTGATTGAGGAGTACTTGCAATTAATTGTTTATAAACAATCCAGAAAGAAAAAAGTGTTTATCAAAAATATTGAGAAAATTAATTTATTTAGAAGTTCAAATAAAATCGCAGGCTGCTCATTAACAATTCATGAACATCAAGAAGAGTGAATTAATTCTATGAAGGACTTGATATTAGTTGTTATTATCGCCTTACTTCCAACAGACTGTGATTGTTCTAGAACAATCCTGGTCAAGCAGTTCATTCTAACACCCTCAGCTGCAAGCAATCAAAAATTAGTTTTGGACCCAACCCAAAATCCCAACCCAACGTAATAATAAATGATACCACTCCCTCTGACTTTACCCAGACTCTCAGCATTTCACGGAATTCAGATTATCCATGAGTGTTATTACAAAATAAAATTAAATTAAATTAAATTAAAAGGTCGTTTCCTAGCCACATTCTTTTATGTTCCAGTAAAATAATTAGTTGATTTATAATTCCTGAAAATTAATTCAACCCAGCTTAGTCTCTCTCCACTAGTAGTCAATAGGAGTTTACTGTGGCATGTTACAAAAATTCTTTCTGGTATGTTCTATTGCTTTTTGGCTTTTTGGTAAAATCCACTTTATGTTGTAGGAGGAGTGGGACAATATGAAATGCTTAAAACAGTGAATTCAAAGAAGCTTGAATCCAGCATCATGTTTAGATATACACAGTCATTCTTTTAAGCATACATTTTAATCTAGCCTTATGAAGATCCCTTGTTCTACAGTATTCTCTCAGAACCTTGCAGAGGGATCATTTAAAGCTATCTACAACTAAGCATTGCTTCACTGGGGAGAAGCCCCATCCTTTGAGGTGTTCAGGGCCAGGATGGATGGGGTCCTGAGCAACCTGGTCTAGTGGTTGTCATCCCTTCCATGGCAGAGAGGTTGGAACCAAATGATCTTCAAGGTGCCTCCCAACACAAACCATTCCATGATTCTATGATTCTGGGATCCAAGGGGACCTTATTACCTCTCTTAACCACCATTTTCAACTCTTCTAAGAGGGTCTTGAATCTTCAGTCCAGCATGATCACCCCGTGAAATCTCTCTCCAGAATTTCAGATGCTCCAAATACGTTTCTGTGCAGACTCGTGTCACATCCCTTGCCCTGCCCACATATCCATTGACCAGGCTCCTGGGATTCCATGCCTGGGAGAAGGATCTCAGCCCCCTCACTGAAACTTCCTACATGTCTTCTCCTGATCTAAAGCCCAGTATTTCACTTTGATTCCAAACAGAACAACAGCTAATTATAAAACCTTTGACACTAGCCCAGTCTTTGTTTCAGAATAATTCTCTTCTCCAGAATTTAAATTGACTGGCTGTTGTTGAGTCTGTTCTAACTTTGAGCTATGGGACCTATTATTACAAATTAGAGTTTTCAACCAAAACCATGTCCCTGCAAGATTTATATTCAGCATCAGCATGTGTCTAATTTGATCATCCTCTCTTCTCCCCTTCCTTTTTCCTTTTCCTCCCCTGAAAACAACCCATATGTTCACACTGATTATAATGAAAACACATCTTTGCAATGACCTTGCAGTGCCTCTACAGAGAGGATCTGTTAACAGCTACTACTTCTCCAGAGTCAGAAAGAAGTAAAGAAGCTGCTTCTAACCCAGGCTGCATTGTCACTGCTCAGCCAATCCATGGAGGTATAACACAGGCTGGCTTCCTTTCCCAGGAGATCACATGAAACATCCAAACTCATTGCCTCTGACCTGTAGCAGAATTATGACTAATCAGCTGCACTAAAGTGACAGAGAGGTTGTGTAGCTGTATCTCAACACAGTCACAGTTCCTGTTTACATGTGCTGATATCCATTGCTATTTTTATTCCTTTTACTTAGGGAAAGGAAAAAAATCAAACACAAAACTCCAAAAGCCTCTAAGCTTTTTGCACGACTCAGTTTCACAAAAGTACCATCCCCAAGAGTCAGCAAATAAGCATAAAAGATCATTTGAATGGCTAGGAAAAATAATCAGACCTGCCAAGTTGAACCAAAAAAAGGAGGGTGACTATGTCCAACCTCACAAAATCATCTTTTAAGAGGTGATGTCTGCATTAAATGAAAAATGAGTCATTGAGTTACTCAGACCTTACTCTGGAGAAGAGTTTGAGGACTAAGACAAACAGACGGATCAGAATTTTTCATCATGATTGACCCTTGCCTGTTATACAGCATGGCAAGAACATGATTCTGCCAATAGATTCCCTCCTGTATCACTTGAAATGGAGCTTGTTCATTCAGAATATGAGAGCAGAGGTCTCTCAATACCATCTGACAAATCCTACATGCATTCCACTTCTACTGGATGTTTAGGATGACATGCCAAAATCACATGCACTGAATCTGGGTGTCAGAGGAAAAGATAACATTTTTGTATGTGCTGTACATGCTTAGTTTTCCTTGATTTTTTTGAATTGAAGAACAGTGAAAATCAGTTCATTTATTACAGGTGTTAAATATTAACATGGGGCATGTAATATTAGCAGCCATTATTAAAAGTAGGAACTTTAATGTGTGTCAGACCCTCTGGCTAAAGAATGTCTAAAGTACCTATGAAAGTCATAGAAAGTTACCAGTGTTCCAGCAGGCATTTATCATTCTCTTTAGATGCGCCTCCCTGAAGCCAGATGGTCCTTTCCAGAATGCAAAACACGAAAGGAACGATCAAAGTAAGGGGCTGTACCCAGCAAACAACCAAGCTACATTTCATAGCTCATGTGTGTGCAAATTTTTTCTGTCAGCAAGAAAGATGGTTCTTCCTGCAGCCATGTGGGTTTTAAACTAAAAGAGCATCCTTGATCATATTTCTCAGTAGTGAATGTGGTGCGTTGCAACTGTACCTCCTGCAGAGGCACATGTACACACAGAAGAGTCCAGAACTGAGACTGGTTTTAGTTTCTAAAAACAATTCATGGCCCTGCTGCACCTCAGAGAAACCAGTGATGAGCAATTCCCCCCTGCAAAGAGCCACCAAGGTCAGTTCAGCAGGAGCCTGTTAACTACAGAAGAAGTGGGAAATTGCATTAACTCTTACACCTGCCTTTCTCTAGTTTTTCATTCAGGATGGACTGTCCTGTACTGATTAGTTTACAGTCAATATTTTTATTTTTTTTTATCTCAATGTCTCATTGCATCCATTTATTGGTAATTACAGAGAAACCTACAGTTGAAAAGACAAATCAAAGGGCTTCCAGATGATAGTACGAGAACACATACAAAAGACTTTATTCTCTCATGAAGACTGAAGTGGAATTCACAACCCTGTGCTAAGCTTTCTAGTTCTCCATATGGCATTCCTTGATTTTTTTAATCTTTCCCTAACTCCACTAGTCCCTTCTTCCTTTCAGTTTCCTTGAAGTCCTCTTTACACCATCTGAAGTTAAATGACATCTTAAACTAACAATGACATCAGAAACATATCTTCTAATTTACACACAGACACTAGTAATGTCCCATAAGTGAAAAGCCAATTACTTGCACCTCTGTTTCATGTTAGGGATGAAATATAGGCTGACATGTAGCACTATGGGAAGTGTTCCTTTTAAATACACAGAAAATAATAAATTTAGTCAGTTAAAGAAACAGGGTATAACAGCTATTTATGACATGAAATACTTTCTTTTCTTTGTTGTATAGTCAGGTATTTCTAGTTTTGGAAATGTCAACAGTGCAATCCAAAGATACAGCGCTCGTTATCTATGAGATGGAACTTAGCAATGCTATATCAAAGAAAAACGAAACAAGAGCAAGAAAAAGGTCAACTTTGAAGACATTAAAAAACCACTAAATGAAAGTGAAAAAAAAATCAATGCAGATTTGCTCAATAAATTGAAAGTTATTGATGAAATGTTGTTGCCTCTTCACACCCATCTTCCCACTCTATCATTTAGCAAATATAATGAATATTGTGTATTGTACTCAGGGTACATGAGTCTTTTTCATTGCATTTTTTTTCCTGTTGATGCTCAGAAACTTTCACAAGCAAAGAGCTAAGGACTTTGAACTGGGAGAGGTTTGGAAAAAGAAAAAATGCATGAGGAGCCAAAAGATAAGTTCAGAGTAACGGGTAAGACATGCTTCATATCATTTCATTAACCAACACTGTGAAAATTAAGAAAACCAGAAAAATCAACAATAAAAAACATCAACATTTCAAGGAATATATAAATTTTCAGCTTTTTCATTAAAAGACACTAAATTTTCCAAGAGTTCTAGAGGGAAAAGCATGCTAAGAAGGATTGCCATTTAAAAACATTATATATATGTCTATAAAACCAGTAAAAACTGTGTGGGGAATGTCTAAATGAACATAACATTACACTGGAGGAAAGGAGAATGTTAAGAAAAAACCAAACAGATTTGGTTTATTCCAAAACCAATAAAAAGGTTAGTAACAATACCTGCTCTGCTGTTGTGAGTGACTTAGAGCCCTTGGCTGTTCTGATCCATCCTCTCACACCTCCAGCAAAGACCTGATAGCCCCTCTTAACTTTTCAGGAAAATTTTTTTCTCATAAATAAAATGCAAAAGAAAAGAGACTACAGAAAAATTAGGCAATTGATTCAGAGGAAACAAATAAAAACATAGCCTAAAAGGAGTAGTCCAAACCCAAGAAATCTATAAGCATCATGAAGGTTTTGGAAAAAATATTATATTAGGATTCCAGATAAAATATGTGCCATAATTCAAAAGGAAAATAAAGCAATCTAATAACCCCTCTGCATGGCTCAATGGGAATGTTAAGGAGGCTGTCACAGGGAAAAGGTCAACAGTTAAAAAATTGAAAGCTTGCTCAAAGAAGGGAAACAGGTCAAAAGGAAAACAGGTCATTTGAAGGGTTAGGACTGCAGAGCTTGCACAGGGTGATTTTTGGGGTTTTTTTACTGATGATCATGCATTCATTAAATGCTTTAAGAGCAGGATGCAGGTGAGTTGATCAGTGGAATTGCTTGATGACCAAAGTATGTAAAAGGGACTCAGAGAACATAATTCCACAGTGGAAGAGCTCAGTGAGCTCTTTCCATCAGCCTTTACTATGCAGGGGGCAAACCTGCATAACTAACTTTTTCTGTAGTAGGTAGGTCAGAGAGGCTTGACAGGATACAGACAAATACATGGGGTGCTTTAAACCCTGCAGGCAACTAAGAGATCACCAGGACTGGATGGCATTTACCTGAGAGAACTGAAGAAACTCTGAAACTGCAGCGCCACAGCTGGTATGTGTCAAATACGCCATAGCTAGAATCCCCTGTGCTGGAGGAATGGTGGGGTGCCAAGCGGATTTGTCACAGAAAAGGGACAGGCAGGGTCTCGTATGCACAGACTGCCAAGAGTGACCTCCAAGCCTTAGCACGACAGGAGAGTCTGTAATACAGTGAAAGGTCACAGAATCAGGACAGGCTGTTGGGAAAGGGTCAGCATAGCACCTGTGAAGGGAATTCCTCCCTTGGTTCAATGGTCGTGCCTCTAGGCTGCTCCATTGAACATCATAGGTTTGGTTCCCTAGCAAGATTTTGGGAAGGTTCTCTCTGGAAAGACCATCAGAGAAACAATGATAAGAGGCTGAAGAAAAAGCCCTTTTATGGATGGGAAGCTGTTTAAAGGATGGGAACCAGAATGTAGGGGTCAGTGGTCATTTTGCAGAGTGGAGAAAAAGGATCAGCTGTGAGACCAAATAGCAATAGGCATCATCAGAAAGAGCTCTGAGAACAAAACACAAAACTTTATGTTGCCACTGTATAAAAACTTGGCACTCACACATCTTGATTATTGTTCATGATTCTTTTCTCCACACCTCTAGAAGGCCATTGCACAGATAAACAAGATACAGAGAAGAAAATTATGATAATAACAGAGCTGTAGTATCTGGAAAGATTAAAAGTAGCTCTGTTTTACAGTTTGGAGAGAAGAGTCAGTAGAAGTCTTATTGAACTTCAAAAAATTATTAAGTCAGTAGATTACCAAGATGCAGAATTATTGTCCAACAGATCCCACAATGTTAGAACTATGTGGAACATTTCACAGCTAGCTTGGGAACACTGAAGCTGGTAGGAGTTTAGTCCAAAGCAGTTGTAATGATTTAGCTTTCCACAGCTAGTGAAGTTGTCCCCTTGGGAAGTTATGGAAAGAGACAGGACCAGCAGATTTAGAAACAGATTAGCTGTAGGTAACAGATCCACAACCAGATATGCTTCTGAATGCAGCTGGGCTTTCTGCACCATCAGAAACCTGTCCTATGTGGACCATTGGTCTAACCCAGCAAGATATTTCATTTTTTCTCAAGAGATGAAATAATGTGACATAAGCTCTGCCCTGAGGACATCTCTATAGCAATGCTTTATTTATTCTTTTCTTCTTCTCCTCTGATATCATCCATCAGTCTGGTCTGCAGCATCAGTATAACCAAGATGTCAAAGCAGCAGCCTAGACCTAGACAGATGCTTTGTCAGGGTGGAAGCTTCCTTGCCATTTCCTAACTCTCCCAGTTTTAATCCCCCACCTATTATTCTGAATAGACAGGATGTTTCTGGGAGAAATGAAAATATACAGAAGATCATAGAATAAAAAGACATTCTTTCCTTGTTTCATTCTTACAATTCATTCCTGTGTGTTCCATAGGCTGCCCATGGGCTTGATACAGAAAGACTGAAATGAAGAAAGAAATTTTCCAGGGTTTGGTTGGTTGGTTGTTGTGTCTTGGGGTTTTTTTTCCAGCTTGTCGGACTCTCGGTATAGCTACAATACAGATGAAAATAACAGACTACCTTCAGGGTAATGCGGAATTCTTGCCACTCAAATTTCCTTTTACTGTCTGCAATGCCTACTGATGTTCACTTTCAATTTTCACAGGGTCCAGGGTCCCCTACCATCCTGGCTTTATTTGATGTATAAGCAACTTGGGACAGAAAATGTCTGATTTTCTGTGTGAAAGGCATACTAATGTTTATGACTTTCTATGTCTCAGCTAAGGAAGACGAAAAAACTCCAAGACAGCGAGGACGTGGACACGCATTCAGACACATGCACACTCTGATCAAAATGGAAATTAAAAAGTTCTGCTTTGAAAAACTAAGAAATATGGGTGCATTTATTTGACTTGCAATCTCTGTTTGGAAAACGCTTGCATGAATGTATGAAGTGTTGGCACAGCACACTATCACGTGTTGGCCTATTTCAAGGACTATCAATTTGAACTAGTTGTTACACATGCTGGCCTTATTTCTGTTGGTCTGCAGTAGAATATTGGCTTTACTGTACAATTTGCTTAATTTTCAATAACTCTGATTTCCCTCCTTCTTTACACAGCTAGCCAGTGGAAGCAAGATAAAATGTGACAACTCAGATACTCCTATTTAGCAGGATGCATTTTGCTAAATCATCCCTATGCATCAGAACCACTGTCTATTTGTGTCTAGCAACATCTGGCAAACAAGCACTGATATATTATAATGTTTATCATGCCAGATGGCAATATGTCTTCAATGTCACCTGCAGGATGAAATAAAACCTTTGTTATCACTGTTTCTTACCCACCCACTCACTTCCTCTTTCCCCCTCTCTCCAGTCATCATAAGAGAGCTCAATTCTCTGCTGACATAGCATGTGTGGTTAAATATTAAAATAAATATAGGAAATGGCAACAGATTACTACACAAATGTAATTGCTTAAAGGTATAAAGCATTTAATTAACTGTGAATTTCATAGTAATTCAATGACATAACATTTTCACTATAAACACCACAATTTCTACGCAATTAAAATTACTCACAAATTATCATCTGGACAATGCTAATTGTGTACTGCAAGGGAAAAAATATCCAAGGTCATGCCTATTTGAATGCATGCTCATGAAGTCAAAAGGAAGCATTCCCAGCTGCATCCATGGAATATCAAGTGCTTTCTTCTTCCACTTGGGATTCTCCATATGTTTCCTCCTTGAACAAGGGCAGTTTGAAGTCATTATAATCTTCTATTAATGGGGTTTACCTATCAGTCTGTTTTCTGGGAGCACTCCTTGTGATGGATTTAACCTGGGTCGGTGAAATAGTAGGGTGGAAAAAAATTGAGTCATGCTCTTGGCTTGTTCATCAGAAAGTCTTTCTTGCTCATTTTCTTCTGTTGCCAAGTGAATATTCTACTACACTTTATCAACAAAATCTTGGTTATCTTCAAGCACAGTATGATTTATTTTGTACATTTTAGACCAGTTGGAATGAAAGCTTCTATGGATCAAATATATATTTTAAGCATAAAGGATATTTATTTTCAAAAACCAGTACCGGAAGCCATCATACTTTGTAAGTCTCACAGTTTTTCATATATTATGTGTTCACTTTCCAGGAAAAAATTAATACCCTGTGTTTCACTAGAAGTTCCCTGTTAGCAAGAAAATTAATATACCTGTCATTTATCAAAGGATTCAGCTTCCACATAAAAAATACAAAACTGAAAACCACCACCCTTTTTAAGGTGTGTTGTCGTTAGCATTCATAGATGAAGAGGAATTTTAGCAACACAGTTATCTTTGAATACTTTTCTAAAGGCCTGAAATAACAGCACAAAAACGATGAAATTCTTATGCTTCCTTTGGCATTTCTATTTAAGACCTGTGGTCATTGGCCTGCATGACATAGGACCAAAGAATTGCTCAGTTGTGTATTTGGTCCCCTAATTACTGTTTAATTTCACTTCCATTCTCACAAAATGAGTGTTAAAAATGAAAATGAAGTAGTGATTTGGGGGCCAAATGCCCAATTGTGCAATTCTTGACCGTGCAGCTACTTAATAGTGGTGGCAAATTAAGCATGACATCCAAGCAAATGAACCCTTCTTTACATCATCTGGAGAAGGCCTTATGGCCACAACCATTTGGAAATCAATAAAAGCCCTGCCTTTAACTTCAGAGGTATGGGGATTGGGCCTTGATTCACAAAAGGAAAGCTGGAGTGGCTGTGAAGAGGTGTGTTTCCTACTCTAGTTCAGTACCTAAACTGACATCTATAACTCTAAAACTAAGGATTTAAACAAAATAAAGTCAAATTTCTTGGGATTTTTGTACCTACCACTAAAAATAAAAGCAGGTCTCAGGAAATATGAAAACTGGTTCCTATTTATAAAGGTGTCTACCTTCAACTGTGTATTGTCCAGTTTTGAACACCAAAGCTTGGCAGTCTGACTTGCTTTCCCAAGTTCAGAGCTGCATCAAATTTAGCTTCAGATGATGGAAGAAATTAGCTGCTTCTGGTAATCCCAAAAGTGTGTAGCTGAGAAATAGGATCAACTTTATCTTTTTAAGAATCTATTTAAAATAAGTACATTTGTTTCCTTATAGCATGACATATAAGCTGAAGCTGCATATCTTAAACTGAAGATGGTAAAAGTTTTAATGAAAATTCTGGTTTTACAGTGTGATTGTTCTGAGTCTGTCTGTGCCCACAAGACAGAGTAAAGGACTATGACCTTCTGTACAAATACAGAAAATAGATTTGGTCCCCAATGGAAAGTCTCAAAAGATATTAAGATCAGATTTCCTGAGCACAAGAAAGAAAAGAAAAAAGGAGTTATTTTGGCCCAAATACTTCTAACTCAAGGAAGGCAAAACAGAGGAAGAAAACCCATGAGTGCAGTTTCCCTTGCACTGCAGAGCTGCTGAGGATTCATTTCAGATTAATTTCCTCTCACCTTCGCTGGTCACACACTGGGCACTTCACTGTGATGATTTCGTATGCTCAGACAGGTTGGCTGGCAGGGGCATCGGCATCACATAGGTACCATGGTGTGGGTTGGATCCTCCACTTCCCATCAGAGACTGTTCAGGGACAGTCTTCTCCCCAAGTCACAAACTCTGCTTCAGTGCTATAGGGAGCTGAACTTGCAAAGGGGAGATGTGTGCAGAGAATGTAGAGGCACTCCCTTGAAACCACCCAGGAGTGACTGCCGAGCTGCAGCAGCCCCGAGCTCTCTTCAGCAGGGCTTAGGCTGCTCTCCTGTGCCAGGATGTGGTGTCGTGAGCTGCCCTGAGGGCACTGCAGGTATACCCCAAGTCCGCTAAGTCCCTGTGGCATCATTCTTTGCCTTACACAGCATGTCAAAGCTCACGAAAAGCAATTTTTCTTTCAGTGCCTCCTTTTCAACTGGGAAGCATTTGAAGGGAAGCACTTGCCCCTTGAGTGCTCAAGTGTGTACTTTGTATTGCCAGGAAAGGGCACTCCAATAGCTCTTCTGGGAAAGCACACTATATTTCACATCACCCCATGCACTTTCGAGGGGCTTTGCAGAAATGGCTTGTTCTGGGACATCTATGAAATATAATTAGGAAGAAAAATAAAGAAGCTTTCTTCTCTTTCAGGCTGAGATAACCCACAGTGAGGAAAAATAAGACTCTTGTGCTTTTTCCTTGCCTGAAGTGCTCCAGCCTCTGAGAGGTCATCTTTGAGACTGAAGTGTTTTAATTTCCTAACTTATAAAGCAAGCAATCATGATATTCAGGGACACAGTGTGGATTTAGTGTGGGTAATTTCTGAGCAAGGAAAACACTGGTGGTCTGTATCCACAGAGCAGCAGAGAAATTCCTCTGTGGGACCATCAGGGTTGGTATCTGCAGGAAGAGCAGTGGCTACAGCTGGAACCGTGGTGGTTATGCTACTGTTCAGTGCAAGGGCTGGGGGTAATGTACTAAGGCCAGAAATATCTCTTGTCTCCCAAGTTATCTCTGGTGGAAACCACATGCAGAGTGAAAGAAAGATGAGTATTTATAAGGATAAAATTGGCTTTTATATTTAATTTTAGTATAGTTCATTTAGACAGTGTTGAAAGCAACTGGGTCTTTTCACAGTGTTTTGCTTTGTTTTTTCCATCAGTGCAAGCTGTAGAATGAAAACCAGGGATGTTTTGAACCACTGTAAAAAAATCAATTACAAGTAATGAGATTTAATTCTCTCTATTATTTTTTTCTCTGATTATGTGTTTGTAAACACAGAGAAATCCACGGGAAAAAAGTTCTGAGTGCTTTGGCTGCTGCCAGGCTGTCTTCTGTATTTGTGCAGATCGCACACAAAGGAGTCCTTAGGTCTCTGCTGGCTGATACCCTGCACAAGGCTGGCCCCAGCCATAAGGAGAAACAACACCACCAAGGTGTTATGTGAGGGCAAAGCACCATGCGTTGTATGATAATTTTTTTGTGTTTATGGCTTGCTACTCTGTCTCCCTTCTTTCCTTGTATGCAGAGGTCTCTTGCTCTTGAACTTCTCTGGAAAACTGGGACTTTTCTTTGACAAGACTTTGTTACTTTTTTTCTGAACTCTCCTCAACTTTTCTGTGCTGTCTTTGCAACACAGCATTTGTAATAGACTCTGTATTCTAATTATAATCCCAGCAGCGCTACGCAGAGAAAAAAATAATATTGCTTGCCTTATATGCACATAACCATCTTCCTTGTTCCTCTTGTCAGTGGCCTGAATGCAAAATCTCAAATCTATTGTGACATTTCTTCAGATCAAATAAAAATGTAATAATTACTTTTCATAAGGAGTTTTAACCCCGCAATATTGAAACTTCGGGTTTTTCCGAAATTGCGAAGTTGAGACCCAACACGTTACAGCATGGCTCAGACGGACAGCTCTCACCCTTCTCTACCACACAGCTATCGCTCCCTGCTGCACCCACAGCTAGCACAGCCCGGGGGGAATCCTGGCTGGGAAAGCAAAAGGCAGCAGAGGAAAATGTTCCTCAGGCAGTCTGGAGGGTGGGATGGGCAGGAGAGCACGTGCGAGAGGTGCAGTACAGAAATAATCTTTTCCATCCTGCAGCAGGCTGTATATTCCTTACAGTGAAGCAGAGAGTGCATCTAAGGAGGAAGGGGAGGAGGGACTGTGTAACTTCGGAGCTGGTCTCAGAGAGACTGGGCTGCTCTGTTCCAAGGAGACAAACAGGTGGGGTAAGAGGAACAAGGAAATCGCTTATGGACATGTCTGTCTTGGCCTGCAGTGACATTTTCCTCCCATCTGCAGTGTGCATGTAGGCAACTAGCCTCACTTTAGACTGCTAAATGGAAGTGACAAGGACTGCATGCCATCAGTCTAAAGCATCACCCTGCAGGAATACCTATGTTTCAATCAACTGGAGATCATGGAGATGCAGTACTTCCATTAGGGTCCAGTAGAAAGGCAGTGTATCTCGCTAAAGCTAGGAATAATATTACCAAAAACCCCACGTCTAGGCCAACATGTGTTGGTGTTTCTGAGCCCTTTGCTCTGGACATCAGCAAGAGCAGGGCTTGGAAGTTAAAGTCAGACACCTCAAGTGTAGTGTTCACACTCTGCTTTCACAGGGCTTGGTTCTAATCTCATTAGTATAAATCAGTAGCAAGCTTATTTATGTCATTACAGTTATATCAAGCAAATCAAGGTGCTTGGGCCCCATTTCACCTCCTCTTACTAATATTCTGCCAGGATTATTGATAACACTAGTGCACAAGCAAGGAAACTATGAAAAATATTCATTTCAAGCTCCACTGCAAGCAGAGTAAAATAATCAATATACACTTACAAACAGGGAAAAAAAAAAACAACTTTACTTTGGAAAAAAACTGGACTTACAAGTAAAATGTATTGTGAATAATTGGAAGAAAGTAGTAACTATGCAATTAAAATAGCCTGTTTAAAGGAAAATTCTCCAGATAAACAAAATCCATGCATGCATAGTTTGTTTCTACTTTTTTTTGTTTGCCTGCTTCCTCTTTGATTTAGCTTTCTTTTTCTTTTTTTTTTTCCCTCCTCCATTAAATGCAATTTTTGTCAATTTGATTCTGTCTGAAGTCAGTTTCATTTCCATGTTCTTTGCTATTGAAACACTGCTCCTTGGCTTTGCCTCAGATATCTTTTTAGATGAACAAGAACCTGAAATGAATGATTAAGCATTTTGTGGTTTTCCATCCTTTCAGTTTGCAGAAAGATATATTTTGCTTTTTTTTTACTCTAGGTATCATCAAAATTAGTTTTAATTTCAATCAAAAGGGAAAGTTCTACCAGAAAAACAAAAACAAAACTAACTCTAGTTTGGAAAAAATCAGACATACTCTTTAGTCACCAGTTTGCTTTCATTTAATTGCTTAATACTATTTTCAAAAATTTCTTTAGAACATATCCTTATATCATCTAAAATGGCATAAGTTGTTGGTTTCTCTTAGATAGACCATGAAATGGAGATTAATTTTGTGATTGGATGCTCAGCTGGAGTTATTCTTTACGTACCACAGAAAAGCAGATGCTTCATGTCCTCTGGGTAACTGTAGAACATAAAAAGTCATAGAAATTTTTTTTTAAAAAAGACAACAAACTAACTAGGTAATAGTCCCATGGTGTTTCCCATTCTAAATACAGGCTCATTCACCAAGAACACAGAAATATGACAACCCTATATGAATTTGAAGCACATAATTAGAGCAATCCTCAGTAGCAGAATCTTATTCCTTAATGCTTTCTTTTCTCTACCCCTATGAGCTGTAAATATTTGTTTCTGTACAATTCAAACATATTACTAAGTCACTAATGAGAATGCAATATTGACTGTCAGCCAGTGAGAAATACTTTACTGGGAATGTCCCAAAGATTTACTGAAATTCAGACAGCTGCATAGCAATATTTTTTTGGAGCAGAGATGTATGGATAGGTTCCTTTGTAGGTTGCTTTGTTTAACCTTGGCTGTGAACTTGTTAGGAAGAGTGTCGGTCAGTTTGTGGTGTGCTTGCAGACACGATATCGAGGAGCAGTGCTTTAAACAAGGGGTAATGGCTTCAAACTGAAAGACAGTAGGTTTATATTAGACATTAGGAAGGAATTCTTTGCTGTGAGGGTGGTAAGGCACAGGCACAGGTTGCCCAGAGAAGCTCCAGCTGCCCCACCCTCAGAAGAGTTCAAGACCAGGTTGGATGGGGCTTTGAGCAACCTGGTCCAGCAGAAGGTGTCTCTTCCCATGGCAAAGGCTTTGGAAGTAGATCTTTAAGGTCCCTTCCAACATAAACATTTCTGTGATTCTATGATTCTATGATTTTGTCTGACATCATATACCAGTTACTTGAACCACCAACAGAAGAGAAGACAGGTGACTCTCATTTCTGATCACAGAACCGTTTGCCTTGGAGAAAGAACAAATCATTGTGGACAGTTATGGCAGACCACTCAATATGCAGCAAGCTCACAGCCCGTAGCCCAGGCTTTGCTCTTGATCTCTCTCCTGGATTAACACCCCTCATTCCTGCTGCAGGAGACATTAACAGCCAGAGGCAAAACGCAGAGTCCCATGAGGCTGCACACCAGGCAGGGCAGCAGCAATGGGAAGCTCCTTCATATACAGAAACAGATGAATGGACGGATGGCCAGATCCAGCAGGGAAATGGGACAGCAGGTGGGAAGATGAGATAGGAAAGGAAATTAATGGAGAGAACTACCTTGTTTCATGTGTTGGACCATAGCCTCTGTGCATCATTTGGCACTCTCCCGCTCAGCCTCTGGGCGTGTGCTGCGCTGTCTGTTACTGATGGAGGCTCCCGGTGATGTGAGCTCTTGGGCAGCCCTGAATAAATTCACAGGGCTGTAGCCTGTCTCTTCCAGTAATGTTGTGTGTGCATGGCTGGGAGTTTTCCTGATGCAGTCACCAAGTGTTTCATCATCACATATGGGAGGAAAGATGATCAGCTTGGGCAGGGAGGACAAAAAGCTTTCTTAGAAGTTAAGGAAGTGTAAGCTTTCATCAGTGGGAAGCAGTTATCTGAAACAGTAGAATTAATTATTTAAATATTATACTTTAATGTATCATGAAGACTTTACAGTAACTCACCAAAGTCCATTTAAGCCTACTTTACATGAATTAGATATTGATACGAGCAGTGCTTTCTTTTTTCCTTAGCCAGAGATCTCAAAGCACTCAACAAAGCTGGTTCTGAATTTTTTCCCTTGAGTTTCAAGCTGCTTCTCTTTGATTCTTGGGGTTCTCCTTAGTGCCTGCAAGGCCACACACCCAAAACCCTGGCCACGTTCAGAGGTTCATTTCTTTTACATCTTTTTGGAAGAACCAAACAGCAGTACGACAGCCCTGACTCGGAAATCTTTCAAGTTCAAACTAAAGCCTGGCAACTGGCAGCATGCCACTCCCTGTGCAGGCATTCTATCGATTATAAGAGGGGGTCTGTGCAGAGACAGCAGTTTTCTTCTCCTCAAGTGCAAAAATCAGAGCCAATTTGAGCAGAGGCTGATGGTGAAACAGAAATCAGAGTGAAAGCAAAGGAAAACTGGAGTCACAGCAATAAGGTTGTGCAGAGGAGATGTGCACAGAAACTAAGCCCTGGGCAGATGTCTCATGCCACTGGGGTGGTTAAGTGACATGCCTGACTCCATACAGTGCTAGCAAGGTCAAAATCAGGCACCAGATCTTTTATTCTTTTCCATGAACACCCTCAAGACTGCGTATCACTGAGCAACTACAAGAGCATTAGCAGTGTGGTGAAGCAGTGTATTTTTGTCATTTGTACTAATATATTTACTCTCTTACAACTTGCCAGGGTTTGTGACTAACAGCATCCGATACAAATCAGCAAGTATTGTGTTTCAGGACCTGCTTTTCTAGAACCTTACAACAATGCTAAACAGATCCTTAAGCCATCGCATATCTCTCTTTTCTTCTTTGATTTCTTTTATTTCCTTCAGCAAAACCCCTTTTGAAACAGTGAAGAATTCCACACAAGGCAATGAAGATTCAATATACATTGCTTAGAGAGAATTATTTCCCTATAAATTGATTTCAAAAAAAGATCTTGGCATTTTGACCAAAACCACATATCTTAAATTATCTTGTATCCCTCCAAACACACAGTCCTAAGCCCTTTTTTGTCCATACTAGAAAGACAGTCATACTTTGGCACAATTTAAAAGGTTTTGAGAATGATGATGATTTAAAACATAGTATTCCCCAAGCAGGCTGCGGACTTGAGCAGAAACAGCCGCAGAGTCCTGCGGGGACTTCACAACATAGAATTGATTTAGCAGGGAAGTGTGCGGATAGAACAGTGATGGATGCTGTAGAAAACTGTGTGATATGGAAGATAGATGGTAATTTGAAAAAGATCAAGGAAAAACACACTGAAAACCAGGAGAGCCTCCAGCTTTGTTCAAATGATGATCAGTATCAGGCACAGTAAGGCCTCAGAGACAAAGTGCATGGATAAAGTCATGCTCTGCAGTCCTTCCTCTTCAGAAGGGCTGTGTGAAAACTCCTCTCACATGGCATCAGGACATGCACGTGGGGTGCTCACACACTGAAATACAGATATTGCTGGTGCCAGATAGAAGGAAAATAAGCACCTAACATTCCCTGACTTCTCCTGGACGGGGGCTGAGCCCCCAGGTGTGCTCACAGTTCCCTTTCCAGCCTGGACTGGAGCAGGTGCTGCATGCAAGGTGCTGCATGGATGGTCAACATGAGGCCAGGGGTCTTACCCTGATAAGGATAGCCAGCATGGGAGAGGAGGAAGCAGACGGTGCCCTGCAATGCTTGGCACCAGGAACTCATTAAATATATCTCTTATTGTTTTCTCTTTCTTTGCGGGAGAATTGTTTGTTTGTGGTGACTAAAGATGAAAGCTATCCATCAGTCTTACTCTTAGAAAGCACTTCAGGCCTTTTTATGCTCTGCAAGCAGAAGATGGAGTGATGGAAATACATCCGCAAATATTCCCTGTCCTCTCAAGAAAACATATTGCAGGACAAAATGTTGTAAAATATCAACCACAATATTTTGATAAATTCCTACAAGCTATATAAAACCTCATACCATCGTAAACACCAGAGAATGCAATTTTGCAAAGACACTAACAAAAAATATATATATTTGTGCTTGCAAATGTAAGTTAAATTCCAAGGGCTCGTTTTGAGACTCACTTCCAATTCTTAATTTTGCAAATGCTGTTAATACTTTCAACGCCTCATTAACATATCCTGTATGTTCTTTAAATTATACAGGAGCTGCTATCAAAAACCTGCTAAGGGAGATTCCAGAGAACCCTGACACACAAAAAAATATGCGTAATATCTACATTTTAACATTAGTCGGAGCCTACATGGATCAAAGATATACTCTGGAACAGCTTGATTATAAGCCTGCATGGGTGAAAAATAGGAACCAAATGAAAGGGCAGGACCCTGAGCATCTGCATATCTGTAGACTAAATACACTCATGAGGAAAATGCTTTGGGAGATCTGTACACTACAGCAGTATGAGAAGAGCTGGGACAAAAGACTGGCACTGGAATCCTAAAATTATAGCAATAAAATTACCAGTTTTCTTCCTCAAAGTTTCTGCTGCATTCCATCTGGTTCTTCATAAGAGCAAAATTCTCTATTTATTATAATATTTAAATGAAGAAGCCTCAAACAGAGATAAGCAAAATTCTTTGTCCATTAAAAAATTTTACAAGTGCAAAATTTGTAACAGGAAACTTTGAAATTCAATACATTTCTGTAAAACCTTTAGAAAATACTGTGTGGACAAACAGCCTTCTTTTAGAACATGTGAGCAAAAATAAAGCTGATTTTGAAAGGGGTGAAAATGTTTTCCTGCAGTTTTTCTTTGCATTTTCAAACCACAGGAGGGGTTGAAAATAATGTCAATGCAAAAGAACTCATGAAAGAAGGTGAATTGTTTTTTTCAACAGATTCATAAAGTAAGCTTTCAGTCTTGGAGCAATGCATCTTCAGGAGTTTAATTCAATGACCATGCTACTTGGCTCATTTGCTGATTGCCAATTTTGCTGATTATTTCTTGATTTGAATAACTCCCCTTAGAAAAAAAAATAGGTAGCAGACTTATTTATCTGCCCTGAAACTACTAAACAATTGACTGATTTCAATCCCCTCATTTGAATTTCCAAATACAGAAAAGCCTCTAAATGCCAATATATTCCTTTCTACGCTCATATGTCAGAATATGCCAGAAAAGTTAGCTAACATTTTTCATTCCCAGGAAGTGCACAGTTTTACAGGTTGTGAACAAAGATCATTTTGTCAGCTCATAAAATAGCTTTATGCGAGGAAATACAGCAGCAATTCTCTTCTATTTCAGAATTAAGGAGTGGGAATCTTAATTAGACATAGGGATAATATCAGCTAATTGCATAGAACAGAATAAAATGCATAAAGGGTATAAAATCTCATGCTTCAGGACGTTAGTCAAGCAGTAATGGATGGGTTAGCACAGAAATACCCCTGGGGAGCAGGCAATTTTTTCATTTCCCCCTTCATTTATCGCCTTTGAAAGCTAGCTCATCTGAGCAGGTGTAAATGAGTCCAGTGGGTCTAATGAGACATACGAAGAAGAGGATGGGAGTTACAGCGAAGATCACTAGTTTGGAAATGAAGCTTCGTGAGAAGAAATAGCTGAATAATGCATTAGCTTGCCTGATGGCCACCCCTGCCACTTTTACCCCAGCTCCTCAGCCCACATTTCGTCACTGATTACCGAGGTGAAGCAATTAGGCATGTCGATTCTCAACTACCCATAACCTATTGCTGGCTCCCCAGCAGGGATGAGCCTATTATGTACATATGAATGCGGCAGCTTTCCCATTTGTACGGACCAGTACGTTTTTAGGATCAATTTAGCTCACCGTTATAATGTGCAAAAGAGATGTAATGTGTCTTCTTACTAAACTAAACAGTATCTTTCAGTGAATTTTTTGTCTCCACCCCAGCGTGTGCTCTTTCCCTGGAGGAAACACGATGTGTTATACGAGTTTGGGTGTCAGCTATGGCTTGTCTTCAGTGATGGTTGTTTCTATGCAGAGGTGACTCTTGCTGCAAAATCCTAATGACAAGGCACAGATTGTAACTTCAGTAAAACTAAACGAACTGAGCCCTACAATCCCCACCAGCATTTTATTTTGGCTACTAATTTGTAGCAGAAACTACCAGCATCCAGTCTCTCCTAGTGTTTTACAGGAAGGTAGCTGTAAGTCCTGCAGAAAACCCCCTCTCTGCACGGAAGACAAAGCTTATGTGCATACACTGAGCTGCCAATAAATTCAATGCAAGTTGTCCATAAGCCAGATTCTCAGCTGGTGTGGACTGGCACAGCTCCACGCATGTCAATTATCAGCAATATGATGTCTGTCTCTGCTGCTGGTGGGCCATGCGCTAATTTGCTGCAGGAGAGGACACATCACACTGGATGGCTCGTGCTGGGCTGCAGCAGGGCACAGTGAATTAACTGTTTGCATGGTTTGATGGTCACCCCGTTTCACCCAGGGCTGCAGTGACCAGGGCTTTGACCCAGACTTGGTTCCCAGCCCTGTGGGAGGGGATCGAAATGTCTCCTTGGTTGCATTAATTGACCCCTTAAAGGGGGTGATGTGGTGAGTGGCTGCCAGCCCCTCCCGAGCCCACTGCAGTCCCGTATTTAGAGTGAGGAGGAGCAGGGGTGTGGGTAGCCCTGCGGCCAGCCTGGTGCAGAGATGCTGCAAGCAGGAATGGAAACATTCTGTGAGCTCCCAGCAGTTATTTATCAGTTAATGCAGCCAGCAGGCAGCGAGGGATAACAGGCTACTAGGCTCAGCAGGAGTGCACTTGCTGCCCATGACAGAGGCACCCTGTGAGTATCTGTTGTCCAGGCAGATGGGGAAGTGTCAACTTCCTTTTTGGAAATGAGTGAACCTCGACCTTCCTGAATTGCTCTCATTTCTTGGAGTTTTGTGCCATCACGTCAGTAGTTTTCTCCTGAGGATTTAATTTTCCTTCTGCCCGTGTTTTGAATTTTCTTATTTTGCATGGCTTTGGCTTATGTTCCCTTAGAACTTGACACCTGCTCTTTTCACTCGAGCTAAGCTGAAATCAGAGAGTTTGGTTTCAAACTCCGAGCCATGGGTCACAGGCAGCTAAAACCCTGGGCTGCATGCTTCATTGCCACCTCCAGCAGCGCAGTCCCACTCCTCCCTTCACACCAGGACCAGCCCATCACCAGCTGAGCAGTCAACCTGGAGGCAGGAGCAGATCCAGGCAGAAGCAATTATTTTTTTTCTTCCACATGGATGTAGCTTGGAGCCAGACCATATTCCTGGCTTCACAAGTGGTAGCAGCAACACTGAGAGAAACAGAACAGCTATCCAAGGAAAAGGTGGGAGGATAGTAATCTTGTAGCTTTAATCAGAAAGGGGACCTGACTCTACCAATTATGAAACTACAGTTTGAGAACAACCCACTCAAAAAGCCTAGTAGCAATTTAAGAAAACATCCATATGATATGTGTCTTCCTTCCCCTAGGCAAAGCAGGGGAATGAACTCCAGTCTTCCAGACCTGAAAAGGCTCCCTTGTTATTGGAGGACTGAATAAAAGGAACACATTTCACTTTCTTCCTATATTTTGACAAAAGACTTTAAACAAAGTCCTCTAGAGCCACTGATATAATTTTCCTAAAGATTTCCAAAATTAGAATAACATTCTTTATTTACAGATCAAATTAAATGTTTCCAGTGTTTTACTGATTTTTTTTATTTAGACAAGTTAAAAAATATAAAAAGTTGCATGTTGGGAAAAGAACCCTTCCTCTTCCATTTAGCATCCAAATCAAGAAAACAATTATTCATGGAGTCCTATCCTGCTGTGCTGCTCTAATATGTATTTTACAGAAACCATTTCCTACAGTTCATGCAGTTCTCTGTTTTCTCAGTGATGTGTCCCAAAGGATAGTCTTAAGGAATTACTTGACCTCTAGTGTCCCTGAGATTTTCAGAAAGAATCTGCTGGTGATGCTTACTGAAACAGAAGGTGGAAAAGAAAACAGATTGAAGACAGCTTCTATGGTTTTTTATTTCAGAGACTGAGTTCAGGACCACCTTCCTGTGAAAAACAGTGGGACAGCCTCATTTTCCACATCAATGTCTGCACCTGGGGGTAACAGTAGGAAAAAAGAGTTTTCTGATCCTTCTTTGATCTGTACTGATGCTCTGAAGAAAGATTGCAATACAGACTTCATTGCCATTTAACATTACTAGTTTTTAAAAGTTTTGCTCTGACTTAGTTCTGATACTTTTCACCACAAGGAAAAATTACACTTTCCAAATCAATTCTTGACAGAAGACTGAACTGACAGAGTGATTTATTTAATTGTGTCTGTTGTCATTGAAATATCTGTGTTGGTTAGACAGTAATTAAAAATTCTGTTTCACTGATACACAAGGGAAATTTTTCAAAATTTCAAAACATTTTAGAACCCAAAGAACCACTTTGAAAGAACCAGGTCTAGAGCATATAGCACAGCAGGTGCAGACACACAATCTAACAAGGCTGAGTTATGACAGGTGAACAAATTACCACAATGCAGCTGAGGTCCCACATCTGGACAGTTGTGCCTCCTGGCTTAATCCAATAATGAAACAAAATATATTGGAGGAAGCAGAATGTGGTGGGGGAAAGCATGACGAGTCAATTATTACAACCCAGCTGCTGGGCAATGATTTCTTATGCCACAATGATTCGATCATTCTTGATTCTATGCCAGAAAGGTACACACAATCAGGGCTAGGTGGTACCAGATGATGGGCAGTAACTTTCTGACTTTACTTGGCTTGATTACATTTCATCATGTGTAACTCTAGATTCATTCTCAGGAATAATACAGTCGTTTGTGCTCACATTGCCTAAAAGAACTTGTGTGGGCTTTTTGAAAGCAGTTTGGAATATTAGAAACATAAATTCTATTGAAAACAGGGAAGTATTTGCATGTGATACAGTACTTGTCCTAATGTATACCTGCCAAATTGCATTCATCTTGTAACTTGTCACATCAACATGTTTCAAGATGCATGACAAGATGTTTTACAACTTTAAGGTGTTTCTGTTTGTGAATTATTTTACACTGAAAGAATTTGGCATGAGTATTTGTTCAGTCTGGTTATTTTTGGGCGCAGCAACTTGCAAAGCTTTGTATTTCTGCACTCTTTTGGCCAAAAAAGCTTTCACTATAATTGACAATAACCATATAAAAATTGTTTCCTCTGTATATACTTTTAATTTCTTTCTTTTCGTTCTACCATTTTTTGTGACAAAATCAATAAAGCAGGAAGCACAAATAGGCGTATGTAATAGTCATTTCCATTGGAAGGTCAATGTTTTACTTCTTGGTCTTTGTTGTAAGATGATTTGTTGACTCCCTATCAATATTTTAAACCATTATAAAGAGCTTCTGGGTATCATTTTTGCCTTTTAATTAAGCTGTATTTCACCTGATTAAAAGTGTTTAGTGTTGACTTCAACACCTAGGGAGATTCCTAGCTTCCCTTTATGGTTTTTTGGAAAGAAATAAGCATTGAAACAGAATGGATTATTTTACCCTCAGCTGATCATCTAAGATGGGACACCTAAAAGGAGGCATCCAGTTTGTGCTCTCAAATGCCTAAATCATTCCAGTGACCAAGGGAAGCTGGTGATGACAGAGATTTATTCAGAGAAGGCATCCAAAACTGAAACAAAGTGAACCAATGCTTTTGCAGGTTTTTCCCAGGGTCTTGTTGAAAGGAAATGGAAACTGTACACAATTTGTCACTGCTGCCAGATCTCTACCATTGCAAGCTTCATTCCACCTGCCTTCAGCAAACAAACATTGCTGATCATCATGATGATAAGAAATTAAACATATGTGCAGTGCCACCATCCCAACCTCCACAGCTATAAAAATATCCTGTCTGTGAGTATCAGTTGTAAGTATTCAGTTGAAATGAATTACCCACTAGAATGTTAAATAAAGGTTATCTAATACTTTATTTTGGAGGTGGGGGAGGGATTTTTAACCTCAATCACATAATAATATTGCATGAGCTGCATTTCAATCTTGTTGGCCAATAAAACATTGATTACACAGCTGATGCCACAGTAGAAAAATTATATCTCTCTGAGAAAGCTTGTGAATATTTCACACAACAAAGGAAGTGCACTGTGCACAGAAACATTATGCAATGCGTTACACAAAACTAACATAGCGTGGAGTGTATTATTTCCTAATATTCATTTTTATGGTACTTCTAAGAGGTGTGTAAGTCATCTGTTTAGCCTGGAGAAATACCTCCTGATTGTTACAAAGCCAGGAAAATCTGCAGCTCAGAACTCATAGGCTTTCACTAACACTCCAAACATTTTAGAGGCCAGCCAAATCTCAGCCCTGGTGGAGCTTGTGGCAAGCTCCACAGGTCCACATTCTGGCTTCTTCTGCACATGTGTTCTTTTGAGTCTGGTCTATTAACCCTTGGTAAGTCATATTTAATAGAGCTTCTGATGTACTCATGCATTACCACTTCAGAAATTCATCTCTGAGAGAAAGAGAGGAAATCTGTCTGTTCTTCACAGTTCTCTTATTTGGTTCATATTTGGAAAAACTGACAAATACTTTTTCCTTTTCAGGAATAGGAAGATTTTTTTAGAAAACTGAACACAGACAGTCCCTGTAGGCTACACTTCTAAGTGCTCCTGTGATAATCCTCTCTCTCTGCCCTAGCTGCCCATGCCCAAGGAAATAAAATTTTCTCTTTTTTCAGGGAGATACATTTCAAAAACATACAAACATATTTCTCTATGAGGTCTTTAGCTGTTTTTGCAAAGAAGCTTAATGAACTTTCTTCTTGGCTATGGTCTTCAAAAAACATCCCACCTTCCTTCCCTTTCTTGGCATTTGAATGCTGTTTAATCAGTCACAAGAGCTAAACAAAAGAACCAGGAGAGGAAATGTGGGATCAAATTATCTAGCTCTTTTCATGCCTTATTCTAGAAATCATCAGTGAGAGATTGTCTGATTGGTTCCAATCTCATTTAATAGCCAGCTAAAAACATTCCTTAAAAAAGCCAGTAACATTCAGTGACTCTGAGCACAAAAGGGCATTCAGGGATTTTGTTTCTCAGTCCAAGGAAAGTGTTCAGAATCTTTTCCGATAAGGTCATTCAGTAGCTTTAATTTCTCATTAGAGCAGTTTTCAAGAAGTCTAAAGTCAGGTTTCCATTCAGACGCATCTTGTGAATACAAGTTACTGTGCTGGTAAAGTGTTTGTTAATTAAAAAGAACATGTGGTATAGATGTGTGTGTTCTCTTGATCCACTTTAGATAAGTGTGCTTGCCCTCTTTGGAGCGCTGTGGAATGTATTTTACCATGTTCTTTCTCAGAAGGGGCACCTAATAACTTGTGAGGCTCTTGGATGAGCAGGCACTGAACAGTTCTCAGGCAGTACAGGCGTGTTTGTGACTTGTTAATAAAATGTGGAAAATTCATATACCTTTAAAGAAAGGGAGAAATTCACTTGGAGTAATTAAAATCAGAGGTGGCAATGGATCTCCACTCACGTGTACAATGACATGTACAAACACCAAGCATTGCTTACTGCTCTTATGTAAACTGTTGTCAGCATTACATTGTGTGCTGAGAAGAAGCAAGCAAGTTTTCCCACTCCAGTTCTGGGGCCATGCTTCAGGAGAGAAGGGGTGGGGAAGGAGTGCAATCTTGACTTTTATCTCCCTCACCCTGGGCAAGATGAGCAGGTGCTTGTCATATGAGGTTTGATTTCAGCCTTAGAAGAGAGAATAGAAAACCTGGACTTTCTAAATAAATGCTCCTGAATATTAGCTTGCTCCCTTTGCTATAGATTCACAGGGATTCCCTAATTTTACCCTTGAGAGAAAATGCTAAAAAGAAAAATAAAAGAACTTTCTTTAAAAGTCACTGCCTCGCAGCTCCATCACACCCTTGCTCGGCCATGGCCAAGGTAAGAAACTGCCCTTGCCACACCATCTTGGGAGCCCAGAACCAGCAGTTCTCTCTGCAAAGGCTCTGCTTTCGCTGCCAGCCCACAAGTAAAAGGCACTCAGTAAAGTGTGAGAAGACAAATAGCGAGGCCACACCAAACACCAGAAGCTCATAACTGCGTTCGAAAAGGAGCAGGAGACAAGGGAGTGAGATGCCTGATCGTTTCTTGCATAGTATGGGAAGTATCACTCGTAACATACTCAACACAAATCCTTATGCTTTTCTGCTACATGCAGCTTTTATGCCAAGCTGCAGCCTGCTCACCATTTTCAAGATTTATTCCTGAACAAGGGCTTCCCCTTGTGTATCACATGGAGTGAAGCAAGGCCCTTCACAGCCGTGGTGGATGTTTAGACCAATGGGCAGTTGAGAAGCCTAAAGTACCCAGATGGATTTAATTTTCTAAAGAATACCTTCCTGGAAAGCTGGGTTTCTCAACAGATTAAAAACCACAGGATTACCCCAATGTATTACCTTATACTTGATTCCACTAAGAGGTCTAAGCAAAATTTTGACACAAAACACTGTGCCTATGGTAATAAATCCTGGAATGTCCAGCAATGTTCCTATACCCTGAATCAAAGTCATCTCTGCTAATAAACCATTAGACTATCCCCAGTATACACATGAGTTTTTCACTCTATGTCTTTTACTGAAATCCCAGGCATGTCCCAGATGTTAAACTGCCCAGGAACCATTCCCAAAACCCTACTGTAAATGGGAGCTGATCCAGAGCAATATGCCTCCAGCAGTTTTCACCACCATACTTAACCTGGTGAGACAGACATAGCTCAAACAGGTTAAGGCGTTACATTAATATCTAGCAGACAAATAAAAGTATCTTCATTCTCCCAGACCTGGGGTACCCATATACTGCTAAGGTCAATGGCAGTGACAGGGTTCTAGTGTCCCTGAAAATTAATTTAGTTCTGTTTGTGTAGAGTTTTAGAAGTCTGATGATAGGTTTGGACATTTTGACCAAACTCTGTGTGACAAACTTCAATATTGGCTGTAATATTCCCACAATCTCCTTAGAAAATACAAACATCCAATTGCCAACAAAAGACAAGGCAGATGTTTGTACTAGCGGAACTTGAATGTGGCTGAAAATTTAGTCTTGTGCGGCATAGAAAGTGTATTTTTAGAATCTTAACTGCAAAAGTCTCAGCCAGTGAGATAGTAAATTCTGAAACAAAATAGAGCAAGGCCTTTGCAATCCATGGTTTGCATCTGTTTCTTGAAATAAAAAGCAGGTTGTGGTTATTCTTTATCACCTCAGGTGGCATATAAAATGTGAAAAGAATTTTTGGGTTCCAGTCCATGGCTGTTAATTCTTTTGAAAATCCTCTGTTTATGCCTCATTTCCAAGCTGAAAGTGGTTTCTACAGGAGTTGCACATGGAATTGCAGAATGGCCTCAACCTTGAAAATTACCTGTGATTAACCAAAATGAAACCCCAGCACATTTTTAACTTGGTCTCCCATTTATCTCGAATTATTTGGTGGAAACTATATAGTGGTTCTATGGCATGATTGGGTTGCAATGCACTTGTCACATAAAAGTCCAGGATGGCTTACAGAATTGACAATATTTTTTTAAATTTTGCTGTAATTTGAGACCTCTCCCTTTAAAATATAAGCTATGTTTGTTTCCCAGATGTTAAATCCTACTTTGTCCATGAATATCTTTCTGAATTATCCTTATTAATCATTGTTGTCACAGCAAAGTGACTGGAGGCAAAACAGAAAGTCGGCAGTGATTAAAATAAATTATGAAAGAAATGGAGCAAGTGCATGGACACAGTACTTTTAATCTATAATGAAGACTGATGCTTACACCAGAAAAAAAACTATCCTGGTGGTCTTCAACTCCAATCAATATCCCACCTGCATCTTAAAAAGCAAGTTTGACTCTGCCTCTCTCTTCACAGAGGGAGATGGTTGTTTATGATGGAGGCTGTCAGCTGGCTCTAAGTGGTGCCATCCTGTTGCTTTTCATGGAGTTACACTGCTTTAGGCTGCCTTAAGACCTCCATATGCATACCAGGGGTGTCAAAGGGCAGAGGAAAGCTATGTGAAACACCTGTCTGAGTGCAGCAGGACACTCACCTCTTCTGACCGGCTGGTGATGCTGTGTTTGATGCACCCCAGGTTGTGGTTTGCCCTCTTGGCTGCCAGGGCACAATGATGGCTCACACTGACGTGCTGCTGGCCAGCTCCCCACAGAGATGCTCTCCAAGAAATCCTCTCCCAATTTATACTTATACCAAGCAATATGTGTTTGTTCTGGGACTTTTTCTCCCCCTGTTTCAATGCTGTTGTTCTTCAGCCATGCGTCAGTGACAAGAGGTATCACAGGGCTGGTGCTTTAGAAACACTTAATTCAACACTGCTTTGCTGAAGCACAACTCCAGTGAGTTCCTCCCCTAATTTTAGGACTGCCTGAATCAGCTGAAAGCACCGTTATGTCAGATTTTACCACTTGTAAAACAGGATAGTGTTACCTGCCACCTTTGTTCTGCACCGCGGAGCCTCCATAGGCAAAGTGTTACATAAATGCTCCACATTTACTATTTCAAATAGTAAATTAAGGGCAGGACAAGTACAGCAAGCTGGAACAGGTCCTAAATTTGCAGACATAAGCAGAGTTGTGTGCTCAAAATGTTTCAAAATTAATATGAAAATGTGGGAATAATTCTCTGTAGTGAAGAAATAAGAGTAATTGCAGAAGGGTAGGGGTGAGATGGGAATCATGGGAATTACCACTCACACAAAATTAACTGCAACAGTGTTTTGCAAGCACATAGGAGATGAATATGAAATATTAGTCTAAAGGACTGGAAAAGTGGTCCAGCAGCAGCTGTAGCAGAGCTGTAGCAAAGGCCAGAATCTTGGTGGCTACTGTTAGAAATTGAGGCCTTTATGGTTCTGCTTCATATGGACTAAACGAACATTACTGACAGGATTCTGCTTGTATTGGCAGAATTCATTTCCCCACAGAAAAAAAAAAAAAAGAAAAAAATACTACAGCAGCTAAATCCATAGGAAAATTTCTATTAAATAAAGTATTAGGTCATTGTTTATGATTTCAGACAGCCATCACATAAATGATCTATGGGAGTACAGTGGTTCCTGGAAGTCAGGTAGTAGAATACCCTTAATTTGTCTGAAGAGGTATAACTCCATTTCCAGATGCAGGTCAGGTAAATGTTTTTCACTTCAAAACATACAGAGCAAGCATGGTATATGTTCAGTAGGATAGATTGTATTTCCATAGAAAATGTACTGAGGTACATAAGAGAATACAACACTGCCCATCTTCCTGGCTTTGAGTATGCCTTGAGTGAAAGGGGGATTTGGACACAGCAGAACCAGTACAGGTATATTCTGGATTTGAAAAGCATACGCAAAAGATGTTCAGCTCCTGGGTACTGCTCAGTATAGCTCTATTAAGAACACTGTGATTACAGGTTAAGAACATTTGTTAATCAAAAAACAGCTCTTCACCAAAAAAGAAGGTTAGCAGTAAAGGTGGTTTTTCTTTCTACAAGCTTCATAGGATTTCCACATGGTATAAGAAGAGAGGCCTCAAATACTTAGCTAACTCATGAAAATGTGATAAAATAAGTTACCTATTAAACTGAATAAGGACAGGTTATGTCCCGCTTCCTTAAAGGTATAGCTGTGATTGTAACCTCTCTAACAAATATCTCCTCTGTGCTTTCCAAATGGCAAAGGAGGAGGCTGCATGTTGAGGCCACAGGCAGTGCCATGCGACAGCTTTGTGCAGGAGCAGCACAAGGCACCAGAAAAAGCAATGCTCCTCCTGGGTTCATCCCTGACACAGAAATTCCACCGGTGGCCAACACTGCTGCAGGCACTTCTGGAAAGTTGCTGAGGCTCCTCAATGTCCAATAAAGTAAAAGGAATTCCAGTCTGTGCATATCTGTTGAAAGACGTGTTCAGCATTTTGAAGTGACTCTCACAGTTTGAAATGTGAGAACATGGTGCCTGGGACTGGTATTTGAAGGTCAAGAGCTTGAAGATAATTTCCCTCTTTACATACAATGTCTGCAAGAGAAGAACCTTACACAAGAATCATGTTGTTCTTCATGCAGACATCAACTACAGCTCAGACAGGGAAGAAAAATAGAATTTTAGAACCATAATTCATAAAATCATAGCAATAGAGCCCTTAAAGATCATATGCCCAGAACATATATTTAGGGAGGACTTTCCTTTTCTCCTAAAAATACTCAGAGCCACCAGGATATATACTTCCTCAAAACCCAGAGTTATTTGCCACTATTAACAGTGTTTTCTGCATCTCCTAAATCTCAGACCTCTGAAAACCAGGAAATAACAGACATAAACTATACATATACATTATTTACCCAAACAAATTTAATTCTGCTGACCCTGACTGAAATGATAGAAAGGAAGAAGCACCTGTCAGTAGTTTAGCTGCGCCCAGTTTATTGGCTATAAGTGTCCTGAAGGGCTGAAGATAAAATGAAGCAATCAGGAGAGCTGTGATTGTGATGTGAAGTGCTTCAGGCATCCTCTGTGTATGTGGAGAAAGGAAGAGCTGCAAATGCACCTCAGCAGGGGCCGTGGTGTCTCATTTCATCAGTGTGCTGAATAGATTGTGCCAGAAGCTTAGCATAATTTCTCTTTTTGTCTTGGGGATTATAATCCGCTAAATGTGAGATGAGTGAAATCTGTGGACTTTTGTCCTTGGAAAATGAAAGAGGGTTGTTAGATGGCATTGTATATGAAAGGTGAGGGGATAACAAAATGAAAGCGAAGAACTATAAATATTAGCAGGTGTGTGGCTTTTTCAGAGCATGGAAAGTATGTTACATCAGGCATTTCCCACTCGATTCATTTCCAAGACAGGGAGCACGCATGTGTGGTAAAGGCACAGCTCACCACTTAGAGATGACAGAATTATGGATGTGTTGCTCACCTGCATTTGCTTTTAGAGATTCAAGATGATTGAACTCAACATTGCAGAAGCATGGGGGGCATTGTGGAAAGCTTTGTGTCTAATTAACAAGTTCTGCCACTCTATTTCCAAGGGGCTGGTTTGCTTCCTCTGGTAGCTTGGTTTTTACCTTGTCTGCCTGCTTTTGATGGAAGAAGGCTGGAAGAGCAGCAGGATATTGTGATCTGTTTCAGGAAGAAAAACTGCTTTTCAGACAAAGTAGTAATCATGTACAAAATAGTTTTAAATGGAGATACTACTGTGTTTAGGCAGAAATAAGGATACAACTTCCTTCTGAAACATTCCTTTGCATGCTGTATACATTGTAAGCATGGTGTGAAGGATATGAATATGCTCGGAAATGTTTCCAAAGGGTTCACCAGACCCCTGAAAAAATCATAAATGTAGTCTCTGTCCTTGCATGTTCCCACTTTTATTCTAAGGTGGGAATAATGAGTGGTAATTACAGGTGTGAAAATCATTTCTCTAAATACGGTTCTCTCACCAGAATGAGGATATCTATTGGTATAAATACAGATGGAGGAAGGAAGCTCAAAAAGCTTTGAACTGCTTTCTTGCTATCACTGCTACACAGCAGCAGTAACACCTGAGAGTCTGTGATGTGCATCAGGGGCACCTGTTCTCAGCTATTCTATCCAGCCAGTCTCTTTTAAGTATATTTCAAGCACCCTTTTTCCCCTCTATTCTCTTTCCAGAGAGGCAAGACAAAACATACAAAAGAACAGAAGTCCCAGAATTCATAGGCATTCACAAAAGACAGAAAAGGGGAATGCAAAAGCCTCTGTTAGATTGACGGCTGCCGACAATTCACGCACTCCCAAAACCAGAGCAGTCAGGAAGGTGACCTCGTGAATCCCTCACATAGTGATTGTTAGACCCCATGAGAAAGCAAAGCCCCCACATCCCACCTATGCCCTCTCGTCTAACTCTGGGCATGGTCCCTTAGCATAGGACCAGTAAAACATTTCTTCTGTACTTTTAGATGCTTCTTCTCCCAGTTCTTGCTTCCCTCTTTGAAAGCATTTCTATTTGTAGCTCGCTTTATTTTGCAAGTATATCCCTAATTTCCTGCTGAGTTCAGATGAGTTTATTCCCTGCTCTCACTATCCCCGACAAGAATATCCAAGGCTGACAGGTACACAGATAATAACAGTATGAATAGCTTACAGCAAGAGAATGGTTTAATTTTTCTTTTGGTTCTACACAACGGAAACACATTAAGAAAAGAGTAAAAAGCCATCCACCGTGTTTTCAGGAAAGAGTATGCTCATTTTCAGACATTGTACATAGAAGAGCAATTAGCTGCTTTTCATGGTAAAGTGAATATTCAGTTCTTAAAAATATAGCCCAGTGTCATCAACAAACTATTCTGTAGAAATACAAAGCCTACCAACTCAGTTCTTCACTCTAAAAGTTTGATTTAAAGTGTGATTTAAAGGCCATTAATGTCAGCAGAAGACTTTCCACTGCCTCCTAAAGGATTTTTTGTCAGACCATTACAGATGTAACATTTCTGGGTCCATGGAAGAAATAGAAGTCAGACATGAAAATTAAATTACTTAACTGTGGATTGTGGACAGAAGAAAAACACATTCAGCATATTAAGATGAAACATGCCTTTTCCTCTAATGCACAGAGAAACAAGAAGTGCAATACACTAACGTTCTAATAAATTACCTATTCAAGCACTTGTGTATGCTTAAGTGGCAGGCATTAAGATACTTTCAGACAGACGACTCCATCCTGTCATTTGGCACCTTGTTGCCAAAGCTGTCTTCTGCTTAATTCTAGTCACACCTCTCCTTTGATAGAGTTCTTGTTGTAAAGTCACCTTGTGGTTCTCACAGTCTGATCCATATTTTACTTTACAGCCAGCCTGATCTGCCTTCCGTGCCATTACACAAGAACTCCGCCAGAGATATATGCTCAGCAGCAGTGGATAAACCATGGGGTATTCGCAAGGAAATCTTCATAAGGATGAGAAACAACAGGGCAAAAATAATTGCTGGAGGATTAAATGTAATAGCCACCCAGCTATAGTTTTTCAACGCATTATCAGCTCAGCTTGCTGATAGGAGTGACAATACTGTGAGGAATGAAAGCTAGTACCTCCGCATCTGGATTTTATGCAAAGTCAAAGCATGCAGATGAAAAATACCATACCCTAGCCATCAGATTTTCCTTCATTCTGAGAAAAATACCACAGTTCCCCGGGAGATAATGGGTTTCTCAAAAACACTACAGGTTATCAACTAGTACAGTCTCCATTTCCTACTTGACCATAGGTGCTGGGAAGCTTTCACACCTCTTGTGCGGTCTGCTAGCCAACACAATGCTAGCAAATGTTCTTTCATGTGAATTGCTAAAATAAGCAAAATAACAGCTTTTGCTGATCTGTAATTTTAGAGGAAAAAAAACTTCTTTCATAGGGATGAGGAGGGAGAAGAAGGACAGAGTGACTCAGAAGAAACTTCCCTTTCTTCCACCACCTTGCTATAATCCTCTGAATAGTTTGTCTAAGAAAAGTTGAAAGTTTCAAATAATCCCATGACCCCTGGATCTCTGTCTTTCATGAAAACAAGAGAAACACCAAGATTTTGTTGAAAACATTAGAATAGAAAGAAATACTGATCATTACAATTACACTGAAAAGTTGTGGGAGACAGATGACATCTAAGTAATAGAAAATTTCTACTCACAGGTATTCAGTTCATGGGTATTGAATACCTCTCCCCATTCCCTACTAGAAAAAATGAATCCTGTTCAGTGTGCAGAAGACTGAAAGGAGACATATGAGCCTTCAAAAATGTAAAAGAAAGTAATAAATTGTTTTTCATATTTTCCGGGAATAGACACAAAAATTATAGGATTATGTCAATACAATACAGAATCATTCTAAACCCACTGAATTTCACAAATATTATTCATGTAAACAGATTGCCTAGAGGGTGATGAATTTTCTGACTGAGCAAAGAGAAGAGGAAGGTTATCGTAGGTAAAGAGGGATAACAATTGAGGCAGAGGGACAGGTGACTGCTGTCCCTTTGGATTCTGCTGTTTCATGATTCAACCACCACCATTATTCACCAGTTGTGAGCCACTCTAGGTTCAAATCTTTTTGAATGCCTATTACTTCCTTAAGACTTACTAAGATACGAGGCACTACCATGAGAGAGAACATCTTCACTCCCACCAGTGGCACTCCAATTGAGGATATTCTCACTGTCATCGTTAATGAGAAAAGGCTTCTGGTGACGAGCCTGACCCTGAATAAATGACGAAACAAATAATTTATGGTCATAGTAGACTGTCCCTTCACCAGAAGGCTTTAAAACAGAAAGGACCATCAAGCATAAACAGATTTATCGACATGAACAAACACAGTTATTGTCCTGTCTGTGATGGAGGTCAGGCTAAAGTAATATTACTTGTGGTTTCCAGTGAATTGCATCCACACCAGCACCTGATGTCTTGGGGATGAGCAGAAATGGAAACTCCTGAAGGGCAGGAAGCCATATCTGTCTGTTACAGAGTTGGAATATAGTGTAGATGGCCTTTTTCCTGTTCATTTCCCTTGTCTTGACCAATAAATAAGCAAGCTTGAGCAATTAAATCATGAGGAGGAAAACTTGCTGACTAATGAACTGGATTTTTTCTCATTCCTCACCTTGCTGGGCCATTCCACCAGTTTAGAGGATCATTAATCAACAAATCTCTTTCCTTTTATATTTGCCTGCAAAATGAAAAGGTTCACACTTTGTATTAGTGTCATGCACATATAGTTTATAAAGCCCTATTCAATGAATAAATATACACTTTAATAAGTAGTTTACCAGTTGTTGTTGACCTTGGTCAATAGACTGCCTCTATACCATGGCTTCTCAGTTTTCACTGCCACTCCTCTATTTGTATTCTGCTCTGTTACTTTTATGCAGTATTTACTATTAAAAATATATTCAACATTTTAAAATATTCCTTCATATATAATGTGACTGAGAAGGCTGAAAATATTTTATTTTCAGACTCTTTCTATTATCAGGAGACAAATACCTTATTTCTTTCCTCAGTCCTCTTGCTGAAGAGGAAGAATAGAAACCGATGTAACCACTAGCAAACATATATTAGTCTCTTGGCTTTATTTCTGAAACTTCTCTATTAGAGCCCACTTAATTAGATGCATAAATCCTGTAAATGATGTCAATGTTCATAATTAAATGAGACAATTGTGAAATCAGCTGCAGCCCAAAATGTAGATAAATGTGGGAAGGAACAATAAGGGATTGCTTTATTATAAATCTGCATGACTAACACTACCATAGTGATGTAGCAGAGAACCTATAACATCTGCTTCATACATATGAAAATTCAATTAAATTATCAGCCATGAATTACTGTAGCACAAATACCAACAATAAAAACTTTGACCTAATTATTTTAAGATTTTTCAGCAGGAAAAGGTCACATTTCAGTACAATTAAGTTTGTAGATTCATTTTTGTGATACTTCAAAAGCATAATCCTGTAAAGTCTTTTAAAAATATATCTTTCACCAATGGAAAGGATGCAAAAAGAATAAAGAGACAAACTTAAAATCTACTGCTGCTCAAAATAAAATCAAATAACATAAATATGAAAATACAACTGAACTGTAAGCTGTAGCAATAGATGCTCTATTAATTAGGATATTTTATATCAAATCAGAGTCCATATCCGAACTAAAGGTGCATCTTATTGTTGCTTTTAAAGAAATATACATTTTCATGAAATAAGCTGGATGGTTCTGTCACTGCAATAGTTTGGTGGAAGAGGAGTTTAGGGGGGAAAAATGGCCAGGGAAGAAGGATTTCAAATGTTTTCACCCTCCACACAGTCAGGCTTAAAGCACTGACAGCAACCTTGACTTTGCATGCAACATATATAAATACACATTTATTAGTGTACTCAGACGTGTGTGAATACACAGATATATATGTACATATATACGTATGCATATATATTCAAAATTATATCACTCTCCTTTTTCTCCCTTTTGGCCAAATTTAGACCACACTGACATCTAGTCAGGCTGCCATCCTTGGAGAATATACACCAGACAGATACTATCCTATCAGATCAGAAGTAAATTTTAACATTTATTCCCAAATAAATCTTGGTGACAGATGGACTGTTCTTTCCAGGAATAATAATTAGGAGTTAGCTCCTCCAATTGGATTTGGCAGCCCTCTTGCAAAAGAAATCCTCAAAGTCTTTGGGCAGATGCTCAAGTCCACCACCATAAAGTCCCAGCTGAAGGACTGGCTCCTTCAGAGAACTCAGAGTGCTCTGCAGTTCAGTGCCTCAGAAAGTCCCTGCTCCTGATGTCACAGCCACTGCTGTGAGAAACACGAGAGCTGAGCCAGGGCACAGCCAGTGCTCCCTGTCCACATTCTCGACCTCGGCAGTACCGGCTAGCAGCATCTTCTGCTGTTCTTTATAGGCTGCCAAATCCACTTTCAGTTCTTAACAAAGAACAGTACTAATGGGGCATATCCAAAACATTGACTTGGTGTTATCGAATGGCAAACAGATAGATGGGAGGGTCACAATAAAAGGATTTATCCCTGAAGGTCCTCAAGTAAAGCTCCAAAGCAGAGACCTTCCTCTTGCACTAAATGAACAGCTCAGCATGGCCTTGATCCTTGCACAGGCACACAGAAGAGTATAAAAGTGTTCTTCTCCTCCTCCTCCTATTCCAAATACCAGTTAAAAGCCTAGGGACAAGGGTTATCATAGGACTAATGGACAGCAGGCAGTACACTTCCTCAGACTTAGAAATTGTTGCAGAAATTAAAGCAGGCCTGGCTTGACCATAGCTGCTGTTGTTTGGCTTTACAGAAGGCAGCTCTCTGCCCTGACTTTTCCCCAAGGTTTTCTGAAAAGAGGGCAGGTCACCCAAACTCACAAATGCCACAGATTTCAGACTTATACAACCAGACCTCTAAAGAGATAGCCCTTCAGACACAGAGGGTTGAACCCTGAGGTAATCTTTGGGTCTGAAGGCAATGAAGCTTTAAGAGAGGTGACATGAACTTGTGGAACAAATTTGCTTAAAGAAACCCATAGATAATTCCAAAACTTGCATTAAGCAAGAAGAGTTGAGTAGAAGAGCATTTGGGATGTATGGGAAGGCAATGGCACTCATTCATAACTCAAAGCTAGCCAGCCACAAGCCAGCTCTGGCTCAGGTGCTCTCTAATCAACTGTGAGTGCATGGCTTCCGTGTCAGAACTGGAAGGGGTCCAGATGACTCAAAGCACAGGTGGGAAGACACAGACACACCCAAACAGATGTACCCCCAAGCCTGATCAATCTTGCATCAAGTTGGAGTCCAGCATTTGCTCCTACACCTGATTCCCTCTGGTACTCTGCATCCAGGCTGGGAGCCCACAGGTTTCACAACCTGTGTAGGGCCGACTGTAATGGATTTACAAAGCACTTGTGCAGGAGAGAAGCCATCACGTGAAGCCATGAAGCAGCAACCCCATTCCCCCTACCTTAAAAAGGCATATTTTCCTTCTGAAACTTGATTTTGGGCCTTGTTATTGCATATGGTCCAGAGCAGCCCCTTCTGTCTCACACGATCTAGAGCGCCAGGTATTGGTGGTGTGATGCTCAGTCACTGAGAATACACCTGTGCTGCTTGGGCATTCCTTTATCATAGAAATACAGATTACCTCATATAACACACACACACCAAAAAAAAAAACCCAAAAAAAAACCCAACAAAACAAAAACAACAACAACAAAACAAAAAACCAAACCAGTCATCATGCGGTTCTGTCCTGAGGCTGAGAAGGGAGAGAATGAGCTATTCTGACATCACATAAGGCACCACCTGCAGATGGTGATGACCCTCTGAAGGGTTCAGGACACCTGCACAATGCACCTGCATAAACTAAACTGCATTTTACTTTATCCACACACACATACACACATACCTGCTGGGCTACAAGCAGGTATATAACCTAATGGATAGGTCTTCCATGGCACAGCGCCAGCACATCAGTAATGTTTGGTCTAATTATCTAATTTGCAGAGAAAAAGAGATCAAACCTGTATCATAGATTTGCTTCCAATCAGAAGGTAGAGAGAGTGCCATTATCTACAGAATGTCTATACTATCAACTGAGATATAGGTCCTATCCTGATGGATGACTAATATACTTGCATTATTAACTGAGATCTATACAGCGTAAATGGAGTCAATATGGTGAGTAGAGTTTATAGTGATAATCAGAAGTAGTCATTTTCCCTGTGCTGAGCAGCTGATGAATATTGCTTGCCATGTCCAGTCTGTTGCCATCTAAGCTGTACTGAGGGCATTAAAAGTTAGATGTGAAAATCCCCCATCCCCTGCACTTCTCAACACGTTGCCATGGCCTGTGCACATTCCTTTCTTTAGCTGCACTGGTATTCCATGCGTGTATACTAGCAGCTGATTTCAGTTATAACAACAGAATCATAGAATGGTTTGGGTTGGAAGAGGGACATTAAAGATTATCTAGTTTTAATACCCCTGACATGGGCAGGGAACCCTTCTACTAGAAAACGTTGCTCAAAGCCCCATCCAGCCTGGCCTTGAACACTTCCAGGGATGGGGCATTCACAGATTCTCTGCAGAACTTGTGCCACCAGAGCCTCACCACCCTCACAGCAAAGAATTTCTTCCTAATATCCAATCTAAACTTGCCTTCTTACCATTAAAAGACATTCCCCCTTGTTCTATCTCAACAAGCCCTTGTGAAAACTCCCTTTCCAACATCCTTGTAGGCCCCTTTAGGTAATGGAAAGGTACTCTAAGATCTTCCTGGAGCCTTCTCGTCTCCAGACTAAACAAGCCCAACTCTCCCAAGTCCCAACGTGAGACCAACCAAGTCTGTTTTCATAGGAGAGGTGCTCCAGCTCTCTCATCATACTTGTGGCTTCTTCTGGACTCAGTCCAACAGGCTCATGTCCTTCCTATGTTGGGGACCACAGAGCTGGACGCAGTATTTCAGGCAGGGTCTCACCAGAACTCTCACAGGGGCAGAGCAGAGGGGCAGAGTCCCCACCCTCACCCTGCTGCCCACACTGCTTTGGCTGCAGCCCAGGACACTGTTGGCTTTCTGGGATGCCAGTGCACATTGTGGGTCATGTTGACCTTCTTATTAACCAACAACCCCAAGTCTTTCTCTCCAGGGCCAGTCTTGATGAATTCTCTGCCCAGTCTGTATTTGTACTTGGGATTGTCCCAGTCCAGGTGCAGGACCTTTGCCTTGGTGAATTTCATGAGATTTGCATAGGCCTGCCTCTCAAGCCTATCCAGGTTTCTCTGGATGCCATCCCTTCCCTCCAGCGTGTTGACTGCACCACACATGCCAGACTAGAAAAATTTCTCTCCGAGGAATATAAGTGAACCTGGGATCACTATTGATTTTTAACAGCCTTTGCTTGTTCGCCTTTTCTTTTACCTGAAATTACGCGTGATGGTAATTGTTAACACGTGTAGTAATATGCTCCTGTCACTCTCCCATCACTCCAACTCACAGCCCTGCTGAGACTTGTTTTTACTTTTTTCATTTTTAATTCACTGAAACCAGGAAATCCCTAAACCTTCTACCATGACTGGAAGCAACTGCCCCAGATCTGAGTGATATCCTGGTGAGATTCTTCTGACTGAGAGCAAACCTCCACTTGCAGCAACTACAGCTGAACTCTCCTCTTTGCAGGGAATTTAAAAAGTGCAATTCAGTGAATCCTCATCATAGTGTTTTCCCCTCCAGTTTTCAATACTTCAGTGTGGCTTATACATAAACAGGTCTTAGAAGAATATTTCGATTAAATTAGGAAAAAAATGGCAAAAGTAGAACTCCCTTGCATTCAATGTGTTTTTACTTCACTAGTAGGTTAACAAAACCAGACAGGAGAGCTATGATATTTTTGTTCCAGGCAGACTTTAAATTCACATCTATTACAATAAAAAAATGTGGTTTCAATTATTGTGTTCCCTTTCCCAATAAATATTCAAATAACCCTAACAGTAAAGTGTTAGGTGTGTTGAGATTCCGAGCTAGTCAGACTCCTTTGTGTTTTCACTTTGCTGAGGTCTGGCTCCTCAGTTTGATTACACTGAAGTAAATCATGACCTGGTCAATAATGTCACACAGAAGCAGGGCAGTCAAGAAAAACGCTAGAACCTCTACAGGAACTAAATGAGCCTCAGGTCTCAAACCTACAAGGTCTCATGTGCCCTGAACATCCTGAATTTCACTGGGTTCGGCAAGTATTTTTATGTTCTCAATGTGTTTGACTTTTATGGGTGCATTTTTTGGCTACTGAATAATCCTAGGTTATTACAGAAGAGTGTAAAGCAGCCTTGGCATGGCAGATTAAGAATTAGCCTCCAGTCAGGTATCAGAAGTTGTAATATGCATAAAACCCAAGATACTGTGTTGTCACTGTATTCTAGGGATATATCTCAGGATTAATTTGACACTTTTCAGCTTGTTCTTTTCTAATATTCATTCTTTGGCAATGGAGTTGATTTAGGAAAGAGTCATTTAGTTAATTAAAAGTCCAAAGCTATCTCCCTCTGGTTCAATGATATCTTCTGCAGCCAGGCCTTACCTGTCCTATTACTTACTGTCCCTCTGGCAGCAGTCTCAGGGGAAGCACCCCAGTTCTGGGATGGTCTTTGAACAACAGCTGAAATCGTGGCAGCGCAGCTGAACAGCTTCCACAACTCACACCCTATGGCTGCCCAGAAACAGCAGCATTTTCACACTGCAGTTTCAGCTTTTCTGTCTGACTGAAACTTCAGAGGCACCTTTCTTACAAAATATTTAAAATATCTGTGAGGTCAAGTGGAGGTATTAAGTTCAATAGCCAAGGAGTACAAAGCCTTACTGGGCTTGGGGGCCACTGCAGCTATCACTCTCTCTAGAAGCACTCGATGTAGCACTCTCCAGAACTCTTCCCTGGCTGGTTTTTCACTTCAGAATCTGATTCTCCTGGAAAAAATTATTTGCTGGGCAGTGTACAGATAATGTCTTGAACTATCAGGAAGGGCAACTACTCTTCATCTCTATAATTACTCACATGCATTTCTATATTGGCATTCAAGAGACCTCATCTAATGTAGTGCAAAAGTGAGGAAAATGAATCTTACCTGTTGGAGTTTGCCATCTCAAAACAAAACAAGACATAAGTGGATCCAGTTAGGAAAGCACAAAGAGACCACAAGCTTCTCTTTCTATTCATTTACTTCCATTTCAGCTAGGGAACTGAACAATGAAATAGTTAAATACTCTGGATTAAACATTTATCTTAGTGTGTTTGCCTTTTTACACATAAATTAAATTTTCCTGTTTAATCTCTGATTTTCTTCTAATTATCTCTCTCCACACACATTGTTGGCTCACAACTAGCATATCTCTTAAAGCAAGATGATTAAGAAGTGTCTGTTGTTGTTGGGCTTTCTTTTTTTTTCTTTAATTTCTTTCTCCTGGAGATAATACTATTCATTTGCTATGCAGAAGTGGTTATAACAATATATAAAAGGCAAGAACAGACAAGTAATTTAGGCACTTTCTACCAGAGCAGGACACAGCTTACATTTTTGATATCACATTTTTACAGATTTTTTAAAAAGAAAATTCCTGTAGTGGTTCTACCTTGACACACATGATTGGTTTTTCAGTATAAACACTGACCTTCGGTGTGCATGTGTGGGTAATGGTTTAGAACTATCTGCTAGGACTTTATTACAAAGAAGAAGTTTGTTTCCTATACATTTTGGCAGTATGGCTATGAGAATGGGTCAGAAATGAGAAAATTCAGGCCAAATGGTATAAATAACATCCTTCTATAAACTACATGGCTAACGGAAAAGAACCACAGGGTTGGGCCCTAAAATTTCTTCATTTCAGTTTCATAAAACGTAAACACAAGTCTTTGTTCCTCTAAGGAAACACTGTCTTCAGCCTTAGATTGAACTTAGATTGAAGCCTTCCTGAAGCATTTCCTTTTATATATAGAAACACACGCATAGGTGTAAATATAAATTTAATAGCAACACACAGAAATAGCAGTACAAAGCATTTGTCTCACTGCCTTGTACTAGGAAGGATTAGATCTACCCACACGTTGCATAAGTACTGTTGCATATGGATTAAACACTCCCTTTGCTGTTAGGTTTTATGTGATCGTGTCCTTTAGGAAAGAAACAGCCTTTAAATCCTCGAGTGGCCAAGGCTGTAGACTGATAGACAGCTACATCCACCCATGCATGCTTTCAAGAGCATATGCACTTTTCTGCAAGAATGTGTAACTCTAAAGTACATTATTTGGGACATTATCCAAGTGCCACTAAAATCCCAACAGGCTTGGGGCACTGACAACCTCCCTAGGAAGCTTGTTCCAAAATATAATAATAAAATTGTGTTAGATCATGATAATATGATTTAATTTTTGATCAGCCCTGCATTGGTCAGGCTGCTTGGACTAGACAACCAGTTTAGGTCCCTTCCAACTGAAATATTCTATTCTATTCCATTCCATTCCATTCTGTTCCACTCTATACACCCAGTGAAGTTTTCTCTCAGTCTGAATACACAGTACAAATACTAGGATACACCGAAGAAAATGAAATACCCTATTAACTACTGTCTACATCACTGTGAAGTTTAATCCTGACGTGTTTTTTCATTTCAAAAATACGGCTTTCAGTTGACTTTCCTTCATATGCATCCCAAACAAGTGCTTCTCACTCACATTTGCGTTCCGATCTCACAGCTCATCAGAGCATTTGGCTATCATTTGGCTTTCATTTGGCTCAAAGCATCTCTAGCCTTGCCAATTAATTGATGAAGAACCATTATGAGACAAATATATCATCTGCATTTTAACTGTGTGAATGGAAGGTTATTGAAGTAATAACTGGCAACATCTAAGCCATTAATAAAATATGGTCTGGGAATAGCAAATTACAAATTTCTGTACCTAGTTCCCAAAATAAATTTGCTCTTGAAGGTAGTTCTAGCACTCATGATGGCATAGATGAATGACGCTGATTAAAAAGAAGTGAAGAAAAGATTATCACTTCTGCATAGAAACCACTAGTGTCATTATCGGTCTCATCCATTAAAAAAGTGTTAAATTTTTCAGTGGCTTCATTGCCTTGCTGTGAAATTGCAGGTGTCACTATATACTGGCAGTTGAGCACAAGATAATACGAAAATGGAGCTGCCATGGGTTGCACCATAAAAACATTAAAGCTCACAAATCAGGAGAAGATATGATAGTCCTGTGGCTTTAAAATGGGCTATTTGTGGGCTTCCTTTTGTGAATGAAATATTTTCATTGCTTCTCCTGGTGATGAGATGTTCCTTACAACAGGAACAGACACAACGACTTTGAAAGAGTCAATATCTAGTTAATGAGTAAAGATGTAAATTATCAAGTGTTATGTTGTCCTAGAGAAGGAATGAATAGGACACAAGGCTCAGAAGTACTGTCTCTCTCTTTCTCTCTGCTACACATTTTCAGGGAAACTGTAGATGTGACTTTTTCCTTCTGTCTGTCTTTCCCACTCTTTCTGTCTTCTTGTCAATTTAAAATTTTAACTCAGGGCAAAAAGACTGGCTCTCACTATGTGGTTTGTACAGTCCCTCGCACAATTGCACCAGTGTAATGCAAATTGTGGTATTAAATATTCATACTAAAGCTTCACAGCGTGGCTGCATGAAATCAGAACAATCAGGGAACAGACACAAGCCGAGCACCTCGGCAAGATGAAGCACAGAGATTTCTGTTACAATTGCTGCTTCATTACAGAGAGTGTGCTGACATAAGCTGTGTTTTCATTGTCGTGAGCCCAATTTCATAACCATGTATTAGAGTTATGAGTTCTCCTAGCAAGCCATAATGTTTTCACTTTTGGCTGTGCAATCACATATTGTGAGCTTAAGACATTTAAACTTTATAAATGGCTCTGTAATATGTGGTCTTTTCAGCTATAAAATTGTTCCTTAAAAAATAATCTGAGCCATTGGTCAACGCAGTCAATGTCACCTAACAGCAAATAAATTTTGGCAATGAATTAGAAGTTAACTACATAACTGTGAGCAATTCCTTCAACAAAGAGTTAGACATATATTTTCTTTCTGTCCAATAAAAACATCACTAAAATGCTATGCAATGTTCTTGTTCCTCTCTTTTGCTTTGCTTCAGAAATGATAAAGGATGTCTAATAATGAATTATTTCCAGCAGTTTCCAGGACTTTGTGCTGAGAATTTTAGCTGGAATGCCTGGATTGATGTAGTCTGTTTAGGAAAACTTGCCTTACTCTATAACCCAGATAAGGAGACAGAATACCCACACTTGAATGGTTTGGTGACACAAAAATACACTGAATAAAATCAAATCCGCACTTAATAAAAAGCACTTTTTTGGCCCTTTATTGAATGACTGAGCCTGTCTCCAGCTATATTATCTATTTAGGTTCAAGCTGTTCTGTTCTAAGCTGTTCAAGGCAGCTTTTGTCTCCCGTTCATCATGAAGCATGCTTTTCCTGTAAATTATAGCTGGAGAAGCCCATACTTACTCAATACTTCCTTAATTAAACTGCTTATTTTTAGAGGAGGAAAACAAGGCTGTATGTCCATCACAATGAATTTATATGCAGTATGCTCTATATAAATATATTTTTATTACAGTGGACAAGAATTGAAATCTCAGAGATTTGACTTAGGGTTAATATTTTGCACTTTTAAGCTTTAGGCTGCAGCTCTCCAGTGTGCTCTCTAAAGGCAGATTTGGGGCAGTATCGTCAGAAATGACCAATAATTCTTACACCTGAAAGACAAGAAGGCAGCAGACTTAACCAAAAAATTCAGCATTTAGAAATTACCATCATTTTAAGAGATCACAGCGAGCTGTTACATCTTTATGAGTCTTACCTTCTCCTGGAGTTTGATGGGGAAAGAGATCCATGTGTGTCACACCACCTTTAGAGCCTCGTGGGTGCCACTGGGAGACGGCAAACAAAGCACAGCAGGGCCAGTGGCATTGTGTTGCCACCAGGAAGGGATAAAACCCACCCAAATCCCCTCTTCTGTGTCAGAATGATGCACTGAATTTTAGAGTGTTCAGAAACCTTGCCAACCATCAGCATGAAAATGAGGTGGCACTCGGAAGCATCCTCAAAACTCCCCTTTGTCAGAGCTCATAAGATCTTCATCTCTCCCGCTTCAGTCCAGAGCAATTGAAAAAGGTGCTGGTGTGAACTTGCATGCTGTGGCTTCCCCAAAGCTGCCTGGTCTGACCTTTGACCAAAGTTCTATGATATCAGAATCCTCACCAGCTCCAGGCTGCAGCAGTTTCACACCAAAATCCAAATTACTTACCAAATAATTTTTTTTCCAAGCTTTAAATGGGCAGATACATGAAAGAGCTCCTTGCCAGTGATCAGATAGGAGATATCATTCATTACTTCCACATCCAAAAAAAAAGGGAAGGGCTGACCAGGTCACGGATGTTTTAATGGGAGACCTTCACACACAAAATGTCACAGTGCCAAAGAGAAGAGAAAGCAGAATTGGGCGTGGGTTGTAATTCCAGCTTCGCTGTTGGGTTGCATATTGGCACAAAACTGTGCAGCATGTCTCGTTTCCCTGCTACACACAGAAGGAAAATCTGGGCATATTGTGTGGCCAGGAAAGCCCTGAACTGGGTCCAGGGAAGTCAACAAATCTTGACACAGAGAGAGATCTGAGCTGGCTGATATCCTGAAGCCATGGGCTTGGATAACATACTGGCAGCATACAGAGCTGGGATATTTCTGCATTGATGTCTTTAGCACTTTGAACTGATTGCAAAAAAAAAATGCACTTTTTTTTTTAAATTTATTTTACTGTCAGCAACTGTTGTTGCTACTGTTGACTTCTTATTCAATAGCAACATGGACATATTTCTTTAATAGGAAAGATTGTTCTTTTTCTCCTGAGAACTTCATGTTCTGAGTGAGTTTATTCATGAACTGTGGAAACATCATTAACATTCACTCTGAGCAAAAGAACAGCTTTTACTGCATCCAGAATCATTGGATGTCTCACTTGATCCCATTTCTGCCCATCACATTGAGCACTCATTCCTCTGGACCGTTTACTCCCAGTAAACAGAGAGCATGTTCTGGGAAGTACAACATTGTATCTTGGGAAAACAAACAGTTTTTAGCTGCAAGAGAAACATAGCACAAATGTTTTGAGTGATGAAATGGAGACAGGACATTTTCAATGTGCTTCAGAGGTGTTCCTGCAACACTGTCACTGACCTATTAGGACTTGCAGCAGTGTTTAACCATGTGGAGAAGTGTCTGTGGAATAGTTCAGCCTTGGAATTCCCTGAGTTTGTTTTTTAACCAGCACTCTGTAACTCTTCCTTCAGAGTCAAGTGTGAATTTCCCAACAGAAATACTGAAGAAAGGAAAAAAACAAAACCAGCAGCAACAACACAAACTAACAAACAAACAAACAAACAAGAAACCAAACCACAACACCCTAAGGTTTTTAAGTTTTTTCCCCCAGATTATCCTGTGCTTCTGAGCAATGCTTGAGGACCACCATTACATTTATATTTTTGATATGTCTTGTACAAGACATATTTCTTTCCATTGCATTTGTACAGTAAGAGTTCATTGAACATGCACCAGGGGCAATTAGACACTATTGCACCTATCACATTTATTAATAGTTATTGCCACCAATCCATTCCACCACTTGTCACAAGCTTCTTTGACTGAGCTGGCAGTCAAAAGAGAATAGCAAATTTAAGGGAAGGTTTCTCCTTCAGAGTCAGAGCCATAAGGATTATTTCCCTTCTTTCTTCCCTCTATTTCCAAGTCTTAAAATTTGCATATTTATGACATTCAGCCAAAACCAACTCTCTGGATTTCCAGGTTTTCGTTCCTTGTTCTGATGAAATGAATACATTTTCCTTTGGTCTCTCTTTGCTCTGAAAAGTTTGTGAGCTAACCATCTTTAAGACACTTCCAGCTTTATAGCAATCTTAAATGAACCATATCTGCAGACAGGCATTGCGACTGAAGAGCAACCTTCAAGGTATTCAGATATATCAATGCCACTGTTTCCGACTATGGTGTTACCTGAGTGTTTCTAGACTGCCTAATTTCATTCTACCTATCCATAGTAACTAAGAAAAAAAATACCCAAACCAGATACATAAAATAAAAAAATCCCACAAATAGCACTCAGCTAAGTCTTGATGGGCCAGATCTTAAAAAAAAAAAAAAAAGAAAAAGAAATTTAACAATCTAGAGGTTCTGATTGATGCACCAACATAAATCTTCACAGCTCTTCACATCTTCTACTTCAATTCACTGTGATAGCTTTCCAAACATGGTTTAATCATTGCATGAAGGTCACAAAAACTAAATGGGATGAGCAAGAAATAAGAATGGTGTATGTAAGGTGTCTAGATAAAATTAACTGTAAGCTTTTTGAATGAGTATCTAAAGTAAGTGAAGTTCTTAAGATTCTTCTCACAAATTAATAATGAATCTGCTCTGGGTTATCATTTTTAATTGGGAAAGGGTGATTTAAAATAAGAACGAAACAACTTGAACCATGCTGAATTATCTACTATTTTGAGGTAAACCAGCTGCAGTAGTGAAAGGCATCAGATAAAGACATAGGAAAGCGTGAAGAGTTCAACCTGATAAGCACCTTCAAAGCCTGGGGGCATTAGCCAAACTGCAGCTGAGGAGTACATCAGTCGATGATTAATTCCAGTAAAAGAAGCTTCTCATTGATATTCCCTGTTTTCCGCAGGTTTATATTCTATTCCTATGGCCTATGGAAAATCACCTGTGTTTGAAGTCAGCCACCAGCGTTGTGTTGGTCTCCAGCACAGGAGGCAGAGAACTCAATGCAGTGTGACTGTTAGTTACCAGCAGCTCATGCCGAAAAGCCGGCTTACCAAAAGGAAATTTCCTACTGCATCCCAAACACATTGTTGACCTCAGCACCCCATTTATAACTTCCCTCCCTTCCCCAGAATGGTGTAAGGCTGTGCTGCTGTGCTGTTCATAATTTGTGTCTTTTTTTTTTTTTTTTTTGATCACCGGCTGACAGCTGGTTTAGCTCACTGCCAGTAGATAGTAGACTCCCAAGGAGAGTGTGCTGGCTCACCAGTCAGCTCTTTGTCAAGCATGATCAGTCACTTTAACAAAACTATTTGTAACTTGTGGTATTTTCAGTTGCAGCTGGAAAAATTATTTCAGGTGTTTCCAAAACTCCTGAAGGCCAAGGCTTCCACAGCCCCAAGGACCCTTTAGGATAGCCCAAGAATAACTAAGTTTTCAGAAGCACTTTTGTCTCTGGGTTATAAACCTAAGATGAGAAACAAAAGCACAAGGGAAATGGGAGCACTGGATGGAGAGATCACTTGTGGAGCGAGGAAGAGAGCTTGACCTTCCCAGACAGAGCTCGGACCCTGTTCCACCAAGCACCATGCGCTTCGGCAGCAAAAAACCCTCCAGCAATTTAAGGAAAGGACTGTCAGCATTAGGAGCAGGAAGGCAACTGTGGAGCTGAATAAATAGGGGCAAAACACAGGGGCCCTTGTGCAGGAGCCTGTTTCCTGTCAGTGAGGCAAGAGAAGCTGGTGGAAAGGGGCTCAGGTGGAGGATTTTGATGCATGCGGACAGTGAGCAAGTGACATCTCCCAGAAGAGCACAGGAGGAGATGGGTGTTTGGCTTGTGCTAGAGATGCACTGTCTGCTTGCCTGGCTCTCAAGCTCCCTGATAGATTGGGTTTTGAGGTTTTACTGCCAGCCCTTTGCATGAGGTTTCTGTCTGTTTTTATAACTCTGTTTAGCACCAACTTACTCAATATGGCTTTTGTATCTATAATGATAAAATAAACTGCTATAAATTTACCCAAAAGGTGATACTTCTCAGACATTCACACCCATGCAAAGAATCTGCTTTTAATTGTAGGTATTGGTGCAGAAGGCAGTCTTAACTGCAGCTGACCCACTTTTATACACAGAAACATTTGGTTTGTTTACTCCCACAGAGATAAAGTATGAAGAAGATAGAAATGGCACAACTGAAACATACACGAACTCTTGGTCATTACAGAGAGACTTCAGCACCACTCCAGCAGGACTCGTGCCATCAGCTGCAGCCACAATGGGACAGGTTCAGCCCTTCAGCTGCTCCTCCGTCCCAGGACCAGGTGGACATCTGTCTTCATACAGTGCCACTTTAACTCCTGCAGTTACTTTAATTTCTCTGTCACTCAATCACTCCTTTCCTAGTTAAAGCAATGATATTAGTGGGTTTATACACCTGTATTGGATTCATTGCAGATTGACACCCCCAAAAGGTCACCATCCTCAAATCACATGCCTGAAAGTCAGACTGGAGATCTTCAATGAAACTATGTATTTTTAAATATTTCTTTACACCTTAAAGCTGACTGTCAAAAAATATACCCACAAATTCCCCCCTCTTTCTTGCAGCATGCTTAGCATCAGGAAACCTATGCATTTTTGCAGCCTACAAATTCCTGTCAGCTCCATTTTTCCTTTCCAGAGGGGTGGCAAGCCTGGAAGCAATGCCGTTGGCAGCACTGCTGAGGAGCAGAGACACCATGTCCATCCCCAGGACAGCAGCCAGAGCAGACTGGCCATTTGTGGGAGCTGCACAAGGCAGATAGCTGCAGCCTGAGTCCCCACAGCTACTCACATTTGTCATGAAAAAAATGACAGAAAAATGTCAGAACAGAGATGTGAAGAGTGAGAGATAAGCTGCCATCTTCCAATACCAAGACTGGGAAAACAAACCTGTGCAAAAATAACTTGCCAGAGTAAACAGCTTTATATCACTTGTTCTGCTTTCACTGAACATGCTCGTGCAGAAACTCTCACCTCCACATGCCTCAGGACCTTTTCTGAAAGTCAGGCCCTGAACAGCATTACTTTTTCACCTATTAGGTGAGCCAAGTTGCCAGGGATTTCTAAGAAGGAATTTTGAATCCTCTGTATATTAAATGTTTATTTTTCTCACTCTTCCTTGCAGTCAGTCGACTGCATATTTCATTCATGGATAAACCACCTTATCTCTCATATTACCTTATGTTGGAGCTACTCAGCATACTGATGTTTGCAATTTCAGGTAAAGTTCGGTTTAACATTTCCTTTGACAGTTTGGCTTTCTCTGTAATAAACAATATGAATATTTACTCTCCCAACTCATATCTGCGGTGAGCTGGGACACAAACATATGAACTGTGAAGAGCTTGTCCAGCTGGTGGAAGGCCAGCAGTGCCCAAATCCTTGCCATGGCACATATCTTAGCCTAAATTTCCTGCCATATAATGACATGTGTGTAGAGTGAGCAGTTGATCCCAACAGGCACAACAATTCATTTTCTTCCCCAAAAGGTTTGGATAGACATGAAAAAAATTTCAGACCTGCCAAGTTTAGGGAAACCTTTACATGGAAGTCAGCAGTAGATCAGAGTCCAGATGAGCCTTCCTGGTGGGTCAGACACCCACTACAGGTTATAGATGAGACATTTAATGCATGTAATGGTTACATGGTCCTTACGTGCATGACCAAGTGCAAAACTGAGCCACACTATGACAGAATTATGTAGATGTAAGACTTAGAAGTTTACAACAAAATAAGATCATTCAGCAAGAAGAGCCACAAAGCTAATAAACCAGCTCACTATATTGTCACAGCCAGCTCCTGTAGCAGCATAGATCTCAACCCTTCATTGCCAGCACTGCAGAGGAGAGGTGGTTGCACTCTGCTTTCCTTCCAGAGGATACTGTGGAGTGTCAACAAGGCAGACTTATTCTCTGTTCCTCCTCAAGGAAATTTACCATTGTCCTGCCAGCTAATAAATTGCAACCACCTACAGAAAGCTCCAACAGACAGAGCAAAGAGTGATCAAGTTGCTTACAACACAGTTCTCTAAGCCACTGAAAAAATAATCCCTGACATTGAGCATTGTGGTCAAAATGCACAGCAGTGTCTATCTGTGTATTTTCAAAGCTTCAGGCCCTTTTCTTTTCTTCAATTAAGATGTTTTCATGAAAATGTAGAATCTTCAAACTGAATTCTCTGGGGTCAAAGGCAATAAAGAAGCATTGCCAAGATATCCACAGATTAGTTTTTCTCTGATCTAGCCTCCTTCTCAGCCTGACATTGTAGTTGCACTGTTTTAGAAATCTTCTTTCTCATGGAGAATAGAGATAAGTTTCATCATTTTAGGGGGTGGAAAACTCTCGACCAATAGTTGCTAGATTATTAATGCTTATATAAAGAAACTTTTGTAAATAAAGTCCTCTCAATCGCCATCTTGAGTGCTACCTGCTAGACTTCCCTGTGAGCTTCTGTGAACCTCCACAAATATCAGAAAAACAGAGCAACATGACATAAAACCAGGTATTGTATATAAAAGCTCGGCTGAAGGATTCTGAAATGCAAAGTCATATAATTCTACTCATATTTAATTTCAGTAATTGTGATGAATTGTATAAGTATGTAGTAGTTAATATTCTAAACAGAATGGGCAGCCATCATTGGAAGAAGAATTCAGAGGCTGAAACTAAAACAACTGTTTCTTTCTTCTTGAGGTAAAAGACGGCTAATACTGAAAACTGTCTTAGTGATCAATGTCTCTGTTATCCCTTAACTTGGCCATGAAAATGAAGGGAATTTTAGAATCATGGGATTTTTCTATACCTTTTTCTCCCTATTTTTAAATATGCTTATGAGAGGAATACATAATACTGGAAAATAGATGCATTTTGAGGCTATACGCGCTATTTTATTGACTGAATACTATTCTGTTCTCCAAGCATTCTTACTGAAACCATTGGGATCACTCCAGAAGGGAAGAGATAGTGGTGAAAAAAAATATCAAACTCCAGCTCCTTAAAATGGAAAGAAAACATGAAACATAAGTTTTATGGCTTCCTGTTGTTTGAGTTTTATTATTATACTCTTAACATAAAATTTTGAGAAGGTACTTAGGTTTTAAGATAGCTGTGGAGACCATCAAAATGACAAATGCTAACAAAAGGTAAGAAAGGGAGCTACTAAAATATAAAAGTATTGAAATCCATATCGATTGACAGGCTACTCAGAGCAGAGAATACATGGATCATTACATATTTCAATTCAAAATCCAAGGTTGAGATGCTTAATTTTTTTTTTAATAGGCTCCAAGTAATAACATATCTTTAATCAAAGAAGCTCGGTATTGCCCATTATAGCGTAATAATATTTGGCTTTAAAAACTTACTTCCAAATAAATTAACAAAATGTAGACACATTAAACAAATACAGGGAGAAATCCTTTAGAGACTCTTTTATTTCCAATTCTGCAACAAAAAGCCTTTGGAAATGAACAGATAGACCTCACAAAAAGTTACATCCTATCTTTCACTGTAATAGAACTGATAGAGTGATGCAGAATATTGGAGTTTAGACTTTCTCTCCAACACAATGACAATTAGCATTTTACATATAGGATTGGATAGCATTTTATGTAAGATCAGATAGACTACTCTGTTGGAAAACACTGATCATTATCTCTTTATGAGCAGACTATATTAATATTATGGCAAAATCTGATAATCACAGTCCCTACGTAATTACTCTTGGCTGTTGAGCCAATGGACTTCCAAAAGAAACTACAAGGTATAATAACTCTTGGCCATAAAGTCAAAGGATAAGACTTCCAAAAGTATCTACAAGATGTAGGACTGTAAGTCCTTGTGTCTTAACATCAAGTTTTGCCCTGATGTTAAGTGGCCTTGTTGCCTTATTTAGGAATGCAGCTCCAGAATCCTAAATTCATCACATCTAAATCTACTTTTAGCCTTATCAGTTAGCTACAGCAATGTCTTCTGCTGTACCTCAAAATGTGCCTTTTCAAATAAAAGGAACCTTTTGTCTTCATGAAAAGGGATCTAAACTTCTAGGGGCACTTTGTGTAAGAGGCACCCAAACAAGATTTCCTACTGGATGCATGACCTCAGTGCACTCATCTGTAGGAACATAACAAATGCCAATTTATCAGCACACCACAACAGACCCTGAGCTTTTCCAAATTCCTCTTTTCCAAAATACCATTACCAGGACTTGAGAAAATCAAAAATCAACACATATTCCCACACACAGCCAGCCGCCATCAAAACACAGAAAGGTGAAAAATAAAAGGATTTAGGTGGCAAGGTTTTCCAGAATGTACTGTGCAGACCTAGTGTTCTTGGATCTGATCTGAGTCAAGGCAGAAAATTAAATGTCTTCACTACCCTCCACCAGACTTCTTGCAGAGCAGAAACGAACTCTTCAGTCAGCTAAAATGGGAAATTAATCAAGTACGATCTATAAGCAAAATTTACACTAACACCCTGGCTCCTGGCTATCTTTCTTAACACTAGCTCCAAAGCAATTGTCTTTCAGAAGAAAACCGTGAAAAAAACAAACCAAACCAAAAATTGTTCTTTGATTTATAACATCTTGCAAAAAGATAGATTTTTTTTTCTTTTCAGTCAAACTCCAGAACCTTCTTTATTTGTAATAAAGATGATACTGAAACTTTCTGTGCCTACTGAGGAAAACCAGAAAGAATAATTACAATTTACAAAAAAAAAATCATCTAAATTTAGAGTATCATACTGTTATCTCACTCACATACCTTATTTCTCACCTATGAAATTATACTTGCTGGGACTACAGCCAAGGAACAACTGCTGGCACTGTCACTCTTTGTAAGGAACAACATTATAGATATTACTTAGAGAACATGGGTGGATTACAGGCTGTTTTTAAAATTTAGATGGGAAAAATATCCTAGATCATAGTAAAGAGAAGACAAATTAGCTCGGAAATTAATCCTCTGTTTTGTTCTTTGGAAATGGCTAAATCTAATAACAGTGAAGAATTGTTATGGATGTTCGATATCACGCTCAAGAAAATATCTATCAAAATATATCTTCCACCACTCCAAACCCCAGAGTGAGTGTTAGGAACACTTCTCAAGGAGGTGGGGAAGGCAGAAAGGAAAAGGCTAAACATTTTCTAATACAGGATTAATTCTCTGAATATTATGCAAACAACTAAATTAATTTAAAATTTTCCAAATATTACACATCTGGAAGTGGAACAGAAAGCACCTGACTCTGCTTGTGACTCAGCCTCTTTCTGTTGCTGAAATGACACAGACAGGGACAAGGGACATGAAGTGGTTTGCCTGCTCTGCCCAGGCTGAAGGAGCTGTAGGAGCAAGGGGACAGAGTGCACTGGGGCTGCAGACACAAATGCGAGCCACAGACAATCTCACTGAGTTGAAGCAAGAAACAAATAGTGTGACTAAACTTCTGATCATCACCTTTTACGCATTTTTTATATTTATCTATTCTAATGGCAATTATTCTTAAATATTTCCTAAGAAATTTTTGGCAGTAAATGGTCAAAAAATTAAAAGATAAGAAAACAACTTAGTTTTCTGATTTTTAGGCAAGCATCCTCTTCATAGCTTTATCTAGCAAATGTTTGACAATTTTCAGTGTAGAGTACAATTGGATTAGGCTTGGGTTACATATTTCTGGGACAATTGTTCAGCTCTTGACAGTCATTAAGCACCCCACTTTTAGGACATGAGGACCCTGAAATCCAAAGGATGCTCCAAATTAAAATAGGTTTTTACACTGCATTGAACTGTTTGTGATGAATGCACATTTGCAGTATCACTGCACATGAAGTGGTCATATATATGCAAACCCTGCATCTCTAAACTTCCATTTTGAAAACCTAGCTAACCTCACCAGTAACAATGGATTAGTAGATCCTCTCGGATATTTCTCAGAAACACTTAGTGCAAGAACCTAGTATAATAATGCTGGGCATGAAATTCAAGAAAACAAAGATAAATGTTTCAAGACAATAATTTTCAATACATATACTCCCTCCTTGTCCATTAAGATGTAATATTAACCAGCTACTAATATTGCATATATAAAAATAAAACTATTAATCCAGCTTTTAGGATTATATTGGAGCTGTCTTTTAGATTTCTCAAGCTGCTTATGTAAGTCTCTCAGTTGTGCAAAAATGGAAAAGTTTGTAATTTTTTTCAAGTCCGGTGCATTTCTTATAGCTATAAATATAGTCCCACTGTGAATGGCATTGTTTCATTTTTAAATACAGCCCTCAGTGATCACTTGCAAATGGCTCTGCTTCAAGGCAGCTATACACTCAGATGCTCTGTAAGGATTGTTTATCAAAGATAGATACTGCAAAAGGTTGTAAACAAGATTCAGACATAACATAGATCATTGCTGTTACAAGTACCTTGACTTTGGTGGATTCTTGGGTCCATGAAAGTTGCTGGGAATTTTGCCATTGACCTGTCTGGGGCCAGTATTTCAACTATTTGTTCTCTTTTAATGCAGAACCATTGATGATTTCAGAGCATTCCCCAGTGAAAAGGAGATCTAATGCTGAAAGCACAGATCCCCACTTCTAAACCCTCATGAAAGCGACGGCACTGCATCATCAGCAGCACGCTGGAATGGCTAGGAAGGCTGAACATCAGCTCCCAGACTTAAAAGTCCCCTTCCTGCAGCAACTCCAGCTGGGAATGGTTGAGGAGGGACTAGGACCCCCAGCAGTTTCACAGCATCACAAAATCATGGAAGTGGGAAGGCACCACTGGAGTTTGACTAGCTCATTTCCCTGGTCAAAGCAGAGTAAGTGAAAGCAGGCTGCTCAGGGCTGTGTCCAGCTGCCTTTTTAATAACTCAAACTGTCTAAATAACCTCTCTGGGCAACTTGTGCCAGAGTTTGGCCACTCTCACAATGGAAAAGCTTTTTTCTCATGTTTAAACAGAATTTCCTGTATTTCAGTTGAGACCCATCACCTCTTGTGCACTCACTGGACACTACTGAGAAAAGCACAACTCTGTCTTTTAATCTCCTTCATCAAATACTTATAGATAAAATTCCTCTGTACTTTTCTTCTCCAGGCTGAGCAGTCCCAGTTCTTTCAGCCTTTCCCTGTGTAGTCCTGATTCCAGAAGCAGTCAAGCATGTGCTTATCAGAGCTTTGTGTTGAAAGGTCACCATATTTCATGAGGGCATGCAGACATGTCAAAATTCTATCCAAATTCAGAAAAAAAAAGTTCCAATATTTTGAAATTGTCTCCAAAAGCGAAATCTATGGGCTCCCTATCTAATCTCTGCAGTTTCTCAGCAGCAAAGCAAGGAAGGTCTAAAATCCCCAGCCTTGTAGCCTGGGGAGCTATGTAGTTTGCATCTGGAGAGCTGCCTTATCATCAGGGCTAGAGACACCCTTTGTCTGCAGTTCTGCAACACTCCAACTTCCATGTCATACAGTTGAGACAATCTAGTTCCATTGCATGGCTTGTTTATTTCAAAGACAATAACTTACTTGAAATTCAAGAAATAAATACATTTCCCCCAAGAGATTTATTTAAATTAAAGCACTTCCTGTAGAATAGAACTTTAAAATAAAAAATAAAATCACATAGAGGCATAAAGTTGACATTTCAGTTTAATTAGGGAGACGCCTATACAAATACATGTTGTTAATATCAAACCAAGTCAGACTCCAAACTGCTGATAATAATGAAATTAAAATTAGGTGCACAGATGAGACACTGAGTTAAAATTTGGATTGCTCTTCACTAATTCTGATAGGCAAAATTCATCCCATTAGGGAAGATCAATAAATGGTTCATATATCACCATGCACCACCTGAGGCCTTGCCTCATATACTAGGCAGGGCCCTCATATTAAAATTCAGAAATGTGAGCTCTCTACACTCTGAATTAGTATTACGAAGGTGGTAAAAGCCTGTGATAGTGCTTTACATTTCTACATGGAAAAATTATATTCTCGCTCTCATAAATTATTCTGTGACCTATATATGAGGAGCTTTAAAAAAACTCACCCGCTACCATAAATGGAAAGTCAGAAGCGAATGTGTTCTGCGCTGAGCTCATGTAGGGAAGTGGATTTCCTTCATTTAGAACAATTTAATTTACACTTACTTCAGACAGGAAATCCTCGTGTCATATTAACAAGTTGAGAATGATCTGTATGGATGTGTCCTGCCATATGATACTTTATCACAACAAAAGGAATAAAGTTTCATTGAATGGAACTCAATTTAAAAAGCAAACTGCGTCAGCAAATAGCACACTGGCATTCATCCAGCTATTCCTTTGATGGTTCCTAGTCCAAAATATTTAGAGGATCGGGGTGTAAGTGAAGAGCCCTAGAGAATACTATTATCAGGCATGTACTCAGAATTCAAGCCCCTTTCTAACCAGCCCAATCAGAAATTAGATCTTTGACTACACAGCCTATACTCCTCATATAGACCCTGCAGAGAGGCAGGCACTTCTGAGCTGGGGCTTCACCCTCCCCTTGAACACTGGTCTCAAAATGCTCTTGGTGCTTGGGCTTCCCCAAGGCCTGGAGAACAGCTGGGACTGGCAGGACAGCAGGTCTAATCTCACCCATCATCACCCTGTACATAGAGCTGCATCACCACTCCGAGGGAAACACTCTGTGCTGGTCTAATTACTGATCAAAAACACACATCAAGGACACCAGGGAGTAGGTCATGATTCCTTTACCCTGATTTGCCCAGATCAGGGTTCATGGGGCTCTTTCTGATTTGCAATTTACAGCTGAGTTCTGGATAAGACTCTAAATCAAAGAGCAGCAGCAGAGCAGCAGAGCCACCTGTGTGAAAGGGAAATTCTCCAACAGAATTTGGTGCTTTTGTTCATACAATAAAAAAAATTTCACCTTAAACATCTTGCACAGGTGTTCTCTGGGATAAAGCACAGGCACATTTTATGAAAATGCCCTTTTTTCATTCATTTTTGCTGGCTCTCAGTGTTACATTGACTTTCTGGATTGCCCAACACTCATGGCCAGCCAGTTTATTATATTTAATTCTTTGAAAAATCATTAATGTTCCTATAATGGTTTCATATGAAACATATATCAGGCATCTTCAGATGCTATTCAGGACCGACTTCCTTAGCAGTCAGAAATGAATTAAGTGGCAGCTGGAATATTAAATGCAGATTTGTGGGAAATAAAGTGTCCAATTTGCATAAATTCCAATATTCCAAAAAGAAACAAAGCAGCAGAACTTCCCAGGGTGCCTTTTCAGAGTGATTTCCTGCTGTGAGATGTACCCCTTTAAAGAATAACTTAGTACAAGCTCAGCAAAGATGAACTTCAAACAAAACCCTGACTTATGATGACACTTCTTGTCTGGTTGCTAATAATGTTGAGATTTACCTTGTAAAAGCTAAGTATGAAGATATGGCCTCAGTTTCCTAGGTACATGTAAATTCTTTAAAAAGTACACCTTTCTTGGAAACATTTTCAGTCCTCTGATGCTACATAAAATGCTATATTTTAATTAATATAGCTGGGGCAATGCAGTTTCCTGGCATGACACTCATTGTTAATAATCTGCAGTTCACCAAGGAAGGTACGAGCGCCCGTCACCAGCACTTGTCTTGGATATAGGCCCTAAATCTTGAGGTCCCTGCAATAGGACAGTTCCACCATTTTGGCTGAGTCAACAGGCTGAGAAAAGCAACAGGGACTAGTTGGCAATGTGTTGGATGTATTTGGATCACCATCCTTGTTAACCACCAAGTGATCCATCTTTCTGACCTCTAAGGAAATCTCATTAATTGGGAAAGGGAAAGCATCACACAATGAAACCCTGTGGAGATTTGCCACCTACATAATTTTTATGCCAAATGACCACAGGCTCCTGTACTTCTGAGAACTACTCATGGAAGAGCTCAGCAGATGTACTGATGAGGGATTTTCCAGTGATTGGGTTACTATCCAAAAATACCATTAAGGCGAGTAATTGGAGCACCCAGGTTTGGGCCAACTTATCTACGTCATTTCCACTGCAGCTTTACCTATACTGCATAGAAAAGCAAGTTCTCCTGATCTCTGACTCATCTTCTCTTACCCAAAAACTACAAGTTCAGCAGCAGGCCAGCTTATTATCTTTGGCATCTAGTTTTAAAAGACTTCAATGTTATCTTTGTCTAGATCTAAATGTTACATCTTGATGTTGGTGTGACTTCACTTTAAAAAATGGAAGAGAACATTTTGACCTTCATTTCCCTATTTAACTTCTGTAATATACATTAGGCAAGTGAAGAAAGTTTCAAAAAATGGAATGCTTTACAGTTTGTTATCAAAACAAATCCTTTCAGTTTTCTTTATATTAAATGTTTTGCTTGAAGCTTGGGATAGTTGATTTTGTTTTGGTGTTTTATTTTGTTTTTAAAGGAGTTTTATAGATACTGTTTTAACAAGCACATAGCTTTCATTCCATTTTGGAATATGAGCATTGCATAGTGACTGAGAAAAGAGAAAATCGTGATCATACACAGTTTAACTCAGCAGTCATTCACCTCCAGACCAGAAATAACTGCTTTATTCTAAACCAAGTTACTGGGACTGTGCAGTAGAAACTGGATGAACCTTATTAGCTTGGGATAAGAAGAGCAGCGGTCAGGTTAGCTGATGAACTGGCTGGTTCTGGACTTAACTCCAGGAAATTTTGCAGCCTGTTTGCAGACTGAGATATTGCAGTTTCCATAGCCTGTGTAAAGCACTTTGTCAACTCTCAGGAACATGATTAAAACCAAGCCTCTAACAGGATTTCTAATATGATCATCAATTGTTCCGGGTTAAAATCAGGAAAAAGAAGAAAAGACTCATGACATATTTCCAGGTCTGTAGGTAACTAGGCCTTGGATTTATGTCTTGCCCCCAATTACTGATGCAGGTCTTTCCCTGGATATCTGAAGTATCAATTAATAACTGACTCAGTTGCCAAAGTAATTTCAGAAATACCTCTCTACTTCATTTCAGGACTTCAACATTTTGAATTTTCACTCTCAGGTGGTGTTGCAGCCTCCAGTAATAGCACCACAAAGCTGCCAGAGCCAAACCATCTGCCCAGAGGCCAAGCCAGCTGCTTTCTTGTACCTGGGATTGAGCTGCAAGCCAGATTAATTATTAAGGCAGGCTTCAGCGTGGTCCTCATCATTCTGTTTCCTGAGGGCTCTTCAGAGTCTCTTCCACTCGCTGACTGTAGATTCATCCATTCCTCCAACGTGTCTGTCGGCACATGTTGCTAAGAGCTCAACATATGGAAAGTGTCCATCCATCCATCCACCCATCCATCATCCATCCATCCCCCCATCCATCCATCAATCCTTCCCCCCATCCACCCATCCATCCATCCACCCATCCATCCACCCATCCATCCATCCATCCATCCATCCATCCATCCCCCCCATCCATCCATCAATCCTTCCCCCCATCCATGCATCCATGCATGCATCCATCCATCCATGCATCCATCCACCCACCCATCCATCCATCCACCCAT
>VZRL01001187.1:440910-479595 GCA_013397895.1 Origma solitaria
TTCCCCCCATCTGTGCATCCATCCATCCACCCACCCATCCATCCCCCATCCATCCATCCATCCATGCATCCATCCATGCATCCATCCATCCACCCACCCATCCATCCATCCATCCATCCATCCATCCATGCATCCATCCATCCATGCATCTACCCATCCATCCATCCAGGCACACAGCAGTGCTTGTGGACATTGTACCACATGCACAAGAAATGTTACACTTCGTCTCACAAGTCCTGACCCAGTCCTGTCCTGAGACACAAGAGATCAGTTTTGGTTGTGTGATGGACTTGCATCAGAGCCGCTTCTTAAAGGAATGCATAAGAATTTGGTCAAGATGGTCCATTGTGATACATGCACTAATTTCATATATTTGCCATGCATTCACAGGATAAGAAGTACCTGCTTTGAAGCCCAGGCATGTGTTGGGATCAGCCTCAATTATTATTGAGCTTAAATGGCACTAGTGGAGCTTATATAGGATACCTCCCCTCCAGAGCATTTGGCACCACAAGGCTGAGATAACCTTACCTTGTAGAGAACACTTGGGCAGATAAAACCATTCACAAACCTAGGCAGGAGAAAAAGGGGTTGCAGAGGTGAAGATAGATAGGCTTGATGTCTACAAAAGGCTTCTAATCTGTGAATTTCCCATGCTGCAGTAGATCCAAGTTTACATGCCAATGATTTGCTCCTAAATAAAACCTGACAGATGTCCATGATGCTTTTCTTGCCCAAAACTGCTGGTCTTTTGAGAATGCTAAGTGAATCTTGGGAGCTGTGGCTGAACATCAGGGGCTGCTGATCTGTATCAGCACTAGGCAGAGACAGGAGCACTGAGCAACAAGTGAGTTGATTAATCACAGCACCATAACCTTGGCCATTTGACTGATTAGATCCCATATAATGAAATGTACTAGCCCTGTTTCTGAGCTTGTCATTGAAATCACTTTTCCAGTTTTTTTAATACTCAGATGAAATTGCAAGAGACTCTATGATATGGCTATGGCTCATTTTTTTGAACTCTCTTTTTCCTTATGTGCCATTGAAAGAAAAAGATTTAGGATCCTATCTCCCTCCTGCTTTTTGGCACCTTTAGATGGATATTCTCCTAATTTCTAAGTCTTAGATGACAATGGCAATTTAAAGTCTTGAGTGAACTCTCAGCATGGAAAGAACATAAATGATTTTCTATTCCAACAGAACCAAGGAACAGAACAAGGTCATGTACTGTCATCAATTTTATTTATTTATTTATTTATTTATTTTAAAACTAATCCAGGGAAAACTCTTTTTTTTTCTTTTTTTTTTTCAAAAAGGAAGCCAAATTCACCTCTGTCTTCATCATAATTCACTGGATCTGCACCTCCCAGAAATAAGATAGAAGATAGCTGCTTCCTTTGAAACTAAAACTTCTTCCTGAAAGCACATAGATGCAATTTATCTCCCTCCTAGTCCTCTTCTGTTCTGATTTCAGCATCTGAGACAGACCTGGCAGGTCCCTGCTGTAGCCATTGGTCTCATGACTAAACACCCACGAACAGCTCTGACATCTGACTTAACAGTCACTTACCTGATCATAAAGTTGAAATCACAAAGTCATGCGCTGAAGGATGCACTGGATGGATGGATGCATGGATGCATGGATGCATGGATGCATGGATGCATGGATGCATAGATGGATCTTTGGTTACAGATCAACAGCCCTGTGGAAGTGGGGGAGAAATTGCCTCTGCTATGGTATGTTTCATATCATCTGTTTTAGCCATCTACATAAGAAAGAGATGAATCACACTCTAGAGGTCCTTGCGCCTCTTCTTTTAAGAAGCAGGGATTCAAGACTGACTGCTTCTCCCACAGACAACTCCATTGGAGAGGTCTAAATCTGAACTGGGGAACTTTTCACCACCTCACTTTTCCCCTCCCACAAATATATGCCAAAACTCAATTTACATTCTGCAGCTCTGTAAAGACAAAGGCCCATCTTTTCATGCACACTAATCCCCCAAACTGTACCTCAGAGGCTGAAGAATAAAAGATGATGCCCTAACTTTGGTTTGGTTTATTATGTTGAAAAAAACAAACAGATGGTGCCCTAGGTGTGACTTACACTGTGATGTGATGAATGATGTGTAGTACTTTTCTTCCTTTACTGGGTATGCCAACATTTTTTGAATAAATATAGAAAACGTGGAAGTTCTAATGTGCGTAGGTGAGTTTAGTGCCTTTATATAGAAAAATTAACTAACTTTGCATCAGGAAATTTATTTCTTGGCAGTTTCTCCCTTTTGAGGTAGAAAATAAGTTGCTTGTGAAACCATCTACTCTTACACATCTTTGCATGGATTAATTTCTCACTCCTTTTCTCTCTGCAGCCAGTAATTGTTTTTAAATCTAAGAGGGCTGTGCTCTTGGTTTACTTTTTTTTTAAGTGGTGATAAACAAGAGGGAATTGTCACTTGTCAGAGCTTAGTCATTAACAAAGAAAAATAACAACCAAGACAGATTTTTTCCTTAAATCTCAGACTTCTGGTTTGCATCAGAACTAATTATATCAACTTAGAGCGTGGCACAACTCACCATTATAATGGAAGGGAGGTTTCAACGAAAAACCTGCAACTTCATAAAGAAGCTTGGCTTTAAGTCACCCCCCAGTGAAACATCAGGAGATCAATAATGCCCATCGCCCCAGTGTACTGCATTATTGTGAACATCCTGCTGGCTACAATTCAGCTCTCCACTTAATTGTGCTCTTATTTAAAATTCTGCTGTCCCCATAGAAGAGCAAGAGAATACCGATAGGCATTTTGGAAGGTTATGAACAATGCAAACTCCAGATAAATGTCAGAAAAAAGATAGTAAGCCATAAATCATCACTTGATGGTATCAGATGAAATAACTTGTTCTCTCTCCCACCTCCCTGGGGCAAGCAAGCATGTGTATGTTAAATGCTGAATTTACCAGTGATGCAACATCCCCACTGACACTAAGATATGAAGCCATTTCAAAAGTGATCGAGAATTTTTTTTTTCATCTTAAAATTATTTTGACTTTTCCAGGAACAAGTCGTCTCAAATAACAGTTAAAAATAGGGCAAAGTGGCAGCAAAACTTAAAAATCCAGCCTTATAAGTGATTGTATTGTGTCTGCCTTTGAAAAAGCAGTGAAATAGATATATTCCTATTGTAAGACAATTTCTTCTTCATCTCTTTAATAATCATGAATGTTAAAGGCATTTATGCAATATCATCTTGTCAAATTATGGCATCCCAGGCACTTGGACTGCCTGATGTGGTCTCTCTGTACCTAGATACAAACAAAGCAGTAAAGAAAGAAAATCATTCCAGTCTGAAACCAAAGCGGGAATCATTAACAAATGCTTCCAAATCAAAACAGTTTTTTCCTTTTGTCTCCACATTTTCTCCTTCATTTCATTCCACAGTGGCAGGGGGGAATGTTGTCATCTGGCATTGGTAGCAACATGATATAAAATGCAATACCCAAAGGGAAAAAAAATTCTTTTTTTTTGATTGAAAAACAGAATCAGATTTTCAGAGGAAGGGAGTAAAATCGTGCCTGCCAAGTAGTGAATCCTTGCAGGCACATGCAGCCACAGCCACGCAGCACATACATGTGAAGTCCTGCCAAAGCTGGGCTGAGGAACTGCCATGCTCCTCCTTATTCCTCCCTTTACTTCTCCCCACAGAGCAGAAATACAGCCCTGGGCCCTCTTTCCCACTCTGTGACTTCTGGCATCCTGTACAGAACACAGGATCTCGAAACAGGATGATGGCCACTAACTCCTGCCTGGAAGCTGAGGGAGAAAAAGCCTCCCAGAGGAGATAGGCATCTGCAAAGGAGCTCTTGCAGACAGGACAAACTTTGGCACCACCAAAATCACTTGACTCAGGAGAAGCTTTTCACAGGAAAGAACACACAATTTGGGAATCCACAAACATGTTTGCACACTGTGGATGTTTTGGTGCACCTCTGGATAACATTTGTGTTTGCAGCCTTCCATGAAGAAGAAGAAACCCAGCTCCCTCTTGTTAAAATGGAAAGACCTGTGTGTAAATATTGCTGCTGTGCATTTCTCCCAGGGAGAGCCCTGCACATGTCTGGGGGTGGAATCGTGATGCAGAGAGATCCCTGCGGGAGCACTGAGCAGAGGGCACGCTGGCAGCAGATGCAGCAACCTTCAAACAGCCTGGAGTGTCCGTCCTCCTCCTCTGCACAGGCAACAGCTGGTGCCAAATCCAGCCCAGATAGCTGGGGGGCTTGGCCATATCGCCGTCCTCTGACCTGGAGACAGGGGTGACCCACAGGGCTGGAACTCTGGGGACAATTTGTGTGGAAGGCGGTGTCCTGCAGGTTGAAAAAAAAGCCAATCGCTCTGCTACTTCAAACTTTGTTCAAGACTTTCATTTTCGTAGGTTTTGAAGAGCATCCAAATAAGTTAAGGCCACAGATGGGATGTAGTGAACTTGATTTAAATTTGGATTTCACACTGCACATATGCATACACATACAAGCACACAGCACAGCAGTTTCTCTGATCTGAGAGACAGGTTTGAGCCGCTCTTGAGACAGAGGTCAGCCATGGCACTGCATCCCTAAATCACCTCACCCCTACGGATTACAGCCACAGCTATTGGGGGGATGGGAGAGATGGAGAAGGAAATCTCTTTACCTCTGCAAAAACAGGTTTTAATCAACCCACAGAAAATGCCTCCGCTTTCCCATCTGTCTCCTCATTACCTATGATAAATGGAAAGTAACACCTTCTCTCAGATCCAGGTTTCTTCCCCTGATCTTCTGAGTGGCACCTTTCATGTATGAGCAGACAAGGACCAAGCCATTCTTTCTCACCACAGCTCTGAGAGGCTTATGGCTTCTTTCCCTTCCCACAAAAGGGAAATGTCTGAATGCCCAGGAACTCCTTGAATTTTGCAGCAGCTTAACTTTCTCGTTTACTCCTTTGCACTTCTATCTGCAGAGAGGACCAGGAAATCACATTAAGTCTCTGATTTGCACTTACAGTACATATTCCCACTTACGTGGGACTTTGAAGGAGAGTTTCTAACTGGGAGAAGAGTTTGTTCTTTCAGGTTATGTCAGGTGAAATTGCCACTTACCTGATCCTTCATGGGCATTTAGGCATCTGGATCTCCCAGAAGGAAGGAATGGTGGTCTTGCACCTGACTTTGGAGGCCACAGATTTGGGGTTTTAAAATTATTTAAATTGGGTTATTTAAATTGTTTTCTCCAGAGATCTGTGTGATTTGGGGGAAGAAAAGTTGTATTCTACTATGCCTTGTGCCTCCTCTTTGTCACAACAAAGTGGCTTAGCGCAAGAGGGCTTTAAATCAGAACAGCCAGGTTAGGCACTTGTCTTACACAGGTGTAAATGATGCTGAGACATAGATGGTTTGTAAGGCAGGACAACCTTTGTGCTTTTGTTTCATCACCTGTGAAGTTTTTTGTGATTTGGTCTTCTTTGCATTTCTAAGGTAAACTCAAGATGCCCAGGAGAGGAGAAAGCAAGATAAGATATATCTACTCTTCATATATGAAATAAAATGATAGCACTGGCAATTGTAACTGAAGATCCATGAACACTTTATGTAAGAATGCAGCTTCCATCTTAATGCTGGATTATATTCCTATTTAACCCATTGTATTTTTTATTTAGAATATCCTTCTCTGATGGTATTAAACACCACAGTCAAATATTTAAGAAGCTTCCTCTCAGTGGTGAAAAAAGAGGCTACATGTGCAATTTAAATACATCTGTTAGCATGTGGAGATCAGTGGTCACTTGAGAGGAAGAGTACTGAATACCATAAGAAAGTCTTTCATTTATTGCATGTCTGGTGGTTAATAATTTCTTCTTCAACTCTGTTATTCATAAAATGTGTGGAAACTTTGTGTTATTTTTAACATGACTTCTCTTTTCCCTGTTCCTGGGTACTGAAAACAAACAAACAAATGAAAACAAAAAAGCAAACAAAGAAAAAACCCAAACAAACAAAAAACAAAAAAAACCCCAAACAAATATCCAACAACAAAACCAAACAACCCACACAAAATTTGTGAATTTCTAACACCAAAACAAGTGTAGTACCTTTTATCTTTGACCTCCTTCAGCAGCAGGGCATATTAACTACATGTAAAGAGCACTAAACGAACAAGATAAGGCTGTTCATACAGGAAAAAACCAAACCTCCAAATCAAAGCAACATTAAAAAATGCAGGTATGCATATACTACAACTTCCTCTTGCAAAAGGCATAAACACAAGCTGTTTATCAACTTTTCTGTGGTTCCGTACTGAGTCTTCAATTGCAGCAATTGGTTCTCCTTGGGACGGATATTTGGACTAGCATTCCGAAAATAAACCGTCAAATCTCCTAATCTCTGCAAATGCAGCAGAGACATAGCAACTATGTCCTTAGCACTAGGAAAGAAATCTATTACTCCTCCAAAGTAAACAACAGAAAATGTTTCCCAACCCAGCTAAATGCTGAAACTTCTCAACTATGTCAATGTCCCCGTTAAAAACAAACAAAAGGGTTGCAATAGCCATTGGAGCCTTTCAGCCTCAAGTACATACTCAGAAAGGTTCTCCTTGTGAGGTTAATGTCTAATGAATATTGCAGGAGAACTTGCTGGTTCTGGGTCTATTAAAATATGGCTGCACAAAGCAATAAACACACAAAAAGGAGCCACAAGTGGACCTTTTATGCTGGCAAAAAGTTTAAGTGGGAGAGCATTTCAGAGGCCAAGTTTGATTCCCAAGCACTTTAATTTATGTATTTATGTATTTATTTATTTATCATGTTCTATTTAAATGAAAGGGAGAAAAAAGTTGAATTTCTGTTTTCTAGGTGTGTGGAAAGTGATATAAGGGTGACATAAACTGGAACTGCATAAGGCAGAACATGACAAGGGAAATAATGAATTGAAATGAAGCATTAGAGTAACAGATGCATCGTTCAGTCCAAAGCCATATGCACACAGAGCCTTGCTAGAGGGGGAAAGGTGCCCTAGAAAGAGAAACCCTAAATTTTGCCATAAGCCATATGCGGGATTGGAGGAGGTATGAACAATTATGGGATAAAGGGAAGTTCATATTGAAATTACAGACAGAAAACATACACATAATTTACAGAAAATGGTATATGCAATATATTCAATACACCACCACCATTTCCCTTGCCTGGCTTTGTGTTAAACCTTCCACTGAGTACTGTATTCAAACACATGAAGGTCTCCTTGTCCTCACACAGTCATTACCAAGTGGGTGCTGAAGCACCAGGATGAATCAAAACTTCAGGTGTCCCTCTCATGCCACCCTGCAGTGCTTTCCCCTTGTCTCTCATCTGGGTAGTCTCCACTGCCACCTGAGTGCAGCCCCACATAACTGCACTCCAGGCAAGGAATTCACTGTCTGTCAGCAGCTCAAGTGTGTGAGGAATATCAACAGCCATGACGAGCCACTTACAACAGTGGAAAGACAGAAGCACTGGAGAGAGTTGGCCTCACTCCACTGACTGTATTTTGCATGCAGGTGCCCAGCAAGGCTCTGGAAATCAAACCCTGGACACGCTTTGCATGAGTTTGTCCTCCTCCTTCAACTTCCCATGCTTCTTTAGCAGCAAAACTACTCAAAAAACTTTCTCTGTGACTTCTGGTCGCCAATATATTTTTTTAAAGTGAAGAGAGACTGTCTCAGTAAGAGTAAAATGATCCTCTTGGGTATCAGAGAAAGCAGTCAAGTGCAGGCCCATGGCACACACAGGAGAACAGGAGATGTTGGAACTGAAAAAGCAATTAGATCCACAGTGTTTCAGGATTTCTTTTCATGGTTCTTACCACAACACATGCATGATTTTTATGGAAAGCAGATAACACTCATAAAAATAACTGCTTCACTAAAACTTGATTTCCTGCAAAGATTTTCCTAACTGCAAATTTTCAATCCGTTCCAGACACAATAATTTGCAAATGGCATCAAAACTGTTGATTTTATTTAAAACAAACAAAGAAAGAAACAAACAAAAATCATTTCCCTTACTGAATCATAAAATGCTTCTGAATGTTTAGATTCAGTATGTCACAGCTAAGAACTGAAGATTATCTAAAAAAGAGCTCAAAAATCTGACTGAACCAGAAAATTACTATGATTTGTTAAGTGATCAGGCTGTTAATTCTTTTAGATGTGAAAATTGTCTACTTATTAGAAGGGGGTTCTAATTAAAGGAAACCTGGACTGTCTGTAACCACAGCAGCATGATCAAAAGATCAGGGAGCTGCTCCTCATTTATGAGCGCATGCACAAAACACTGATGACACCCTCTCAGTGAATAGAAGGTTAGAATAACCATCTCTGACTGAAATGTTTAGGTAGAAGACTTCAAACACAGGGGCTATGTTTTCATTAGCAAGGAAAGTTATGTGTTCATACAACTCAGCATTGGCCATAACAGGCTCTCTGCCATTGGTAGTTTTTAAAGTAAGAGTGGATTTTGTGGTCTTTGCAAGATAACTCTGGCTCCTTGTCATACCAGTTTTTACAATTGTGTATGATAGACTGAAGTATTTTTAACTGCAATCATGTCTTCCTATATGTGGCTGAAGAAATGTTCTTGCTGAAGTCAAAGCACGGCTCCACTCGTGTTCCATAAATTTATCACAACACTACCAATATTTCCAAAGGACAAATTCCCACAAACCTGGAACTGGTATCCTTCTGCCTAATAAGGTATTGCTTACAGAACTGTAAGAAGAGAGAAGAAAACAAGGAATTCATGGAAATAAATACTCTCAGCCCCCAGTGCAGGTTTTTGACAACACCCAGAAAAAGAGACCTCAGGCTTCTATGAGTGGTAGACACTGGAAGAAGCTCCTGGCACCTGACATGGAAAAGAGATTGAAAGGGGGGACACAGGAAGAAAGAAGGAACACAAGGAGAGGGAAGGAGATGGAAGTTCCTTGTGTTCAGATCATGTCTCACCAGGAGTCTATGTGCATAGGACAGAAAGACCTGAAGCTCCAGGCACAGCTAAGACACACCTGGCAAGTCACCACTGTGGTGATATTCCTCGCTGGAGGAAATCAAAGGAAGTTCTATAATCTTTCCCCTCTGGTTCTTAATCTTTCCACTCTGATTCTCACTATGCAACACCACATCTCCCACAGCTGAGACTCTGGGCTCATTTTTAACGTGTCCCAGCTATTTAGTGGATAACCTTAAAGATAAGGAAGTCAGAGAACTCTTTAATGAGTTTCAACATTTTTATAAATCTATTTAGCACCTAATAATTTTTTACAGCCTTCAATGGCACTTATGCATCTGGTTGTAACTTTGATGAATGTCCAGCGTTCATCCATATGTTAAGATAGAAACAGAATTTAAATTGAAGATTTGTAACTTGAACTTGACATTGCAGATATTTAGTGACTAAGAAAAGGAAATGCCCATTATGCTCTTTCCAGTTCATGACATAATTTCCTTCTGCACAGGCTTACTTTGGAGCAACATATCAAAATAAATTCAGTATTAGCAATAATGTTCTGCATTGTTACAGCACTTGTCACAAGCGAGTTAAATAACCACTGCTCTTCAAACACTTTCACCACCACCCTGGATTTAGGATATTACAGGCTGGTGAGAGATATTAAGTAACACACCTCAAACCATTCTTGACATCTGTTGCTGAAGCAGGAATAGACAGCAAGTCTCCTGGGTATTTACCCATTCATTTCACCACAAAATGATCATTTCTGTCTACAATATGAGTTCTTCAGTCAAGAGATTTCAATTACACAGCCCATGCACACAATTCACATTTACCCTTGGATTTAAAAAAAAAAAAACAACCAACATTGATTGAAGGAAGGACCAACATCCATTTTTTGTTTTTTTTTTTTAATTGGAATTTAAACTAATGATCTTGGACAGAGTTGACAGTGCAAAACAAAGGTTGGCAGCTCACATCTGGGAATACTCTGACAGCATTAGCTTGCCCCAGTGCCCCAGAAACTAGGAGGATTTGTTCAGGGCAGCTGAGAAAAAGGTGCCCATTGAGGAGCACAAGAACACCCAATCAATTGTGATCTCCATCCTCATCTAAGATGAACCCTCACAATATAAACATTCTCAGTACCTCCAGCTTAAATGGCAAAGTATAAGCCCCTTCCAGATAAATGCTGGCTAGAACTAAGTACTACAAAGCTTTTAATCGATAGTTTTCCTCCATTATGTTGGTGACATTTGGGGCCACTTGGTACACAGCAAGGTGAGACCCTGGACCACGTTCTCACCATTAAATATGTAGCACTTTGCTACTGTCCTCAACAGCAGTAGGACTGTTCCCTTAAGTTTCAGTGCTGAGAGATAATGAGGGCCTTTCTTCTCCATTGAAAATGGGGATTAAACACATATTTATAGAAACATGGTTTTCACATGCTGTGCTGGATCAGTGCCAAGATGCTCTGCATGCTGCAGGCTGATGCCATATTCTCAACCCGACAGAACTCAGTAACATGATCAGAAACAGATTTTGCACTGCGATTTTCATCTAAGGGAAGTCACTGCCTATTGCCTAAGATGCAGTAGAGCTAATATTGCTGCCAAGATTATCTGACTACTGTCAGAATTGCACATCTTTCAGCAGACATCTTGAAGTAGATGTTATACCTGGTACCATTTTTCCAAGCTTTTCAAAATGACATGAACATTTTGTAACAAGCTATTATAGAGAAAGTCTTTTTATTTTTCCCCTCCCTTACAAAGAGATACATTAGAGGTTGGAGGTCAGGGACTTACCAGGAAGATTTGTGGAAACTGAAGGAAATAAAAATAATCCCCCAAAAATAAGCCCGGTACAGTCCAACTTGCAATGAGAAATAGAAGTTTACATGGTTTTGTCAACAGCCTTTGAGTAACTCAGAAAGAGACGCTACAGCAACATTTCTATAAACAATTAAAAACTGTATTTTTAACTACTTCAAACTCTTCTCTTGGAAATTAGTCATTGCTCAAATAAATTGGTATTCTTTTCCCCAGAAGAAAGACTGATTTGATTATTTAGACATTCCAGCTGTCCCGGCTTACCAAAGAAAACATATTGTTTCCCCACTCTCTTTACCTCCAAAATGGTTTTATCTTTGTATCTTTTGGGTGAAAGTGAAGGAGGATTCTTTCATTCTATATCCTATGAGCCTTCTGGGTTAAATAGTGTTTGGAGTTGACTTCTACTTTATTAGCAGACAATAAAGAGCTGTTGTGCTCTTCTATTTCTTACTCCTCGCCCTCAATTTTCATACTCACTGAAACGAGTTCAGCAACCATCTATAATTCCACTTCTAGCAAGTTGAATGTCAGAATTCCTGGGGTTTTTTCCAATGCTAGAGAGCCCTAGGGAAGCGACCATTAGCTTATTCAAATGTCAAGGGATGTGACATTTTCTACCATCGACACATCACCTTTCAACATGTGAAACTTTAAAAGTCCTCATGTCTCCAAAGCAGAGAGAGCATAAAAGTAGCTTCTAATATTTTCTCTCTCCCAGAGGAAATGCATTCTTAAGCACAAGTTCAAGGAAGAACTGAGAAGACAAAACTTCCTTCAACTCTGTCCATGGTAGGAAAAAAGCATATGCTTTGAAATATGATAGCAAATACCTTGTAAAGGCATCATGGAGACAGAGTAAAGGTGAAGTACATCTGTATTTTGCTGGTCAAAATAACTGCCATGTTCTTTGGCCCTATACATATGTAATTTGGAATAATCCAAAACATCTTAAGAACCTGACGTATGTCATTGCTGATGGCAGCAGAAGCATAACATGTCTGTTTCTAACTCAGGCACAGAAATTGCTGGGCTCTTGATCCAGTCAGTGATGTGGCTCTCTCTACAGCTGCATATTAGAAAATGGGATTACTATGGGTCACACTGAGGGTTCTGGAGAGTAAAGGATTTCTCACTGCTTATAACTTGCTGTGCTGCTTTCTGGACACATGCATAAAAAGGAAATAACAGAAAATAAATAAGGTTGCATGGCCAGTGCTCCAGGATTGCCAACTGTTGCTGTTTTATTGAGGCTTGAGAAATTTATTGATTTACTTAGAGTTGTAGCTCTTTGGGTCTGGGGTCTATATGTCAGTTTTATTTTCATTTTTCAGGAATGATCCTATTTTTTATGGCTGAAGAAGAAATTTTGAAGCTTGAAAACTATGAAGACAAATGAAAGAGGAAGCCAAGAATTACAGTAGGAGGTTGGAGGAAGAATCGGGCTTTCAATGATTTGATAGTCTCCTGCATTAATCTCATGCATTTGGAAGGTATCTGTGAATCCTGGTTTTTGAATGTCCAGCATGTGCAGCACTGAGGTGGGAGAATAGTATAAAACAGCCCAAGATAGAAATACTCCAAAGAGATCAGATGCGCTTGGGAAGGAACAAGCCAAAGAATCCTCCCATTTTCATGTCTCCGACCTACCATCAAACTAGACCTTTTTGTAGATACTAGCATACCTAAACTGGGCAGGAGTATGTCAATTTGCAAAGACTGATCCCTAAATCAAAGGACTAACCACTCTGGAACAGTGATTGCAGCTGTAAGCTCACTTGTGTTGGCCATAGCATGTGCTGCAAGAAGTACTAACTCTGTAAATAAGGAGCATCGTTGCCAGTGGTGCTTCCTCACCGCCATAAGAACCTGCCATGGGGGGAATGTTGCAGAAGATGTCCACTTCAACCAACAGCACGTCTGATCCTCACAGAGTTACACGTCCACGGTCAAACCCCCATCTGCCAAATGAGGATGATTTGCTCCCTAGGAGAACAAGAAAATATGGAAATGGCTATGAAAGAGTGCGTGTGTTGGGTTGAAACTTAACGGGCCCAGGCTGGGTGGGGAACACGAGAATTTCTAGGGAAAGATGACACTATTCTGGCTTTGGAATGTATGAGATATCTTGCATGGAGCACCTTCTTCAATGAATAGCATATATACCACACTGAAGAAATTCCACTGAAGTGATGATATTGAACTTCCCCCTATAAATCAATGGGACTAAGAGAAATTTAGTGATGCATAGGTGCTGTGCAACATACCCAAGGCAGAGACCTGGGACCAATATAGGAGTTAACACATGAGATGTCTAATTCCAAGGTTTCTTCTATTTTCTTCTTTGTGGGATTGTGGGTAAGATTAATAAGGCTGGGCTTCACTTTTACCATAGCTAAGAAAATATTTCACCTTTTTTTAAATTCCTTCATTATATTCTTTGTAATGGGGACTCTTTCTTCTTCCACACTAGAAAACTGGGACCACATTTTTGTTTAATTACATGTTACTTCTGTGGTAAAAGAAGTATAAAGACAAAGCAACATTTTGCAGGCACACAGACAGTAAGGATTTTTTTGATGACATGTTGTCTCTCACAAACAAATCACTGCTGACTCACTCTACTCTTTTCTATCCTCATATACAGAGTCTTGTTTGCAAATTTCCACTTTCACTACTCAGACAAAAACACTGGAAAATGTACCTCTGGGTTATGAACCAGTCAGTTTAAAGAAAATGTGCTGGCTGGCTCTTTCTGTGACAGTATCTGTCATAGGCATATTACAGATTTCCAGCCAAAAAAAGAGAAAAAAAAAAGAATAAATACTTCAGCCTATTAAAACAAAGTGAATGCTTTTGCCATGATATAATTAACCTCTGGAAATGTGTCAAATTAGGGGGTTCTGTTTTGTTTTCTATTTCATTTATATACCTGTAATATATGGCCAACAACATAAGGGACAAGTAGTTAAAAGGTAATCTCAGGGCACAGATCACTTGAAACCTTTAGGTAACTGGAAAATATACTTTTGAAAAATACACTTTGTATACAGGGAATAAAAAAGTGTATTTGCAGGGATTATGACGATCCTGTATCTGCACAGAAAACAGGATGTTTGAACCCAAGGTGATCTAATAGAGCTGAAACCATCAGGCCATCTGAGATTTCAGCCTGCAGAGAGCATGCGGGAAGATTTCTAAGAAAAGCAAGTGAGAAAATAGGCCATTTTCTGATACTGTTTTGCTAAAGTTGCTGAAGGTGCAAGGACCCTGCAGGCATGGCTGCCAACCTCCCCTGAAGTACAAGTGTCTTGTCTTCTGCAGGGTGGCTCAGGGGTCACGTACTGATAGCAGCCTTCCAAGGTCTCACCTTACCTCTTCACCTACCTACAATCCACAGCAGTAACCTAGGTTAGATTGCAGTGCGATTGGGTATTAGACACTCAGGTGTTTGGTGTTGTACCTCAGGAGAGATCTCAGTGCCAACAGGACAACAATGCCATCACACGCCAAGAAGGTCACAGGAAGTTAAGGTCGTCAGCATTTCAAAAGGCTGGGGACCAAGCGATGAACACACTGGTTCTAGAGGAAGGTTTTCTTCCTGCTGAATTCACAATTACCTCAGCAGGCTCCTGCGATCGTTTGTTATCTATGCATGACAAGTGTAAATATACTTTAATAAACACTCATGGTGGTTCTCAAACTTTCTGTACCAAAATAATTTTGAAACCCTTGCAGGTGATCATATACCACCATATCCAACTTCTGACTAAATAAGTTTTGTTACATCCTGCTCAGAATCATGGCCCAAGCTGTCCTTGGGTAAGGACAGTACAGTTTTGGAATTACTAAATCAGCACAAAACCTGCAGTTTCAGTGCTGAGGATGGGCTCTCACAGGAAGACTGGAAGACAATAATATGAACATAACATCTCCATGCACCTCTATCTGTAATTCATGAGTGGGGCCTCAAAACCACTAAGCATTATCTCACTTCTCCCACATTGACATCACTAAAACATGATTAGATGTGCCTTCACTCTAATGAAGAGCTCCTCACCATAATGATACATGGTAAATCAAGAGATTAGCTGAACGTCTTGCCTTTGTGGTGACAAGCATGACAAATGCATAATTTCAAAATTAAACATCAATGGACAGAACAGCAGAAAAAGGAAAAGCCAGAACCACCATCTAGGGCAAGGCACTGAGGAATGGCCAGTCCCATATTATGGGTGCACCCTGACACAGCCTCCATGTGCCACCACGCAGCTCAGTCCCTGTCTCATGGTTCAGTTTTCACCTCTCCCATCACTTCAGGCTGTTCCTCCTGAATCCCTTCATGTCAGAAACTAGGAACAATTTCACAGAGACTGTTAGGCTACTTGAAGTGGAACAGGTATGTGGCTGTGCTGCCTCCTTCATCAGAGGGATAGAGGGCTTAGAGCACCTCTGTCTGTGGGTGCGGTGCTGTGAAACCCCATGCACCCTCTTACAAGGGGTCAGACTGCAGCACCCAAAGGGGTTGTTGAGTCTTGGAGCCTAGAAATTTTCAGCTTCAATCTGGTACATGGCTGCAAGCTGATGGGGGTTATGCATTGAGAAAGTATCTTTATTGATGGAGGAAGCACAAGGAGACACTATAGAACAAGTAAACAAGGCTTCAGAGCTCGGAACGTTTAAAACATTTTATAATTAATAAATGACCACACCAATTACAGCCATCTAGTGGGTGTATGTATTAAGCAATGAGCTGTCAACAAAGTGGTGTCCCTTGTATTATTGGAAAATGTGCCTCGTTCGAGCTCTGGTCTATGTTCCTAATTACACCAGCCCCCATAGGCACCTAGGAATACAGTGCTCTATAGAATAAGGGCTGAGCTGCAAAATTGGGATTCTTTTGCCAGCCCCGCTTAAGGTTAAAACTGTCTGCATCAAAAGCTTTTGTGTATCTCTGCTAATGTTGTAAGCACGGGCTGCAATTGCAATAATCTTTCAACATTTTAAGTGCAGGAAGAAGAAAAAAAAAAAGCTCTACTTCTCCATGAACACTTTGCCTTGAATTTCATCAGCAGGGGATGCATGTATTATTCAATCATACACCTACCACTACTATGAAGTTGCTCTTAATTATACTCTAAGTGGAACCTCTCAGGTAATCAGAATTCAGGGCTAATGCATAGCTATTCCCCCATCAGTTTATAATAGACACAATTAATCCAATTTAGAATTTCAAGTTTTAGTGATTATTAAATGCAAACAAGTGCTCATTTTTTTTTGCTTGGGGGTGGCCATTTTTTTAAGTGCATCTCTTTTTATGGCTTAGAAATGTATAAAGTAACAATTGCCACAAAAGCAGTTAGAGCATTAACATTAAGGAATCATGACAGAGCATGAACTTCAGTGTGCTTGGACTAAACCCTGCGGGAATTCACTTTATCCATCCTCCCTCTAAATGTCTGGGCAGTCCCTTTCAGTTACTCTGTGCCTCTATTGCTCTTCCATTTTTGCCTTGGGAACTATTTACAGCACAACACTGGTAATAAACTGGCAGGAATGACCCAGTCAGAGATCCTCTGCTACTGACCAGCATCCTGGCATCTCTTTTGTTTCCTGAATTCCTACTAAACATGAAAGATCAAGTGATATGCTTATCAAATTCTTTGAAACAAGGAACCATATGTCACTCTTAACAGTGAATCAAAGCTTGTAGCTTATGGAAATATGGTTCCCAAGAGGGAAGGGGAAAAAAAAAATTAAAAAAGGGCAAAACAAAGGTGTGTTTAGAACCAGAAGAAAAAATTACATCTCTGGAAGCAAGAATTGCAAAAAAAAAAAGTATCTCTTTATCTCTTTTCCCTCATAAATTTAAAATATATCTGACCTATATAATTTTAATGTTGACTTTCAGATTTACTGAAGTGTAATTATATATTATACTACATACCAACACAACACATTAATTCAAGGGTTCTGCACGTCTTTAGAAACATGTATTAAATCTCCTTAACTGTTTGTGCTTCATGCTTACTGTATATTTATAGATGGTGCATCTATCAGGACATTTCTTTCCTTCCTGTAGGGCTTGAATGTAAAAGCAGCTTTTAAAAACACAAAGGGAAAGAAATTAACCCCTTCCCTCTTCCCCCCCCCAACCCAACTTTTCTTCCAGGCAAGCAGAAGGAGTAGTTGGGAAGAAAGGGAAGATAGAATTCACAATTGTTCTGAGGAATCTCAGCACTCTGTATTTTTAGTCATCTCTGGCTGTCACAACTGTGAAGAAAATCCAAGCTGAGCTTCACTGGAGCAACGGCGTGGGCTTGGAACAGCAGAGAAGCCTGAAACAATTGCTCCAAGAAATATAAACTTCTGCACTCCTCACATCCAAGATGCTAACTCAGATGCTCATATGCTAACACTGTTAACTGTTTCATGGCCCATCAGAGCGCAGCAGAAAGCCTACAAAGCTCTGCACAGTTTGTGCCGAGCGCTTTTGTGTCGATTTTCAGCATGCCCAGGAGGCCTTCCAAAGGAGCAGCTGGTGTGGATTTCTAGCACATATGCTGCTCATGAACCAGGCCCACCCATCCACTCCCATGTTTTGCCATGGGACAGTGCTGGGTTGGGTGGAAATGCCATCTGAGCCCTTCCTAGATGCAGAAGTAGCTCAGATACATCAGTACAGAAATTCAGCCAGAAGATCTGCTCCACACTCAGCAGCGCTAAGCGCTTGGGTCCAAAGCTGCCAGTGGGGACTGCACTGCTTCAAATATCCCAAGCGTGGGCAGGGCCAGTCCACTGTGCAGCTGTGTGAGCAGGGACCTCTGCCAGGTGCCTGGTAGGTGGCCCTGGTGTGTCTTCTGGGTCTCCATAAGGCCAATCTCCTTCCTCCTATATGGGAAGAGGGTCCACCAGGTGGCACAATGCTGTAAAAACTTCAAGGATTAGAAAAAGAACGAGTGCTCTCCAGTCATTATAGTCCTCACTTAATTTTTTTTATTAGGACACATTAATTTGTTCCTTTATTTGTGAAGCTTGCCATTAAACATTCCCAACATGTGCTTTAGAAACCTCAATATCCTACCAGAAATAGGCAAAATAAGAACCTATGAAGTTAAAGAATAAAAATACAAAAGGAAAATACAATTAGGCACACATTTTAAAAGCACTGAAAGTACTTAATATCCTGAACAATCCACCAAAGGAAGTGGTGAACTCCCCACCATTTGGGGCCTTTGGAGCAGGACTCTACACCTTTCCTGAATCTGTGCCTCAGACAAACACAGGTTTTGAGCTTCATGCAGGGTAACTGAATGAAATTAAATACCCTGTAATGTACAGGAAGTTCAGCGACTTAATGGTCCCACTTTGCCATCAGCTTCCTGTATTCTGTTGCTCGTAACTAAGGCCTTACTAAGGGCCAATGTTGTGTTGAAAAGTCTCCTGTTCTTTTATACATTTCTGCATGTGTATGTGGCTATCAGGTCTACAGGAATTCATATTCCATGTTGCATTGTGTCACTCAAGTCATGCAGCCTTTCCAATGTAAAAGAGAGCAACACAATTATTTTTTATGCCAAGTCCATGGCCCTGGGTTAATCCTGGAGCACACATCCAGCAAGGCACAAGATTAACCATATCTCCTGGAGAAGCACCAGGTACCCTCATTATAGGGACTCCTTCCTGCATCAGATGTTCTATTTTTAAGCTTCTCTGCAGCAATGAGCCCAAGGCTGAGGGACAAGTCTGGGAATCTCCTTGACTTTATACAATGGCATTGCACCACAGTGATGTTTCTCCAATGCAAGGAATGACACAGCTCTAGGTTGCAAATTTGACTTTAGGGCATGTAGGACCAGAACAGTTGTAGCCATATGGAAAACACAAAGTCTTCCTGGTCAAAGATTTTTCAAAAAGCAGAAATGGTAAAATCAGCCAGTTAAGCTTTGATTTATTGTAGGCAGGTTTCATCCACACAATTCTGCCCTTGGACTTTTTTCTGCTGCTTCCAGTCTTCCTCACCCTTTTTGGACCTGCCATCTTATATTTCTCAGATCTTTTTGTTGCTTTTTGGCCCTGCTACCCAGATGTGATTATTTTCACAGCCATGTTCAAGTCCATATCTTTACCCAATCTTTTGGAAAAATTTGGTCTTCCTTTGCCTGCTGTGCTGTCAGGACTGCCTTGATCCAAGCTGCCTAACCAGTCAGTGGAAATTTTCATTGCATGTTGCTGAATCAATTTAACTTTTGCCTGCTCAGCGTGGCCAAACTACCCAGCAGCTCTTACAGACAGACAGACAGACAGACAGGTTAGGGCCACATTTGGCCCATAACAGCAAACCTCACAGACTGAAATTGAAGCAGACACAAAAGCAGAGGAGGCATCACATATCTACACTCTGGGCTTCAGGACTGTTTTTCGGGCATCTCTTGATGAAGTGGGAGCCAATTTTTTTTGTCTCATTGGAATGATATGGCTATGATGGCAGAACCCAAACCTGACAGAAAGTGACTGTCAGAGAGAGGAGGTAACCTAGAAAAATTACTCCAAATGCTTTATTTGTCATCTATATTATTAATACAGTATGTGTCTTTTTGAAGAAAAGCCAAGGTTAAATTGAGAAATTACTTTCAGGGGATAATAGAAATTGTAGGAAATAGGGCTGGAAAAGGATCTCAAGTGCCATTTACAACCATTTTCACAATTTGTGACAAACAGCAGGACAGTGGCCATCTTCAAAACTTTTTCAAGAATAAGACAAAATTCTTCATAGTTCTCTGCAGAACTTGAATCCTTCTTACCTTTTATGTATGGGGCTGTATGAGGCATGTCAGACTGCTCTTGAGTATAGGTGACGCCAGCTCCAAAATAAATCAGCTTTCATGCAAATTTTAAGGAGAATGTGACATAAACGCTTAGAGTTAGTCATAAACACTTTTAGAGTTAATGTACAGGCATTTGTAGTTTATGTACCTACATGCATTTCAAATCAGCTCTGTATCTACATACATATTGTTTAATCTAGCCCATCGTTTTCTCAAGTGATTTTCAAAAACAGCAGCTAGAAATGGCCTTTTGTAACAAGTCAGGATGTGGTTTCAGAATGCCAGGTGTTCCACCAGCAAAGGAACATGGTTTCCTGAAGCAGTTGATGGGTTGATCCCACAAGAGCTCTGTCAGCAGGAGAAAAGGCAGCACACTGCAGCCTGGGGATACAAAAAATACCCAGTGTAAAGAGAGGAAAATGTTTGAGACCAAATTCTTTGTAAGATGAAACTCTTGTGGGGTTTACAAAGTATGGCAAAAATCTGTGCAGTTGTGCAATGTAACCAAGAAGTAAATTTGGAGAAACACCTTGAGAGCAGGGAGGAGGTTCAGTTTGCTCTATCTGTATTTTCTAATTCAATTACAAGAAAACTGCATACAGCAGGGAAATACAGTCCTATAGACTGTGAGTCCTCATGATCGTGTTTGTCACAAATTTTAATATTATATTCCTATTTAAAATAATCAGCAGAAGTTGGACGTAAGACGTAACAAAATCAAAGAAGAAACTATCTTTAATCAAGGAAGCAGGAAATTGAAGCTTTATGTCTCCTAAACCAAGCCAGCACAGTGGTGGGCACAATTCAGTGATGTTGCAGCTTCCTATTTTAGTGTCTCACTGAGGCACTGGAGGAGCTAGGGACAAGCATGTATTTAAGTAAAATCAAAGGCTAACTTCCATGAGTTTTTTTCTTCTGCAACCAATTTCATAATTAAGCAGTGAATCTTGCTAACTCATTGCTTGTTGATTTAATTTCAAGCCTGCCTAGCTCTTAAAAAAATAATTCAGTAAATCTGACAGGCAAAAAACCCATGCTTTTTCAAAAAACTTTTCTCAAAAGCACTGACATAGTTAAAACCTGCTGGAGGGGCTGCAACCCAAAATACAAGCACGAATCCCAGAAAACAGGCTGCAATTCCCACCATGCTGCAAAGGACAGGGATAGTCTAAGACCCTTTTAGCTGGCATGGGTCACTTAAAAATGATCAAGAGGCAGGCATTTAAGAGGCAATCCATAGCTGTGAACAAAACTGGTACTAGAAAAACTATCACAAAATCTAAACCACAATTTTTCCTCAATTTGCAGCATGTACTCACCCAGCTAGGTTGACTCTTATTCTTAAACACATGATAGCTTTTGAGTTACAATTATTTTTAATTGCTGTTTAAAGTTATTTACACTCTTAAAGAATCATGACTTTTCAGGATACTTAGCTACTGATTTCCAGAAACTGAGGATCTATTTACCAACAAGCTGCAGTGATATCAAACAGAAAGCTATTTCTTTCATCCCATACTCATACTGTATTGGCAATCATTACCAGGACCTGTTTCTGGTGCCTGGAGTAGCATTTGTTGAGCAGGCATGTCCCAAAATCTGAACTTTACTTTCTCTGCATTTATTTTATGTGAAGAATCTTGACATTTTGGACTCTACTGCAATCACCACTGCAAACCAGCAGCATAAACCTTTCTCAAACACAGAACACCTGCGTCCTTTGTAACCAGACATGATGCCTTTCATGAAAGGAGCATCTTTCAGAGCTGATGCTCAACCAGGCTTTGTACCACTGCTTACACAAAGCAGCTGAAGGAAGTCATCAAATACGACAGACTCCAAAGAGTGGTGATATTGCCCACTCATTTAGTTAACGGAGGGTAAACCATTCCCATCTGACTCAACCTTCTGAATGCCTTCTGAAGGCATCATCATTTGTGCTTTTGGCACTTGCAACCAGTTGAGTGCCCTTAGAGATAGCACCTGTAAAAATTAGTTTTTCCCAAGCAATCCTGATCCCTGATCTGGCACTGGCCAGATGATGAACTTTGGTCATTTCCCATTCCAGATACTTCCACCAGGATCAAAGGCAGAAAGTTTAGCCTCGATTCTAGGTGGAAAGGCTGAGGGAATCAGGCTTGTTTAGCCTGGAAAAGAGTGACCTAACTAAAATGTTTCAGCACCTGAAGGGAGCCTATAAGAAAGAGACTACAAGAACATGTAGTGCCAGGACAAGGGGGAGTGGTTTTAAACTGAAAGTGAGTAGATTTAGATTGCACATTAGGAAGAAATTATTTACCATGAGGGTGGTGAGGCATTGGAATAGGTTGCCCAGAGAGGCTGTGGATGTTACATCCCTGGAAGTGTTCAATTCTAGTTTGGATGGGGCTCTCAGCAACCCAGACTAGTGGAAGGTGGCCCTGCCCATGGCAGGGGTGTTAAACTAGATGATCTTTAAGGTCCCTTCCAACCCAAACCATTCTATGATTCTCTTCTGACCTGGTTTGAGTTCAGCCTGTCTCCGGTCTGACAGCAAGTGTATGCTCCCAGATCCGGTTTGTAACCAGAGTTTTCCTCTCCTGGATTCAGCTGAAATACAGCAACATTGCCTGCACCTTCCAGGACAGCACCACTCCCAGGCAGCCCTCCCTCTTTGCTGCTGCTACATGAATCCTTATCTTTTTTTAGCCCCAAAACAGGTGAAATAGCTCTTGAAAGCCCACAAGTGCTAATCTGTGCACCAGCTATGAAACCTGTGGGGTACATCTTGAAGATTTATTTGGGTGAATTTTCACAGTGTCTGGCACACATACACAGGAAGAAAGAAATCCATGAGACAAGGTTTTCCTGCATGCTGAAAATCACTTGACAATCTAACAGCGGGGTGATGTCAATAGGGTTAATCTAAAAGGAGGCCACTTGTCATCAAGAGTAGGGCTGAGAAGGACAGTAAACTCTCTGCTATCACTCTAGTAGTACTTTTCATTAAAAAAACCCAAAAACCCAACAAACCCACCTGCCATCGTCTGAGCATCTTCATGGTGTGTTAAGGCTGCAACATGCTCTCTCAGACAGAGCCTACAGATGCCAGGTTTGTCTTTGGAAAGCAGCTTACCTTAATAAAGTAAGGTGTGATTTTCCTTGGTCTTGGCACTCATAAAGCATACTGGGCAAGCAGAAAGCCTGTGGGGATGATTCACTAGTGTTTGCATGAGATTTTTCTAATATCTTTCTTTTTCCAAGTTTTTCCTGCCTTTTTTTTTTTTTTTTTTTTGTTGCTACCAGCTGCTTCATATTCTGCCATTTGCTACAGAAGAAGGCTGTTCCATCTTGATAGGATCCAGTTCAGTGCATAGACATTACAAAATTGGAGCCGCAAACTGGTTTATTTTTCCAGTTTACAGCTTTTGTTCAAAAACCCAGCAGCAAGTCCTGAGGCACAGTGTGCCAGCACCAGAGACTGTGAGTGATGCAGAGGTGATTTCTGGAACATCTTTGCCATTTATAATTCAGCTCCAAAAATATTTTTTTATGACTTCCCTCTTTTCCTTCTGCTGTGATCCATAAACAGAATAGACATTCAAGCTGAAAATTGCTGAAAGAGTCTTACTCATTCCTGTGAAAAACAAAGTTTTGAACTTTCCTGGCCTAGTGACATTACTTTTATATTCATATCACAGTAATTTTTCAAAGAAAAAAGGTTTGTTGGAATCAGATCCAGGAATTTCTTCAGATTTGCAATGGAGTGGAAAAAGTAGAAATCCCACTCATTCAGGACTCCCACTGGAAATGAATTTGAAAATAAATCAGGAAAAAGTCCAGGAGATCTATATCATGGTCAGATTGGCAAATATGGACAAAACATGCAATATCAGCAGGCAGTGAAACTGAGGAAGCCTGGTCTGCTATGGATTTGTACTTGCAGATGTACTCCTGGTGCCTTAATAACACCTGAGTTCATGTTGTGGCCCTTACCCCAGGGATATTAACAGCATCTCTCTCATCAATCCACCCTCTGGTATATTAGAACTTGCCAAAAAATAATCTCCTCGGGACCATTGCTAAATGTGATTGAAATTGCACCAGCCAAAAAAACACAGGGAAAGAGAGTGACAGATAGATGCAGAGAGAATATGAGCACAGAAGCCCTGTTTCAAAATGTAAGCAGACTAAAAGCTGGTGTAGTTGCATTCAAAGTGGGATCCTGCTAATTTAAATCTATCAGTGAACATTTCCAAGAACACCAAAAAGTGCCAAAAGAACAGGTTGTTTGCTTATAAAGGGAACGCCTTAACCATTTAACTACCACTTTTGTCGACTGATGGGGAAATGCAGTGTTACGTGGGCAATCAGACTGGAGTTCACAAACACTCGCTGCAGATTTAAAATATGCAGGAGCATGAAGGAGTGTAAAAAATGTAAATCAAGGGAACCAGCTTCTATCTGGATTGAATAAATGAAGGATCATTGAAAAATGACAGGGTTTGTGGGAAAACAGTAGTTAGAGAGTATGCTTACACATATGCTTGTAAGCTTATATACACTTCTGCTTACAAATAGCGCCAGGAATATTCCCAAGTACTGGAAATCAGTCCTCTAGACTGCTAACTTGTCAGAGAGTCCCTGACACTATGCATGCCAGGCCAAGCACATTCTTCCAGCCTTGGATTAGATGTTCGCATGGATCAAAGGCCAACAGACAGCTTGGTGGCAGCCTCCCAGTTCTATAAGGTTTAAAAAGAAAAAGGTTTAACAGTCTGGAGAGAGCCCAGCATGACAGAGCAGTACTCCTCCAGCTGATCTCAGCAGCCTGTGCTGAGGGAATGATGCCACATGCTCTTCACTGAACCCAATGCCAGACCAAAGGCTGATGTTGCTACGGGGAAACGTGAGTACTACACATTGATGTCAGCACCACTGCAGAAGATCATCTGCCTTTGTGAGAGATATTGTGCAGCTTGGAATAGCACCTGGGAGGGAGAAATGGGAAAGAGGTATCCAGATACATTTCCTCCCACTCTAGCTTCAACAATCTTTAAAAGCACAGCCCAAGAGAAAGATCAAACATCCTCTTGGTAGCAGCCCAGACTCATCAAACATCCCTCCCTCCAAGGGATGAGCTCTTCTCATCCCTTGGAGGCATCCCCAGCTTTGTGCCCTGACACTCTGCAAGAGCCTCTATAGCCTAAGTCAATTCTAAGACAGGGCTGCCTACCAGCCTCAACACTGGACAATGCCACCACGGAAAGAGGATTCAAGGTGCTATACACAACTTTTTTTCTTTTTCTTTTTTTTTAATGGGCAGAAATTTGGGAGATGGGACAGTCCAAACACACCTAACACTGATGAAAGTTCTCTCTCCAAATCTGCCTCCTCACTTCTCGCACTTCTCCTGCAGGCAAACCCCAAACTCCAGGTCCCTTCCCAGACATCAAGGGTATTTTTCCAACCACAGAAAACTGCAATAACCATGTCATGGAGCCACTTTTGTCACTCTCTGTGCAGACGAGACAATGTGAGATTCAGAAATGTGTATCTGCCTCATCACTGAGCCACCAGTTTTGACCACCCATCAAGTGAATGTCCCTTTTTGAAAGTGAGAAGACCCTCCCTCTCAATTTAACAAACTTGTGCACCTGCTCTGTGGTCAGAGACCTGAGGGATAAAATTCAGGTCAAAATTAAGGTGCACAAATTTCAATAAATACTTGTAGGTATAGATGATGTCCAGTTCAAACAGTGAGGTGATGGGGCTCCTACCAATCAACATGCCTGTCCAAGCGCTGACTAAATCCCATTTCCTCTCCTGTCCAGGTTCTTTCTCCTTGAGGTGGCTCCAGCTTTCCAGAATCTGTTCTCTCTTCCATTCTCTGCCTGCCATGACATCCTTCCATCTCATTTCCTCTACCCTGTAGGATTATATTCCTGACTGCACCTTCCCTGTTATTTGCCCCAATCCAGTCTCTAGCTTTCCCTGACACACTTGCCACCTCAGTGCTCCCAGACTGTGCCCTCTCACCACCTATGATAATCTAACCTAAAGGTCTCACAGAAGAATGAAACAACAAAAGATTCGTTATGCCTCCGAGACCAGGCTTTAGTATGTACTCTGAGTCTCTTTAAAGCCAGAGGGCTCTTAGCTTCCAGCCAGGTCACCCTGGCACCGGCTGATCACTTCAGCTAGTTCATTTTCACTTTGTCACACAAACAAGAGACTCCAAGCAGATGTAACTTTCTCCCACACCACAAGCAGTGCTGCTTAAAAAAACCCACAACAACAAAACCTAACCAAACCAAATCTAAACAAGCCCAACAAAGAACTAGGAGTGGATTAATAAAAATGGTCCAGGCAAATTGGATCACCATGTCACATGAAATGCCACCTGCAAAAATTTTAAAAATGCTTGTTCTGCTATCTAAAGGGCCACGGGTGATGGGTGCACACACCAAGCTTGTATTCGTTGCTGATTGCTGTTCATTGTTCTGGCTGAAACATGCTGATGGTTACTTTTGATGTTCAGCTCCACCTCCACTCCCTCTTGTAATCTGCCAGTAGAAGACTTCCTTTCACCTGTTGCAATGCAAGAAGAAAGATTATTTGCCACAAGACAAAATGCCCTCACATTTCACACACTATCACTTCTACCAATGGGAAGAATTTTTTTTTTTATCCTATTTCATTGGCAATCCAAAGCTTCCTCACTAGGCTTGAATGGGACATAGTAATAAACACTGCATTCCCCATCCAATAATCCTTCTCTTATGAGCATCTATTTTCAGTCTTTGCCCTCGACAGGGTGAAGCTTCACAGACTTTAAGTCATCTGGACATTATGGGTAATATCTAGAGAAAAGCATAAGCCACACATTGATAAAAACACTGTCACTTGTTTTTTTAATATAATGATGAAACTATCAGGAACCAAAGGAAAGACTCTCAGCATCACTTTTATGTAAAAAAGGTAACTAGCACAGTAAGTCAGGGGAGCATGATAAGCAGGGACTAGGCAAGGAAGTGCTTGAGTGGTGATGGGAAAATCTTAATCCTTTGCTGAAGGCATTTAAACTGAAGGACTAAATTGCTTCCATGTTAATTTTGATGTTACCCTGTAATATCTCTGAGTGCTCTTTGGTGAAGCTTTAATACCTTTGCAAAGTTAATGTTTTATATCCGATTAACTCAAATGGGTAAGATATGTTATAATGATGGCATGTATTTAAGAAAGACAGGGAAATTAATAGCATGGGCATAACTCCCCTCTACTGTTTTAGAAGGAAAACCCATGAGAAAAGGACTCTGCTGTTCTAATGCAGGCTCAGGTACAGCAAGCCCTCAGCAATCCACTTAAGCTCTGTTCTCAGTTTCCCAAGTGATATAGGAAAGGAATATTTATCCTTGAGAGATAATAATTAACTGCTGTCTTTTGAAGATAGAAATCTTATCAAGAGTGCTGTATGCTATTAGATGTACAAAAGCAATGACAGGAAAAAATACTTTATTTTTGAAACAGATTTTTGCATCAAATGTTTTACATTGTGTAAACCAAGCAAACTAGAAATTGTTCTTTTCTCACAGTATTGAATGCTATGTTGATTATTTGAAAATATTGCCTGAATTGATATTTGAATAATTTTTGATGTTTGCATATCTTTCAGAGAGTCCTTCCCTTACCAAGACCAAGGACTTCATATCTTCTGTAGCTATACTTCACTCTGTCTTTTGAACCATGGTTTTGTGAAAGGAAATGGCAATCCCTAATCACTTCTAATTTCAATTTTCTTCATTCCTAGAGGAATACTTTACTGGGATCTACAAAAGCCAAATTAAAAGAAAAACACAGAAAATTATTTCAAGTGATGAGGAGTACAAAACAACAAATTACTAAAAAGGCAAAAGTGTTCAAGTAGGCATTTTTTTCCACATTAAATCTCACTGCAGAAACATGTTTGGATTAATTCAGGGAATGTTGGAATCTCCCATCCCTCTCACACTGCAGCAGATGATGTTTGGAAAGGAACTCCTCCATGCTACACTTGAAATGCCGTGTTTTTCTAGCTTTCTAAAGGCAACTTACAACAGAAATCCAAACTCCTTGGACTTTCTGATTTCCAGGAAGCACAGAAAGGCCCTGCTTTAATTTAATTTCTTCTAGGAGACACAAAATCTGGTTTTCTAGATTTCTTATGCATCCTTGACTTGATGAGGAGTCATTCTTCCTCTTTGATATAACTGCAGTTTATCTATAGAGCCAGGGCTACTAAACACCAACTGCATTTTACTCCAGAGGTGGCTTCACGTGTGTGGTGAAGAGGATGATCCCCATCTACAGCTCATAAAGGGTTTTATATAAATGTCCATTACCCATGTAATGGCAACAGCCAACAGTTTTATTAGGCAATATAAAAATATATTAGGGATATAAACTGTAATGCCTCAGGACAGAAGCCAATCAATGGCTCTCTGGAGTTAACCAGAAGAAACTTTCTGTTTGCAAGTTATTCCCTCATCATCTATTAGGCTGTTTCTTGCCTCTGTCTGCAAAACATCAGGAGACAGTCACAGCGAGAGCTAGCCTGTTGAATCCTGGAGGGGTCTGGTTGGGTCCAGCCTAGCAGTTCCCCGTTCTTGTCACAATGCATAACTGAAGTGTGGCGCTTCACTTTATCAAATGATTCATCTCCAGTGAAGACTAATCCAGGAATTCTCACATGGAATTCATGTTTGATAAAACAAATACATAGATTTTTGTTTTTCAACTTTTTATTAGTTTAGTTCAAGAGTTTGAACTATGCTGCTATGCTCAGGCCCTTCAAGTAGCAGATGAAATGATAATAAGCTCCTGCATTTCAGACGGTGAAGAGGACATAATAGTATGATCAATTCTGTGGTCCAGAGGGATATTCTTTTATCCTAAGCTTTTGCCTTGGGACTCCAGTGAAATCCGTTGGGATTTCTTTATATCACAACACTGCATTACCAATCTTTACGATGCACATAACCCTACAAATAGCCTCCAGCTTTCCAAACCACCTGCTGAGCTCTCCTTTTGAAAGCCAGGCCTCAAGTGCCTCAAACACTTCTGTCATGTTTTACTTTGGTTTAGCTGTTTAACATACCTCTCACGGAGGCATCATTCTCCAGGCAGCCAAACATGTGTCCCTCAAGCTCTTTTCTTTCTCATATTCCTCATCTCTCTCCTAAGTGTATCTCTTAATTCTCCTCTCCTCTCCTCTCCTCTCCTCTCCTCCTTCTCTTGTCCTAAAATTGCTGCTGGCTTTGTCCTTGCTGCTTCTCCCTGTAGTGTGTAGCTAATCCCAGCAGCTAATTGACATGTATGAAATAAGAGTAGCTTGACAACTTTATTGTGTGAATGTCACACACCCTAATGGCTCCAGAAGCCTTGTGGAATATATGGAGCAACTGCAAATTGGAACAAAGACATTAAAAAGGCTTCAAATTTTTCTACTAGAAAGATGATTTTTCTTTGCATTAAAACACATTCTTTAATTGAGATTACTGAGTTATTTTGTACGGTAGCCTCCTAAATATAGCAAAGAAGCTCGTGCTGTTTTCAGGATATGGCTTCCCACGGGTTGCTACCTCTTCCATGGGACAGAAATAGCCATAATCTCATCTAACAAACTGCTCAGGTTGAAACACCTTTCTGTCTGAAAAGAGGTTGGCGAGGGAAGAGGATGGGATCTCTTTTGGGTGGGATAAGAGTCTTCGTTCGTGTTGTCTTTTTAGGGGTGCCTGGGTGAAGCATATTTGGATGTGGGAAAGCAAAGAACATCTGTTTTGTGTGGTTTGTGATGCAGAGCCTCTTGTAACATTGCATTTAATATAGATTTGGCCAGGTTGGTCACACTGAAGATCACAGCCATTTTGCCACTGAGGACTGAAAACAAAGTGGCATCAGCCAAGGGCCCTATTTGCAGGAGGGGCAAATCACAAACGTCAAACCCACTGAGGGTTTCCCCATTTCACATCACAATGAAATGCTCCCTTCTGCTTTCTGTGCTTGCATACTGGTTTGCTGAGAAAAAGCTTTGTTCAGTCACACTGCGCCTGACTGCCTCTGTCAGGCAGTCTGCTCCCAAAATTTCTGAATCCCTGTTTAGAAGGATAGGGATCTATAAGATATTAAATTCCTGTAAGAGTTATAAAAATATGTTGCAAGAAAGGAGAAAAAGATTGAAAGAGACTTACTAGATACCAAAGAATTCATTCTACAAAGAGATACCATCACTTCTCTAAAGTGGAAAAGATCTCAATTTGCATCTTAATAGAAGCCAGAGAATCCATTTCTGCCCTTGTGGCTCCGGGGTAAGAGTTGCAACTATGGTTCAGTTTCCCAGATGGAAGGAAGTGATAGAGCTTCCTGATTTTCAGCGGGTATTAAACAGCCAACAATTACCCAGATCCCTTTCAAATTGTTGCAAACTGCTGTCCAAAACTTGCATCATCTGTAACTAGGCACTATTAAACATCTTCAGCCCTTGATCTTCCTTTGGATCGTCCCTTAACCCCAGAGAGTAACTAACCTTCTGGGTGTGTAATGAGTAGTAACCTTTACAGCTCTCTTCAGAAAACTGGGAAAATGATACCAGTAAAAACCAGAATGCTTCCCAAGCTGGACCATGTAACTTCTCAGGCCTGGTGGGTACTTCGAGGAGCTGTGAGGCAGCAGCATCCAGCAGGTAACAGCACACAAAACACGGTGACACCCCAAGATGACAATGCTATATTTGTCTCGATTTACTTTTATCACATTTTATCCTTTCATTTCCAATGTTCTTTTATCTTTCATGGTCTCTGGTTTCCACTTTGTGTCCTATTATACAGTTCACTATCCTTACCTGTCTTTACTGAAGTCATCCAATACTGGCATGCTGGATGTGCTTATTTGACCAGCCGACATCTGTTTTTTCCCCTCTTTTTTTTTCATCTCTTTTCTCCTTGCATTCCATCATTTCGGTTTGATATCTCACTGAGTGCAAGCACCAGGGATTGTGGTTCAGGAATGATTCAGCTGGAAGCAGAGGGCAGAGGCCAGCATGCAAAGCCAGCACTGGAATTGCAAAATGCACCTGACAACCTGTCATTAATTCGGCCACCAAAAGAGGGAGAGTAACAATGCAATCAAACAGGACTCACATTCAACATCTCATAGTCTGCTCATTACCAGGAAGGCTTTTAGGAATGACAAGTTTTTAATCCTGTAACTCTATTATGAGCTGATGCCAACAGCAGAAACAGGAGCTGTGATACAAGTTAAGCTAGGATTGCTTGGCATGGCAACTGAAAGCCATCTCACCTGGTGTGAGATGACAGCTATGGCATGCAACCACAGATAAGCTGGCATTTGTAAATATATACTTTCTAGATACTTTTTTTAAAACCAGGTACCATGAACGCATACAACAGCAAAAGAACCTGTGAACCCAAATAAACATGATCATTACCTCCTGCTGAACTGTTATGAACAGCCAAAGCAATTCCTTCTGCTCAGTTAAAACTAAAGGTTTGCTAAGTCTGTATTATACTTCCTCTTTATTTTCAGCAGCTCAGTGTACAGCTGGTAAAATTTTTCTCTGGTTAGAAGCTTGATTTATAAAGTCCCTGGTCCTAAAACAGGAAATGACTATTTCATCCCCACAAATTTAGGAGGATTTTTTTTTTGCTTTTATGTTCCGCAAAATCTGTTTTTATTTCTTATAAAGGGTCCAGTTGGACTGCCATCAAAATCTGTAGAGATTCCCCCAACTTCAGCCAGGCTTGGCTCGTGCCCTAAGGCAGTGCTACAGAAACACACAACACCTAATGAAATCATGTGTGCAAAGAATCAGGGAAACCCATACTAAATCCCCACCCCACAAACAGCCATGCCTAAGCTTAAATGTGTATCAAAATTGAAGTCAAAAAGCCACTCATGTCTACCAAGTTAAGCACATGTTTAAATGTTTACTGGAGTCAGTTCTTTGTACAATGAACAATAAAAGCTGTACAAAGCTATTGTGGCTAAGATCAGTCCTTCCCTCATGCTGCATGGTATCCTGATCCTTATAGCTTTCTACTGTCTGGTTGCAGAACCTTTCAAAATTTTTATAAAATTAAGTTGCTTTCATTTAATTCTTTCTCTTGCATTAACTAACATAGCATACTTCTGATGGTGCACATTTCCACTGACCACAGAGTGCTCCAAGGAGAAATCTCAGAACTATTTATTGTACCTGTTAATAAAATTAAAGGACCATAGTCAAAGTCAGATATCTAGAAGGTAAATCACTGTAAAATACAAAACAATATATATGTTTATTCATCTAAAAACAGAAGACAGAAAAAAGTGTTTCTGGGTTTGTACCACAGACAGAAAACTGAGGCACAGAGACAACCCATGTTTTCTCTAAAATCTCACAAGATACAGGTAGAAAAACAGGGAATGAAACTGTAGTTGTACTAGTAACTTGCAAAAATATAATATTTTCTTATCTTATGATCTCCAGTGACTCTGTCTTTAATTTTTCAAAATGGGAAATCAAACTTGAGGTTAAGGTAAAGGTCAAGAGCTACCTAGAAACTCACTGGCAGAACTGAGACGAATGGAAACTTCTGGCTCCACACAGCACTTCCTTCCTCTCTCAGATCTGCTTCAATGAAATAAAATTTTTAAAAAGCCACAAAACCTGCTCTCAATTTTCTGTGAGCAGGATTTGATATGTTAGATCAAGCCATCAAATGCACTATTACCCTGATGCAGGGTAAAGCGTTTCAGCATCACCTCCTGTGATTTGCCTTCAGCTCACTGATGACATCGCAACCCTCTCTGACTGGCAGGTCTGCTCCCTGGGAAGGGAGGCTGCGGATTTGATGCACTCCTCTTTGAGACAGTGCTAAGCACAGTTGGGCTTGAGCGAGACAGGGTTATGGCTGGGATGAGCAAAGTAGAGCAAAGAGAAAAGCAAACTTTATTTAAGTTAAACAGTCAGAGCTGACCCAGTCCTTCACAAAAGAGGCTCCCCAAAAAAGTGGCCACCGGACCAAGCCTGACAGGGTTCAACAGGGGTTTGGACAATGCTCTCAGGCACATAGTGTGACTCTTGGGGTTGTCCTATGCACGGCCAGGAGTGGACTCAATGATTGCTGTGGGTGCCTTCCAACTCAAGATATTCTATTATTCTGTTGTTGCTGTACCCTTCAAATGCAAAAAATCAGACACACCAGATTGAAAGTTTCCCTTCTACATGGGATGATCTCACTCTGTGAGTTTAAGTCAAACCTCTGACATTCAGCTGCTAGAAATGCTAATAACTTTGTGCTGCAAGGCATAATCCGGCATAATACGAGGCAATACTTCAATATGCACTGTCAAAATGGATCTTTTGATGTGTGATCCCATTGCAGCCTCTAAAAGAGATGGAGATATCTGGCAAAACCCTGATCCAGTTTTTCCTGCATTAACAGATCTTTCTGGTTGAATGGCACCGTAAGCTAGTGATAAACTTTGTGCTGTACCTATCCCCTTAATTATTCCTGCAAACCCTCTGCTGCTGACCCTCCTGCGGAGCAGTGCCATGCAACGCCCTTGAATAACATTTGTGTAGGAATGTTGCTTCTTGAGGAAACGTGAAGAATGGCCTTGAAGCAATTTCTGGCGTCGTCACCATCAAGCTGTCTTGTGTTGCCACATCACGTTTCTAGAGAAGTCTATGAGCACTGTCACTACTTGTTAACTTCCTTAACACCGTGCTAGCACTACTCACTGTCAGGAAAAGTGAGAAGAGACAAAAAAGCTGCAAGAAATTTGTAGTGAAGTCCTTGGTATGACCAGAAGGCTGCCTCTCTACAGGGAATCAGATAGTCAGAGAGAAACCCACCTACGGGATATTGGATTGTGATTTGTTCACATCAGTCTCAAGGCATTCCTGAATCAGGAGATTTTCTCTGTAAAATAAAGGAAAGGCTCTGAGCAGGAGATACCATAGCATCTTGCTCCTAATGGTGGATGTGAAACACATGGAATTTGCAAGAAGGGACTAGTGAGTTTTTTATAATTTGGACAACATTTCAAGTAATTTTTTAAATTATTTTAAACCCCCATTTAGTGAAGTACTTAAGCACTATTTGTAAGTCTAACCATCCAGTACTAAAGCACATTCTTAACCTGAAATTACAAAAATGACAACTAAAACACTCATCTGTAAAAAGCAGTCTCACAAAAAGTAATTTTAGAGTGTTGTACTTTTCAGCCTTCAAAAAAAAAAAAAAGACAAAAGCATTGTTAATGCATATGAGCAATAATGGTGTCTTGCTATGTAGTCACATTTAAAGTTCAAATTTCAGACAAGTATATGAAATATTTTTGCTTTGTGCTCAGGCCTCATTCTTCCACTGCTATCTGCTAACCAGACCTTTTATTGGTAGCAAGCCCAGAAAGGCAATTGTAGCCCATTGAATGCCTCTTCCTATGTTGGTGGCCTGTGGCTCTCAAACAGAAAGCAATTGCATAAAAACAAGCAACCTCTCACGCTGAAAATCCCTGGAATACTGAATCAAGTAAGATTATGGATTAAGGAGCCAGTGAATTATGACTGATCACCTTTTCAAAGTAATTTACACAGCAGCCCTGGGGGACAGATTGTATTAAAACATTTACAATATGCAAATAGTTGGATACTTTGAAAAATAGCAGTGTTGCTAACATTTGGCCTGGTGATGGAAAAAGTGTATTAATTTGCCCAAGCAACTGTCTCTAAAACAGTGTATAAACAGCCCTTTGCATTAATTCAAAGTGAAATGTCAATGTTTCATAATTTATGATATTATGCTGAGATTCAGCTTCAATAGCTCACTACTGGTTCAGTTAACATTGGATCTAAAACATGCCTTCCCGTCTCCTGAACTTTGAATCTTTGGGAAAACTTTCCTTTCTGCTTGGATTTATATTTATTTATACTAGCTGAATTATTTATAATAATTTCAATGCAATTTACTGAGTTAAGAGAATGTGAAATACACTGTTGTCGCAGCAGTTTACTCACATCTTCTTGAATCTGATTGTCTTGGCAGGAAAATGAGGAGAAATTCCTGCTACTCAGGATGTGAGAATCTAAAAGCTGTTTCCTGGTTTCTACCTGTAGAGCTTGATGACATTATTAATCAGACATAGAATCATTGAATCATAAAATAGTCAGACTTGGAAGAGACCTTTGAGATCATCAAGTCCAACTGTCAATCCAGCACTACCAGTGTAACCCCTGTATCACCAAACCACCACTGCCAGATCCAGATGCTTTTTAGACACCTCCGGGGACGGTGACTTCACCACCTCCCTGGGCACCCTAACAGTAAAACTTTTTCTCTAATATCTCATCTGAATCTCTCCTGTTACATCTTAAGGCCATTTCCTCTAGTCCTCTCATGATAAAAGAGACCCAGTTGCTCCTCACCACAACCTCCTTTCAGGTAGGTGTAGAGAGAGAGGAGGTCCCCACGGAGCCTCCAGTTCTCGAGATTAATCATGTCACCACCCTTCCAATATCATATTATATCACAGAATGCTTTGGATTGGAAAGGACCAACGCCACTGCCATGGGCACCTTCCACCAGAACAGGTTGCTGAGACCCCCCTTCAACCTGTCCTTGAACACTTTCGGGGACATTCACAACTTCTCTGGGCAACTGTGCCAGTGCCTCACTGCCCTCACAGTAAAGAATTCCTTCCTTATATCTAACCTAAACCTGCCCTCTTTCAGGTTAAAGCCATTAACCCATGCCTATCACTACATGTCCTTGTAAAAAGTCCTTCTTCAGCTTTCCTGCAGCCCCTTTTAAGCACTAGAAGGCTGCCGTAAGCTTTCCCCATGGCCTTCTCTTCTCCAGGCTGAACAATCCCAGCTCTCTCAGCAGCTGTCTTCATAAGAAAAGTGCTCCAGCCCTCTGATGTCCCTTCTCTGGACTCACTACAACACATCCATGTCATTCTTATTTTGGGGGCTCCAGAGCTGGATGAGGAGCTCCACTACAGGTGGAGTCTCATGAGAGTAGAGTAAATGGGGAGAAGCCCCTCCCTCAACCTGCTGGCCATGCTGCTTTTGATGCAGCTGGGACGCTGCTGGGTCACACTGAGCTTCTGGCCAACCAATATTCCCAAGTTCTTCTCCTCTGGGCTGCTCTCAATCCATTCTCTGCCCAGCCTGTATCTGTGCTTGGGATTGCCCTGACTGATGTGCAGGACCTTGTACTTGGTCTTGTTCACATGGGCCCACCTTTCAAGCCTGTCCAGGTTCTTCTGGATGGCATCCCTTCCCTCCAGCATGTCAGCAGTACCACAAACTTAGTGCTATCAGCAAACTTGCTGAAGGTGCCCTCAATTCTACCATCCATGCCACCAACAGACATTAAACAATCATTTGAAGCTCTTCACCTTTAAAGACTTGCTGTAAAATAGCAAGTTATTCTGAGGTGTGAAGGTAGGAGCTTTGCTCCTGGCCACCCTTGTCTTGCTGTCTGATGTGGGGCATCTTACTCAACCTGCTCCGAATCATCTTTCCCAATAGTGTAAATTTTACTGAATCTGACAGATACACAACTATAAAATGGTGATATGGGAGACAATACGATTCTTTCTGCCCTAGTTATTCCTTAAACTTAATTTGAGAACTGCTCACCTCCTTGAGGAAAAAAAAAAGATAATGAGATTGTTATGGATGAACAAAAAATGTTATATACATGCAAAATGGTCTTGTTAATCAACAGAGCTCACTCCCTGCTGGAGGAGGCTCCAGAAGAACAACAGAAATAATTACCATGCTGGTAGGATTGATTAATTAGGAAAACTGCTTCTACTAATACTCATTAGCATTTATACATTGTAAAATCCACTAAATATATGTGTAAATAACTTTTCTAAAGTGTCAAGTAAGGGTGCCTGAAGGGTGCCACATGATGTTACTGTTGTTTTCTGCTTGCATGGGTTTTGCATCGCAAGAAACACCTCTGCATTGGCTAAGAAAACCACTAAGAGGGAGCTGGATTAGGAAGAGAACACACAGAAGGGTCTTCTGAGACATGAGACAGGTTTGCCATAAGAGCAAATGAAAGCTGTATTCCAGGGCACATTTTAATGGGGATAAACAGGGGATGGTGGAATACTGGATTAAATCCAGGGTGCTGCTTCTGGGTAAAGTGTAGGTAAGAACAACACAGCTCCTTTAGAGCCTTAGGAAAACACTGTGAGGAGCAGGATCATCTTCCCCTCCCAGGACTAAGATTTGGACACCCTCTGGTCCTGCTTTAGGAACAGGGTAGCAAAAGCAGACACACTCAGAAAGCATCTGTGTTGGCCCAGATGCTATCTGTTAGTGCCTTTTGTTCCGCAGTATGAATTTCTGGGTAGAGGACTTTCAAATAACGTGGTTTAAATTTAGAAAGTGACCATTTAGTTATCAGCGCAGTTGAAAATTATAATGAAATGGAGCCCAATAACTCCAAAATACTGGTCAAAAGATAATAATCTGTGTAATGTGTGTTTTCTGGAGTTCATGTGCAATTATCAAGCACTATTTTTAGCCTGGGTTTCAGGAGAGTTGTGTTTAGTTCTTGGCTCTGCCACAGACTTCCTACATGACCTTGGGCAAATCGGTTTCTTTCTCAGTGCCATCTGCAGCATAATACACTTTCCTCCCACTCTAAATTTGTCTTCTTGATGTGGATTATGGGCCTTTTGGAATAGAACATCTCCTTGCTGTGTTTATTTAGTGAGTGGCACAGTGAGGCTCTGAACTTGTGACTTCTAAATAGCTTTTTAATGCACCAAGATTGTCTTCATGACCAGTGCAACCAGGTGGTAAGGTATAAAATCAATTGTAGATTTCAGACAAAGCTGGGTTTTGTTACATGCTTCCATTGTAGAACTTTGAATTTCAGCTGCTAAATTTTACAAGCAGTTTTTGTATTTCTTTGCCTTCTCCTTTTTCACTGTGCAGCCCATGCCCTCCTGCTTTGCGGTTATTACCCTGGTCCTTGTGATTAGTGTGGAGCTGCTGGTTGGTTTTCTTTGCTCACATGTTTTTTCACCTTCACACTAAATTACAGCAGCAAATTGCCTGGGGCATGAGTGTTTTATGGAACCAGTGACAGGTGCTACGCTGCCGGTCCTCACAGGGACCTTCTTACCTGTGCTTGGGTTTAGCAGTTTTGACCTGCAGCCACGTGGGAGGCATGGACAAAGTGAGAGAACAGCAGATGAGAAAACAAACAAAAGTAGCAGCATTTCGAAGCTCTTGAAGAAGAGGGAATAGGTGAAGGTAGGCATTGCTAAAAAAAAACACCAAAAGGAAAAAAGATAAAAGATATTAAAGTGATCGCTCCCTTTCTCTCTTGAATGAGATACCTGATCAGGCAGGGCCTGGGCTCCACTGCCAGTGAAGGAAACAAACTGAACAGATGATCAAACAGGTGCCTCATCACAACAACCTATTAAAAGAGGCAGAGTGAGAACTCGGATATCAATTCACAGGCGCAGAAGGCACTAAATATATTTTCTCTCTACTAAAGCCAAAGGGACCAGCTCTTTGAAAGGACAGGTGTAGCCTTCGCAGCAGCGTGTCCCAGACTGTCCCAGACCTCTGGCTCAGCCGCAGAGCTGCGCTCGCAGGCAGGTTGTGATCGGGCTGCCAGCCCGGAGCGTGTCGCCTGCTCAGCCAGCGGCCCCCCGGGGCTGCAGGGCGGGAAGGCAGCGGGAAGGCAGCGGGAAGGAAGCGGGAAGGAAGCGGGCCGGCGCTGCCCGGCACGGCTCGGGTGGAGGTGAAGCCGGGCAGGGCAGGGCCGGGCCGGGCCGGGGGCGGTGAGCGCAGAGCCGGCACTGCCCGCCCGCCCGGCGGAGGGAGAGCAGCGGGAGCCCCCGAGGGCAGCGGGGTACATCGCGGGGCGCGGCGCCCTGCCGGGAGCGGATGACCTTGGGCGAGTCCCCCGGAGGACAGACGCTCCACGAGCGCCTCCTC
>VZRL01001187.1:479651-711921 GCA_013397895.1 Origma solitaria
GGGCCGCGCTCCCGGCAGGCTGCGCTGGGCTGCGCTGAGCTCGCCGCGGCGCCGGCGGGGGAGCGCCCCAGTCCCTTCTTTGCTCGCCTCCCGCCACAGCCCGGCGGCGCCTGGGGCGGCATGGAGACCCAGCGCGGGAGAACGCGGGGCAGCGCCCGGAGCTGAGCCGGCCGGTGCGTACCCGCCTGGGGCTCGGGGAGGGGCGCGGAGGCGATGGCGGAGAAACTTTCCGCCGGGCAAACTCGGCGGTGCGCGGGGGCTCCGGGGACTCCGGCCGCGACTCGGGGAAACTTCTGCCGCGGAGACTCCGCCGCGGCACGGTCCCTGCGCTGTGCCCGAGTCCCGCTCCCATCCCCGCGCCGCTCCCTGTCAGCGGCCGGTCGCGCTCCCGCTCTGCCCTGCAAGGTGCAGTGGGCGGCTGCCCCACTTCGCACCGGGCTTCGGCTCGCAAGCAGGCAGGAGCTGGGTTTTCCTCTTTTAAAAATTTCCTCGCTGCTTTTTAAGTGTTTCAATTATGTAGTTTTTTGGTGGTGGTGTTTTTTTTGCGTTTTGATTTTTTTTTTTAAACTTGCGGCAGCGAGGGCGAGGGGTTGTGCGTGTCTGTCGCTGCTCTTCAGCTGCAGTTGCTCCTGGCTGAGCCTGGGGACTGGCTGCAGCTGCTTGGGCTGGGGAGAGACGGGTGTTACCGGAGGACCTGCCTGTTCGTATTTCTGTCTATCTGTCTGTTCATCTATTTTTTCTCAGTGTTTGTCGGAGGGAGGGCTCACCTTGCCCTCCCCGTTCGCAGCGCCGGGGCGCTGGCTGGGGCTGGAAGCGCGCTCTGTCCGGGACAGCGCGGGCAGCAGCCGTGTCCCCTCGTCCCTGCCGGGCTTTGCTGGGGCTGCTCGCTGCGGGCTCCCCATCCCCTCCGCCCTGCCGGGGGCTGCCCTCTGCGCCCCCGAAACTCGGACCGTGTGTGAGTGTGTGTCGTGTGTGTGTGTGTGCAAGGGCTGGGGCGCGCCTGGGGTGTGCACCCTCGGGAAGGGAACGTGCTCCGGCTGGCGATGGGTTAAACGTGGCTCTCCTAGCTCTAACTTCTGCTATTAAAGGAAGTAATCTAGCCTCTCCTGCCCACTTTTTGAATCCCTCTGGATTATTTGCAGAAGGAAAAGAGAGCCACACTGCCCCAAGGAGTGCATCAGTGGGTGCCTTTTACCTTTTTTTTTAAAATTAATTTTATTATTACTATTTTTCATGGTGGCTTTGTGCCCTTGCTTTGTTGTTGGGAGGATTAAGGGTTGCCGAGTGTCCTTAGTCCCAGATTCAATTAAAATAAATAGAAGTAAATGGGACATAAAGGGAAGTCAGCACTGGCATCCCGGCGGAGGCACTAAAGGATCAAGTTTGGTTAAAAGGAAGGAACTCGAGGAAATGAATGCTTCTGTTTGTACTCATTTGCTTTCCCTTTGCAGTGCTGTCAGACAGCTTAGAGAGGTGTATCTTTTGATCAGGGTTAGTGTGTTCTTAACCAACCTCTGTCCAGCAGAAAGAAAGAAGAGGTCCTCTCCACAGGCCCAGATGTTTTAACTTATCTCTCATTTAGCGAATGCTTTATGGAATTTGGTTTGAGTTCTTAGAAAAGGAATTAAAAATCAGGAGAGGGTGAGATATGAGGAATGCAGAGGAGAGTTGCTGCACTATTCTAGTTGCCGCTTGGACACTCTGCTTTCACTGTGGACTCATTCCTGGTCTGGAGCAGTTGTGGGAGGCTATAAGCATTGGCTGGGAAAGCAGAACAAGGCAGAATAGCCTGGCTAGTACTTGTCTGTCTCTTCCTGCTGACATTCAGAGGGTTGATTATTCAAGTGAACAAAAATGTACTTTTGTTGCTTGGCGAGGACTTGGTGGTAAGTGCAAGGAGAGAAGGAATGATCCCTCCGAATCCGGCTTGCTGTTGGACAGTGCTACTGAGAAAGAGCTTACAGGTGTGATTGTTGTGTTCCAGAAACACTGGAGTCTTGCTGAGAGAGCCAGATAGGAGCCAGTGTACCGCAGGACTGCAAACTATGGATATCCCTCTATCTGATCCTTTGGTGGTGCTAGTGTTGTAGAAAATCAGCAGATTGGCTGTACTTGCCTTGATGCAGCAAATTATAGTTTTATTTACTTTTGTTCTTGTTCATTTTTAAGCTTGATTCTTAACATGGCATCTGTTGGTGTTGTAATGACTCTGTTCCATACTTGTGTGCCAGTGTCATACCTGCTCCATACCTGCGTGCCATACATATGTAGGATGATTCCTGAACTGTGTGTTACATTACTGTGGTGGTGTTATCCTGTGTGCTGGGCAGTGATGGGGTATAGCCCCCCAGTTTCCCTAAATGCTCGCTTGCTCTGCATTCTCACACGAAGGCCTTCTGTTCCACCAGGTGATATTGTCATGGTTCCTACCGTGTTGCACTACTGTGACCTGATGCACTCTGGTTGATGGATTCTGTCAAATACAATGAAATTAGCAGTTAGGAGGGAGTAGGGGTGTTTAGCCATTGCTTGTTAGGAGCAGTTTGTAGGTGCTGTTCCACTACAGATATATTTCTGTGCTGAGCTCTAAAATGTCTTCTGACACATGCCAGCTGTAGTCATACAGCTTGTATTTACAGGCAGGTTTTTGTGAAGGACAGAAAGTTGGTTAGGATAAGGTTTGTTTTAGAATGGTGTGCCAGTGTGAAACACCATGCTTCTGGATGCAGGTTTGAATCCCTTACAGTTCAGCAGTGTCTTAAATTTCCTAACTGTTTGATGAGTATTTGCTTGCTTATGGGAAGGGTTTCATGACTTCTGCCTGCAGTACATAACACAAAAGCTCTTGGCACTGTTAAGACCCTTATTGTGCTGGCTCGAAGTTCCAAGGCAGAATGGGCAGGGACTCAAAATTGCTGCGACAGAGGTGAAATCCTGGCTGTGCTGACTTCAGTGGGAGTTCTGCCATAGATGACAATGGACCAAAGCTTCAATCCAGAAGTAGTTCTCCCTTCTTGTTGGTAAGCCTGGTGTATTCTCTAGGGAAGCTTTTGCTTTGCTGCTGCCACCCAGACTGAGTGTGTTAGGCAGAGAAGATAGAAGTCTCTTAGGATGTCATGCTGTGCGTTTCACAAGCACAGCATTCTTGGGAAGGAAATCAGGGCAAATAGGAGTGGAAACAAAACCCAAAATGTGGAGACATGCTGACTGTCTCGTTGCTTGTGTCCTGAGTCATTCCCAGGAACATGGATCAAGAACTCTGAAGTGAGCACAATTAGCTTCTTGAAACTGCAGAGGAGGGATCTGTCAGTGCCTGCAGCCGGTACATCTCCCAGTCCCTGCTTCTGCATTTGCAAATTATCAATTTAGTGACAGACATTCAATATGTGAAGCAACAGTACATTCATTAATTCAACCCTACTTAGCCTGTGCACACTGAGTTTCCTATGTGTATGTGATCTAGTGAGTTATTCTCAGAGATACTTCATATATCTGGCATCTAGATAAATTTTTATGTTACATGACAGTGACAAATGGGAAGTGTTTGCTACTTTTTTCCATGACTTGAAAGGTATGTGGTACAGAATATCAGAATATGCATTTAATCAGTGTTTATTGAAAGCTGGTCCAGGTCATGGCCATGTAATAAAACCGATCTTTACAACAGGAATGTGTTGCTTCAGTTTGTTATATTTGGTGGAATAGAAGAGGGTTTGTTAATATATACCAAAAACATTGACTGGGATTCAGGTATTTGAATCTGTCTGATTTTTCTAATTTTTTTTTCCAGTGGAGACACTGTGGTGTCTGTAATTCCAGTGCAGACAGTTTTCTTTTACAGTACATTTTTCTACTGTGCATTCATCCCAGACTTTTAGGTATTTTGCTCCTGTATGATGATGAAAGGAATGAAAATATAAACTAATGTGAAACTCAGTAGCCCGTTTTGCATGTGCATCCTTATGTCATTACTTTAACAGACTTAAATAAGAAGAATATGTTAAGCAGTTATAAATTATACCTTGTTAATGTTTCTTAGTTTGTTTGCTGTGAGGGTTTATGCATGTAAAAAAGAAAAGTAGTAATTCTTAGGAACTTCAGATAAGTGCATAGGCCTCATTTCATCCCAGTATAAAAAATTATAGCTATCGTAACAGGCATTGTATTAGATCCTGAAGTCATACGAGTGGTTAACATCTGGATGTGTGTATTAATGGCAAGTAAGTTTTGGGCACTGTAAGTACTGTCAGGATGCAAAAGATGGCAGTGCTGTGAAGAGGGATCTGAGCAAACCCCACTGGGCCGTCATTCAAACATCTGCTCTGGGATCAGCATGGACTTCCAGCTTCTGGATTTGTGGTTTGGTTTGGTTTTTTTTAATATAAATCTAAGTCAAAGAGTTGATGATAACCATTATTATATCCTTTGCTGTGTGTATTGTCTAAACCCTGAGTACTGTGTTCTCTTTAGTGCTTGAACTTGAGGGCTGAGCTGGAGGCAGGACTTGCTGGGTGCTGGACTAGAATATGCATCAAGTGGTGGTGTGAGAGAGATGCTGTTCTTAACTGCTTGTTTTTCTTAACTTCATGTGCAGTGCTACAGTCTGGGGGAAGAGTGGCTTGAAAGCCACACAGTGGAAAAGGATCTGGTCAACAGTGCCTGAACATGAGCCAGGGTGTGCCCAGGTGGCCAAGAAGGCCAATGGCATCCTGGCCTGGATCAGCAATAGTGTGGCAGCAGGAGCAGGGCAGTGTTCATGCCCCTGTACTCAGCACTGGTGAGGATACACCTCGAATCCTGTGTGCAGTTTTGCATCCCTCACTGCAAGAAAGACACTGAGGGGCTGGAGCATGTCCAGAGAAGAGAAAGGGAGCTGGGGAAGGGTCGGGAGCACAAGTCCCATGAGGTGTGGCTGAGGGAGCTGGGGGTGTTTAGTCTGGAGAAAAGGCAGGGGAGACCTTATTGCTCTCTACAACTGCCTGAAATGAGGTTGTAACTAGGTGGAGGTCAGTCTTTTCTACAGTGTAGAAAGCCGTAGGACAAGAGGAAATGGTGTCACGTTATGCCAGGGGATATTTAGATTGGATATTAGGAAAATGTCTTCATGGAAAGGGCTGTCAACCATTGGAAGAGGCTGACAAGGGAAGTGTGACCATCCCTGCAGGGATGTGTAAATGTGGCACTTGGGGACGTGGCAGTGCTGGGTTAAGTGGTTGGACTGGATCATCTTAGAGGTCTTTTCCAACATAAATGATTCTGTGATTCTGTGAAAACTACAAAATACAGGGTTTTTTTGGGTGAATTTGGTGTTGCATGGGATTAGTAGCAATGCTACCACTGATATGAAAATTTCCTGATTTCACTCTTTTTTTTTCTTGAAAAAATCAAGAACAGACTTTGAGTAGGGTTGCAGAGATGTAGAGAGACGTAGGGTTTTGTGTTGGAAAATTCTCCATTGTCTTATTGAGCTGTTGTTGATTTCGCTGCTGTTCTTGGTGTATGAGCCTGGCTACTATAATAATTATACCTAAACGTGTCTATGCCTGTACTGCCTGTCATCCACAGTAAATCAAAGGCATGGGCCCTGCAGGCACTTAAAGCAAGTTAACACAAATGAAAACCACCAGTGGCTTTGCCTGGGAGAAAACAGTATTTTATTTCTTTCTCCTAGATGATGACACTACTAATTGTATGGCTTCCAGTGTGTGAGCGTAACTTCCTTTGACATCAGAGCGTGTTGGCTTGGTCATTACACGTGTGCCAACACAGTGCAGCCCCTGCTGCAGGGCTTCTGTGGTGCTGTCCCTCTGTGCCTGCAGAGTCCACAGCCCCATCCCTTGGCTGCGGAGCTGGTCGGAGAGATGTGCCAGTATATGGGTGGTTCCTCTGGACTGAAGTCCTCCTTCCTTTTCTACTATCTAAGCTGATTTCTTCCTTCTTTTAAAAGGCATCCCTGATTTGGAAAATTATTGTAGATTTTTGAATTGGCTTAGCAGCCCATCCTGGGATGTGCTGGGTTTTCCAGGCAGGTAGCCTTCTGTCTTCAGTGGAGCTGGTGGTGGGATTTAATGCTGACTGTAAGAAGAATTGCTTTTGGGCCATTCAGAGCTCTTGAAATTCTGCCCTGCAGCATTTCCAGCTTCTTAGCTTGGCGCTGTAGAGCATCAGGGGAGAGGGAAATAGTTTTGAAGACTTCCTGTAGTGCTGGTGAGAAATGATCTGTCACCAGCACTGGAAATGCACAGCACAACTTGTTTCTGCTTGCACTGTGCAAACCAGCCATAAATAACGTTTCTTCCATGTCATTGCAGACTTCAAAGAGTCTTCCAGCTGTTGCAGGAAGCCTAGTGAGAGAAGGTAGCTGCAAGTTTAATTGTAGCTTCAGGAGTTTAGCTCAATCAAAATCCAAACAATCTGATAAAAATTACAGACACTTGAATGTTGTTAAAGGTTAAAAGTGAGCCCTCTTCAGAATAGCTATTAATGCCTTACGTCTTAAAATAAAGGAGCTTATTAATATTCCTAAATAACATTGAACATACATTATTTTTGCCTTTGAACTGTCTGAGTGCTTCGCATGATAGTGCAGGTTATATTTGATGATAAGTGCATATAATGACAGTATAAATATCAGTTTTGCTATCAGATGTGTTGCACTAGTATCTTTTTAATATTAAGTATGATACTGTCCCACATTGCTTATACAAATCATGGCACCCAGAGTCTTAAGAGGATGCCTTTGTATTCTGCTACAGGGTGAAATTTTTTGATGACTCCTCATATTTCTTGGAATCCTAGAATGGTTTGGGTTAGAAGAGACCTTAAAGATTAGCTAGTTACGACCCCCCAATCATGGGCACAGACACATTCCACTAGATCACGTTGCTCAAAGCCCTATCCAACCTGGCCTTGAACACTTCCAGGGATGGAGTAGCCACAACTTTTCTGGGTAACCTGTTTCAGTGCCTCACCACCCTCACAGTAAATAATTTCTTCCTAATGTCAAATCTAAACCTGACCTCTTTCAGTTTTAAGACATTACTCCTTATTCTATCACTACACTGTAAAATAAAAGCTCCCTCTCCAGCTTTTTTGAAAATTCCCTTTAGGTACTGGAAGGATGCTGGAAGGTCTCCCCAGTGCATTCTCTTGTCCAGGCTGAACAGCCCCAGTTCTCTCAGCCTGTCTTCATAGGAGAGGTATTCCAGTCATCTGATCATCCTCATGGCCCTCTCTGGACTCATTCCAACCAGTCCATGTCTTTCCTATGCCAGGGATCACAGAGCTGGACATGGGACTCCAGGTGGGCTCTCATGTGAGTGGAGCAGACGAGGAGAGTCACCTTCCTGACCCTGCTGGTCATGCTGCTTTTCATGCAGTCCAGGTTATGGTTGGCTTTCTGGGCTGCTGGCTCACATTTCTGACTTAAGTTCAGTTTTTCATCCACCAACACTCCCAAGAGTTTCTCCCCAGCTCTGCTCTCAATCCATTCTCTGCCCGGTCTGTATTTGTGCTTGGGTTTGCTCTGGCCCATGTGCAGAACCTTGTGCTTGGCCTAGTTGGATTTCATGAGGTTTTCACAGTCCCACCTCTTGAGCCTGTTCAGATCCCTCTGAATATCATCTGTTCCCTCCAGCATCTCAACCTCCCCACACAGCTTGGTGTCATCTGCAGAGTTGCTGTGGGTGCCCTCAGTCACACTGTCTATGTCGCTGACAGAGATGATAAAAAGTTCTGCTCCCAGTACCTACCTCCTGAGAAATGTCACTTGGAGTGTGACTAACCAGACAATTCCTTATTCACCAAGTGGTCCATCCATGAAATCCAGGTCTCTTCTGTTTAGAGGTAGGGATGTTTTGCAGGACAGTGTCAAGTGCTCTCCGCAAGTCCAGGCAGATCATGTCTTTTGCTCTTCCCTCATCCACCAATGCTGTGTCCCCAAAAAAAAAGGCCACCAGATTTGTCAGGCATCATTTGCCCTTAGTAAAGCCTGTTGGCTGTCACCAGTTACCTCCGTGTTTTCCATGTACGTTAGCACAGTTTTGATGAGGATCTGCTCCATGATCTTGCTGGGTACAGAGGTGACACTGACTGGCTTATAGTTTCCCGGATCTTCCTTTTTTGCATTTTTAATCCAACAGTGGGAACGTTACGGGCCTGCCACAACTTCTCAAATATGATGGATAGTGCTTAGCCACCTCCTCGGCCACCACCCTCAGGGCCTGCAAATGCAGCTCATCAGATCCTGTGGACTTGTGCCCCTTCAGGTTCCATAGATATTCTTGAACATCATGTTGTCCTGCAGCAGGTGGTTATTTCTTCTCCAAGTCCCTCACTTTGCCTTGCATGACTTGGGTGGTGGGACTGGACCACTTCAAAAGGAAGACTGAGGCAAAAAAGTCGTGAGTACCTCAGGCATTTCTGTATCCCAGGTAACCAGGTCTTCTATTTCCTTCTGGAGAGGGCCGACATTTTCCCTAATCTTCATTCTATCACTGATGTACCTATAAAAGCTTTTCTTGTTGCTCTTTACATCCCTGATCAGATTTAATTCTGTCAGTTCTTTGGCTTTCCTAACCTGCTCCCTGTCTGCTGAGACAATCTCTGTATTCCTTTCAGGCTTCCTGTCTTTGCTGCCATCCTCTGTAAGCTTCCTTTTTGTGTTTGAGTTTGTCCAGGAACTTCTTTTTTATCCATGCATCCATATTTAAATGAAGAGTTAATAATTTTGAGACTTACATATGCGGGGTGGGTTTGGTTAGGTTGGTTGTTCAGTTTTGGTTTTAGGGGTTTTTTTGAAAGCTGGTGTTCGAAATTCTTTCGTTCATCCTCCAAGTGGTAATTAGATAATGGCGGCTCTTGCTGCAGTCAGGTGAGTGAAGTCACTGCTTGCATGGCTGCATCTTTGTGGTGTGATTGCATGTGAGGTCGAGTTGCCAGCTTGTGTTGGGATGACCTAGCTTTATGGATTTTTGCTGTAGTGCAGTGATGGATACACTGGTAGTCAATAAACTCAGAGCTGAGGTTTTACATGGACATTTTTTCCAGAGGCTTGCTGTGATATTTTTTAATCAAAATTGAGACAGCACTATTCACTGTTAGGATTTTCAAGGAAGCATAATTGCTGGTTTCCTTTAAAGAACAGCCTTTTTCTTTGTTCTTGTACTTGTAAAAAAAAAAAAAAGGTGTATGTGTTGCTTCTGCTTTGCCCTTGATAATGGGTATCCATATTATTGTAGTGGTCCAAACCTAGAAAAAGTCTGTACTATCCAGAAGGAAATGTTCCTCTGGCAGAGAAGCTAGAGGACTGGGTGGAACAACAGCAGGAGTAATTGTTACTATTGTTATTTTAAGCTGGAGGTTTTCGTGCAGGGCTGGGATGCAAACAGAGCGAAAAGGCAGATGTTGCTTTCCGGTAGCCAAAGCCTTCCATGTTGTCAGATACTGAATAGCTGGAGGCATCATGGTGGTAAAGCCTCTTGGCACTTCTGCCACTTGCCTGGACCCAGGAGGCTGGATAATTCTGGGATTTTTGTGAGTCTTCAGGGAGCAGACTGGTTCTAAAGTCTTACTGTTGACCTTCTGTGTGTGAACACAGCTCTCTCCAAATGATGTGTGAGCTTTGGATCACCTCTGATGCATTGGACGAGGCTTTGCCAGCCTGCCTTGCTGCCCTGTGCAGGCTGCTGTCTCTCTTCCCTCGGCTTCACATGGCAGCATCTGTTTGGGAGCTTCTTTACCCAGCCCATTTGGTGCAGGGAGTATTTAAAGATGCCCACAAGGCTCCTTTGGTGTGGTTTTACTGCATGAGTAAAAGCCATTGTGATTCAGATCATTAAGACTATAAGCAAATGTTCTGTGTGCTTTTGCAACCATGTCGTGAGGTCAGGAGTAAATGGTGAGGCACATATGCTGCTGTCGGGGCAAGGATTGACCCTTGCCAATACATGATGCGTCTGTTTGGCTGTGGTTTGTCTTAGGGTGAATTTACACGGTGAGGTGTATCTGGACTCAAGCTGTGCCCTGCTCCTCTGAGCTTGCAGAGTGCATGCTTGAGTTTGGCTTTGGAGCTAACCAGCAGATCACGCTGACAGAGAGACCCTGAAGGGCTCTGCTGGAAATTAAACCAGTGGTGATTCCCTATGGATTATCATCGTATAGGGAAAAGGACCTGCATACCATGTTAAAGCAGCAGGATGCAGAGTTCTGTTCCTTCCTCTCTGCTTCCTCAGCTGTTCCCAGAAGCTGCATTCTGCAGCACCCTTCCAAGGGCTGTTTCTCTCTGTAGTAGTCTAGTGACAGCTAAAATGATTCCTGAATGTTAACAAGTATCAGCTGATATTGATCCAGAGCTGACTTGTTCATGTATAGATTGGGTGCATGAAAAGATTAAGGAGGAAGGAAAAGGGAGGAGAGAGAGGACTTCAAGATAAGTAAGGTGTGAGTAGAGTGTACTACTCTGTCTGGCCATGGGTTGATGGATGTTGAGGAGTGCAGGATGGGGAAGACAAAACAGCGGGTGGAAGTTTTGGGGTCCTGGACAGTGCTAGGTACCTGGCTGGGGAATGGGGAGAAGAAGAAAGATGGATAGGGAACTTCAGCTATATTAGCCTTTAACTGGTTTATTTATTCTTTTTAAGCTGTCTTAAATACCTGAGATTTTCAGCATGGCTAGAACAACATAGCTGATGTCTTTGTTTGGTGTTCTTAGATTGACAAGCCTAAAATACTTTCAGACTTAGTTTTTCATTAGCTAACTACATGCAAGTGGAAAATGTGTCTAGACAGAGATTCTAAGAGACAGTGATGTGCAAAGGATCTGGCTGAGAGTGAATCAAATTTGACTTCTCAAAATTTGATAACTTTGGGAATGCTTCATTTCTAATGTTACTGTTTTGTTGTTTTGTATGTAAAAGTGAAGGTGATGGTAATAAAGCATTTTTTCTGCCTGTTCCAGGAAACTTTGACTAAGGCATTATTGTGATAGGCAGACAAGCTCAAGGAATGTGTTTTTTGAAGAAATTTGCATCACTTTTCTCACTAATTCTTCTGAGAGATTTCCTTTTGGCTTCACAATTGCTTTGATGCACAAGTTCTCCTTAACCCAAGCTTTCATTAAATGAATTTAGCATTCCATGATGCCTGCAAATGTAACAGTCTGTCACAGTCAGCTTGCAGTGTTATGCCCTGCAAGGAATTCACCTGCACTGTGGACTGGCCTGGCTCACATCCACATGAAGAAGATGTTGGCAAAAGGAAGGAAACTGAAGCATCCTGCGGTGATCTTTTGTGCATATAATTTGCCTTTCTCACTTTTGTTGCGTTTCATTTACTGTGTGCACTTCTCCCAGTGCCCAGCCACGGTGAGACCACCCCAGTTCCACGTGCCAGTGCGAAAGAGAGCTTAGCCTTTTACATCAGAAGTAATTTTTCTCCTGACTGATGTGTTACTGGAGCTGTAGGGAGCATCATTACCCATTTGGGTGGTCCTGTTGTGTATGTCAACTCTGCATCTTGAGGTTTGTTCACGTACTGCCACCAGGACCAAAAGTGCAGCCAGAGGTGAAGCCCTGCCCTGAGCTGGTGAACCCAAGTGCCGGTGGTGGTGCTGGTGCTCGCAGGCAGCTGGGAATCGCACAGAAGGCAGGCTGGGCAGGGAGCTTGTCATGGCCACAGAGTGTGCTGTGCTCATGGCCATCCTCGCAGATGCCCTTCAGGGGTTGTGTGGAGATATGCACTGGCTTTAATAGGAGTCATTAAGCAGGAATTATCTACGTCATTACCCAGTGTGGAGTGGGAGTTCTTGCACAGTGCATGTGTACGTTGAGGACTGTGGCTGTTATTGTAGTATGTCCTTACCGGGTTTAAATAATCTTGCTCTTATGTGTTTTAAAGTTGTTCATAGGAGGACTGGCCACCTCTAGGGTGCCCTTTATGCGTGGGCTGTCTTTATTGTACTGACAGTGGAATTGTAATTGCTGGAGGTCAGTGGAAGTTGTAGTTTCTGGTGTCCTCTTGGTTAAGCAGTTCTTGGCATTTTTGGAGTTCTTTGGCATTGTCAATCCACCACAGTGAAAATGAGATTAGAATATGATTCTTTGGATTTCAGACAAAAAGAATAGTGACTTCTCATGAATGTCCATTTCCCTGCCAGTAGAGGCTGGATGACTTAATCTCTGCATATATCAACATGTTGATCAAGTTTCACACCAAAGTATCCAGGGCTAACTATAACAAATATTTAAAAATGTAAGCCTGGGTTGTAATTGAAAACCTTTCTTGGCTATACAGTTCTGAGTGTAATGAAATGACAGCTCAGGGCTGGATTTTTAGGAGAGCTTTATCTGCAGTAATACTCAACTCTAGGTCTATCAAAACAGCCTTCTAAAGCCAGAGCTGCCTGTGGCATGGCATTTGCTCAAATATGCCTTAATAAAGTCAGTGCAAGGTTTCCTATCGAAAGGAAAAATGAAGTCTTTGAGCGTATCTCCTTTTCATATACCTGCTAGGAAGTCCTACGGCTGAGATTCTGTGAAAACGGCAAAGTTGGATTAATTCTGGGTGTGTTTCCTGAGGGAGATACGGCTGGTTGGTTTGCTCTTTTCCTTCCTTCCCTCTGGGCAATAAGTATAAGGCTGAAGCCCATGTCGTGGGTGGAGATGGGACGCAGAGCCTTTTGCAAAGTGATTGCTGAGTGCCTGCTGTTTACAGAGCAGGATTTTAAAAACAGCCATCATGCAGATTTTCATGCCATACCTTGCGAATGGTGGTACTTCAACCTGCTTATTCCAGCAGGTTAATCCCAGGTGCAGCTGAGAGGAATCAGGTGGTTGTTGAGATCTAGATGCAGAAATGCTGTAGACTGAACTCATCTCGTCTTTGCCATTGCCAGCAGGAGCACTTCATTTGCAGTAATGTTATTTTATCATGAGCCAAACAAAACCACACAATTAAGTTAAAAACACACCAGACTGTGTGTTTTAAAGGTATCAGTCAGTCTGTTAATTTAAAACAAAAACCTTTTTCTAGCTTGCTTTCCAGTACTGATTATTTTTTAGCTCTTAACATCTCTTCCCTGCCCATTCATGAGTTGACTTTGACATTAGGTCATTGGGACAAAAACAGGAATGAGGTGTGTGGGGTTTGCCACCATTTACAAAACCATTTGGGTTTTTCTCCCTAAGAGTGTGGACCCTGAGTTGGAGCAGACTTCATTGCTGGCTGTATTGTGATCATATAAAAGTTTGGCATCTTCTATAATATCCAGACTTTCAAATCTGCTCTGAGATATTCACTTAGTAGTTACGGAATGAAGAAGTAAGTCTGCAGACCAACAGTCCCTCCAGGGAAACCATTTTACCATCCTCACCCCCATGTGCCTGCACTTTTTCCACTGAAAAAGGAAACTGAATGGAAAAGTGGAAATCCTGACACATTCGGGAATATTTCCCAAATTCATTTGGAGAGAGAAATTATAGTCTGTCATCTTCAGGTCTTGTATTTTCTTGTATTGCACAGGTCTGCAGAATCTCTGAGGGTCAGGGTTTCAATGCAGATGTTAGCTTTTCTCACCCCTGGCAGTAAGTCCCAAAGCTCTGTCTCCTAGGAATGGATTTGTGCCAAGGCCTCTCACTCTGTTTGAATGGACAGACCTGTTCTTCACCTGCAGTAGTGCTGCACAGACACAGGATCCTGATTTGTTCTAGTGATTGCTTTCTCTAATGAGTTCCCAGAAAAATATCTACTAAATCTTGGTATTTAGTGTTGCATAAGAGGAACATTTGGAAGGAGGGAGATTATGGAGCAGTTTGATAGGAATGACTGATAACAAATCAAAATGATGCTAAGCAGCCATGGGCTGCTGCTATCTAGTATGGTCACAGTGGTCACCCCAGCTGGCCCCTTCTGGAGGCTTGGCTGCACTTAGGTACAGGAGAAGCCCACAGACATGTGGTTTGTTTCACTGATGCATATCAAAAGGCTTCAAGAATTAGGACAGGATCCTGACTTGCTCTGGTTTTAGTAATTACAGAATCAGGGCAGGCGGGTGAACTGACTTGCTCCACAGCGACATAAGTACTACCTGAGTGAGATGCGGGACCCAGGTGTCCTCAGATTTTTGGTGATCTCCAGACCATGCTCAGCAGCTCTGCCCAAGAGGAAGAAGACACATAAGCTTGGCCTAGCACTGCAGTGCTAAAAAAGCCAGTCATGTTTGTTAGGGTGCTGTGTATTTCAATTTAGTTTAAGGTTTCCCTCTTGCTCTTCTCTTTCCTATAAGAGACAATTAATAGCAGCATTGCAGTACTTACATGGTATTTCTCTAAAGAAAACTGATTTAGATACTAACGTAGTCAAACCTCACCCATGAGCTGCAGTTTGTCCGAGTCCTGGGAACTGATGCCCGTCCCCCCAAAGAAGACAGGTCTCCTGGCCTCCTTATCATCAGCAGAGCTAGAGATAAAGGAATTCCATGCATGAAAGGTCACCCCAGCTTAGTAACAGTGCTTCCCTCTATGGTTAATGATAAGCACTTCCAGGTGGGTTTCATTCCTTCCCATGTATCTGGCCAGTCACTTGGGGTGGGTGATTCATGGTGCTCACATTGATTACCGTGGCAATGGAGTTGACTAATTTAGATTAGATTCATAAATTTTAGCTGGCTGGATTGGATGAGAAAAATTCCCCACTTATTATCTTGGGTGAGTTCAGTGACCTCGAGTAGTGCTATCACACTAGTGTCTGTTAGAGGACTATGCTGGTGGGAGAAAAGAATAAAGATATTTAGGAAAACAAATGAGAGAGACTGTCTTACTACTAGACTTCTCTTGATTTAAAGACCCAGGATGGTTAGAAATTGCTAATAGGCTTTCTGTAGATGCCTGCTATTGAGGGCATTTGGGCATTTTGTTTTGTGGAAGTTTTGGATGAAAGTTCTTGACAGAGATAAGCATGCTAAACTTACAGGAATTCTATTTGTGAAGCAGCAATTAGAAAGAAGACAAAAGCAGAAATTATGGGAGAGAGGAAATTCTATTAATGCCTGTCTTTTTGGTAGCAAGTAGGTCAGTCTGCTGAAAAGGACCCTAAATAGACTTGCAGTCCTCACACATTGTAAAGTTGAGATGGTAATTTAATCAGGGGCTGGTTGCGTAAAGCAAAGAGTACTGGATATATAGTCAGAATTGCAGAAAACATGTTTTATTTTGATTTTGAAAATTAAGATAAAACTTGTGTCATCCCTGCATTCCCAGGCAGAGATAGCCAAACCCATTGTCTTTGGGTTTTATGGATGGAGGGACTAAGGCCAGATTAATTGAGGCCATGCAGGATTATTGTGCTGCACATGTGATTGCTGACCTTGGTGCGAGGAACTGCCTCTTTGTGTGTGCCATGCACGGCAAACCATGCCACGGCGTGGGTGGCAGAGGGACTGTGGGACCCCTCTGCTCAGGGCTGCTGTCACAGGGGGTGTGCAGGAGTCGAGGTGCCCTGATTCAGAAAGCCATTTGCGTGATGCGCAAGTGACGACACAATTCCCGCTCCCCAGTGAGCACGAGGGTGAGAGTCCAATTATTTTGCACATAATGAGGAGGTCACTGAAAGAGGGACTGGGGTTTGGCAAGGCAAAATGGGAATGCTCTCTTGCTTCCATTTTGCACTGGGAAGCCTCATTATTTAGTTACGTGATTATGGTTGAAGTTCTGGCTCCTGAGGTTTGAAGTGATAGAAAGGACGATGCGATTGTCATGGTATGTCTGGGAATCACATAAGGTAGAATAGGAAAGAGGATGTGACCATATAACAGCTTTTTTTGGAAACATCCTGGGGGTGATGGAGGAGTAATTAATGGGTCAGAACATGGACATGTCATTACAAAACAGAATCAAGTCTATTAGTATTAACCGTTATTTATTTTAATTTTTTAAAGGAAGGAAAATTTCAAACCTGTCTTTATGCAAATGGATGTTTGTCAAATGAGGAATTCAAACAATAATGTTTCGATCTAGGAAACTTGAAACAACTGGAAGAGCTGAACTGGGATGGGATGCTGGTGCAATGGCAGCAATGGATGGGATATGCTTTGGTACTGGTGAGCCAGGAATGCTCTGGGGCTCACTGGTGATTACAAAGCTGCAGCAAGAGACTTCTCAGCACTCTAGGAAGCCAAATCTGCTGCTTAAGTGGAAAATAAGGTGAGAAATCCTGAATGAGCCATTGTTCTGAAAATGCTTTGGAACCTCTAAATTTTTACTTATGTTTGGTTGCTTTGGCTTTGACAGTAAAGCATTTTCATCCAAGTAGAGTAGTTCAGGAACACTTCTAAAATCAGAAGTGTACTTCTCCCATTTCCCAGCTCTTCCAAAGTTTTTTTCCATTGTTTAGGTTACAGGGTAGAAAAGAACAAGAGATGGTTGTTGCACCTTGAAACTTGCTAGTTATTCTCCAAACAGTTTAAAAAACTTTCATAAACTTGAATGAGGTGCTTTAATAAAAAATAAGTGTATGCATGCACAGAATTAAAAAGCATCCTCATCTAATTTTTCTCTTTTTATTTTTCTGTAAATTTTCTTAACACATGGAGAGACAGCAAGATGTGTACCTGTTTAGTTATCACATTAATGAAGCTCTAGGTTGAAAGAAGATGGAGTTATAAAAATGAAGTGCTTCATGGCATTGATTTCTCTAGATGCTAACAAGGCAGAATTTGAGTGGAGATGACAGCAAAGTAATGTCTCTGAGGGCTAACATGCCAAATTAAAGAAAATGTAAATAAATTAACTGAGTCATCCTGTTACCTTGCAAGCTGAGGAAGTTATACAAACAATTTCTAGAGTCTTCTAGAGGTTTGTAAAACCAGTGATGCAGTACTAAAGGCATATGAGGTATTAAAATAATTTCTTGGTGTATAACAGGTTTATGTTTTGGAGTGGGGAATTTCTGAGAAGTCATGATTCTTCATTTAACGCACAGCTGTATGGTAGAATCAGTTGCAGGAGTAATGAAAGTCAAACCTGCCAAATAACTGGGACTAAAAGATAGGTCCAGTCTTCTTCAAAGTATCGAATTAATCCACAGAAGGGTTAGGATACACTAATGAAAGATATAAATTAAACAAATTATTAGAGGTGTGGATGTGGCTCTCTTGCCTCCAGAGGGTAGTAGGAAGTCTCTGCCATAGGATCTTGTTTTCTGCAGCCCGTCCTATAACGAGTTTTAGAACCCCCTCATTGCACAACTGTCTTTCAAAATAAACATCATATTTTGCTGTGTCTCTCTGTGCGTCTAAGCAGCTTTGTTAGTAATCACAATGAATTTACAATAAGAAGGAAGTGCCTTTTCCTTCTCTGCCCAGTACCCTTCTTCATTGGTGCTCTGTCTTGTACCTAGGGTTGTAGCATCCAACTGGAAACATCCTTCATCTGACATGGCATGAGATTCTTTAGGCGTGGCACTCCTGCATCAGGTTGTCAGGTTTTCCCTGTTGTAAGCATGGAAGTATGTTTTTGCAGAAGTATGGACTTCAGGTGGTACTGTGCAAATACAAGTGAAAGCTGGCCTAATAAAATCTCTAGTGTGAGATGTAGCTGTCTGAGAAAAATTTCAGCTTTACTATAAAATCTGAGACAAAAATTGAAAGGGAGAAATACGTGGCATGTCCATGAAAACAAGGCATGCGGAGCTGGAGTCTGTGATATCGCTGGTTTTATAGCACAGCTCCCAGAGCTGTGTTTCACTTCAGGAGGAGTCAACTCAATAGATAAAAATCATTGTATTGTATGCTTTGATGTGGATTTTATTTTGATGAAGTATGGGTATTTGTAATGCAAGTCCAGGCTGCAGTTAGGCTGGAGTATTCCTTCCTGTCATTGTTGCATGGTTTTGCCTGTCATAGCTTTAGCAAGTCAGTGGTTGAAAAGAATTCCAGAATATATTTTGGTTTTTCTGTCTTGCTTTTTATACAGTAAAGGTATAACCCAGAATTTATTCAGTCATCTTAGAAATAAATTTTTCAATAATTTTTGAAAGAGATTGAAGGTTTTTCTCTTCACCTATTTTATAAAAGTGTTGAAAAATCAGGTCCCATCTGCCTTTTAGAATTTTCTGTTCGGATTTTCTGATAGATTTAATTACTTATTTTTTATTTCTGGTTTGGTTAGATTTTCAGATTTTGGGGGGTTTTTTTGGTTTGGATTTTCTGTTTTATCATTTTCAGTCTGATATATCTAGTCTAAGTTTTTGAGGAGGCAGGGAAGTGACTTTTGGGACTTTTTTTCTTATTTCTATGTTGGTCTCAGATTAATAGAATTTTTTTTATTACTTTCTGGAAATAGAAATACAGAGAGATAATACACCTATGGAGAAGTAATATCCGTCTGTAAGGAGGTGAGTAGGAAAAATACGTATCCTGCAGAAATAGAATATGCATTAGTTTACATTTTTTTCTGTATTTTGAGCTTTAAGAAGTGATAGGGCAAGCTGTTGTTGCAAGTTTCTTGTTAATCTGATGTTTTTAAGGTCTGTTTTCCATTGCAGTCAGGGAGTCTTGCTCCACATTCAGGTTGCTAATTCTTGATACACAGGATATTTCCCTTCTCATTAAAATGTATTTATTTATTTTGCAGTCAGAATGTCTTGCTTAAGATGCTTCTTTTGATCTTTGGTAATGTCACAGACTCAGTGAGACTGCTAGCATAAAGTAGTGTTTATCTCATTTCACTTTTACATCCACTGTTAATTGGACCTGAGTAATATAACCCCATTGCAATAACTGTTTTAGTTTGCTAAGTCTCAATGTGATGTCCAAAAAGAAGCAGGTAATATTAGTGCTTGGAAATTGCTCCCCGTCTGTAATTGGAAGGCTTCTTCATGTGTTTCTGTGACTTTATTTGCATTTATTGCGTTTTAGGCCTTTTCAGAAATGGGGGAGGGGCAAAGGTATAGCGAGAAGTACAAAGTTTTTGCAAAAACATTTTTTTTTTTTTTTTTTGAAGCTTGAATTTGTAATATCACTTACGTTTCTAGGGCAACTACTTCATGTAATGCAGATCAGCAGCTGAAATACTTCTCCTAGCAGCTGGAGAGTGAAGTTAGCAGGACCCACGGTCTGTTGTGCAGCTGATACTGGGAGCTTTGCGCCTGGTGGGGATTGTCCCTCAGCTGCCCTTCGTAGCTGGTGTCATTCTGGGGAGCAGCAAGCAGCACTGAGTGACGCCACAGATACCACTCAAGAGAGGTGGTAATGTAGGATGCTGCAAGTTCAGGCGGGTGAATAAAATCAGATTTCCTATACCTCTGGCTCAGGAAGAGCTTTGAGAGGAGGGAGGAGGTGACAAAGTGAGCTTTCTCCAACAACTTGGATTGCGGAGGAATGTGAAACTTCACAGTTTTCTCCCATCTTGCTCTTGAAAGTTAACACAAGAAGTAGATAGGAGTGGGAGACAGTTTTCTGACAGGAATCCCAGATTCTTCATCCCCAGAAGCTGAAATGGTGACAAGAAGCTGGGTACGCAGCAGAGAGTTACCCGCAAATTTTGTTGACTGAGTTAAATCCTCCAGCAAGCAGGTGTCGGGTAAATGTTTTGATTCCTTGCAGTATATATTTGCATATTTGAAGATTTCTGGTACTTATGACTCATTTTAGTTTGCCCAAATCTTAAAAAGAGCAAACCAGCAAGGCCCTTAATTTTTATGGGATTGCTGTGTAAGGTCTTCGAGATGTGCATGCCCTGAGCTGGGCATCCTGGGAGGATGATGTACATGCAGGTCATAACCATTGGCATTTTATGGATAGCTGTAGTCACACCTCAGACTATGTGAAGTGTCTTTAACCATCTCTGTCTGATCATCTCCAACCCTGAACCCATTTTCTACCAACACTTCTGCTGGCTCCCTCTTGCCCTCCCCAGCATGACCTGTGTCCTGCTTCTTGGTCAGGGTGGGGTGGGTGTTGGTGTCACAGGTCAGGCTGTGGCAGCAAGCAGCTCTGGCCCTTCAGAAGGTTTTAGAGGTCTAATGGAAAGTGAGGCTTCATCTGTAATGACATCTTGTTTAAACAGGTTTATTTTCTTCATGTAAATATGCTGGGGGGGTTGGAGGAAGAGGAAACTTGCTGAGAGAGTAACGCTTGATGCCTTGAAGGATTTTTTCCTTGATAAAAAAGCTTTTTCTGTATAAATTTTTTGATTTTGTCACTTCTCATTTGCTGGCACCATGAAAGGTGGTAATATGGTCTATGTAACCTTCTTACGTGTATTTTTATTTGGTACGTTAATAGCTTCATTAGTACGTGATGAAAAGCAAGTTTCAACTTAGTAGTTGTTGATCAGAACGTGGAAGTGGTATTTTTTTTCTAAAAACTGTAATTCAAGGTTATGCATGTGCAAAAATAGCTTTAGGCTACAACAAGTACTTTCTTCAGCAGGTCTAGCTTATTTTATTGACATATTGTTTTGTAAACTGTGGGTGACTTACATTGTTCTCAACCAAAATAACTTGCATCAATCAACATAAAAGGGTAATTAATTTACATATTTTCATTGTGGAAATGATCCAAACGTTTTTACTCTACAGTGCTAGACTTGAGTGAGGCAAACCGAAATAACAGTTTGGGTTTGAAGTTTGTTTTTAAGTTATTCTTAATTTCTGATTGTGCTGGAGAAACCATTGTGACCTTCTTAAATTTGAGCTTGGCATAACTTTGAATGAAAATAAAGCAAGACTTATTTCATGAAGTGTGTTGCACATCAGTACAGCCTTAATGAGATGAGGAGAGGGCAGCTATTGCATGCCATAGCAAAGTGTAGTCCAAAACACTTGCTAAGGACAAATGCAAGGGTTAACTATTTCCTTTCTGTATGAGAAGCTGAAGCCAGCAGAGGGGACCATGGGAGACAGGGAGTCTGATGAATTTTTTCAGGGTGGGCCTGGCAACTCTCCGCATGTCACAAGTGAATGAGAATGTGTAGCATATTGTCTTTGAATAGGCAAGGGCTGGCTCCTGTTTGTATGAGGCAGCAAAAGGTTTCAGAACCATCTGAACTTCTCTAGTCCAGTGCAGTGTTGTTAAAACACCAGTTTCTGAATCTGATGAAACTCAGGGAACCGAGTGGTTATGGCTTTGGGTGCATTGACAGGAGGTGGCTTTTGGGGGAGTGTGAAATTGTGTCTCTAAAGGTGTGTACCTCTCCTCCCCTGCACCCTGACTATACTGTCTGCTTGATTATTAATAGCTGCTTTTTTTTTTTTTTTCCCTTTTTACCTCCATGGGGTAATGAAGCAATGAGCCAGGATGCTCAAAGCTTTCATGTAAAGAGATACCACGCGCCGGCTATTCAGGCAAACTCAGTTTACCCACAGTTGTCCTTAAGATTAAATTCTTATGGTATTAAACCTAGGACGAGGTAATGCAAAAGAGTCTTTCTTCATTTTACCTTATGCATTCTCTGTTACAGTGCCTGGTCTGTTACCAGCATATTATACATTGTCACTGTGACATTAATTCCTCACTTTTAAGCATTACCTGAAGAGATAGATAGTACTGGAGGTGAGAAAGCTTCTTGAGGCAGGGCATCAGTAAGATTTGCCTGGCATCAACTAAGGATATCTTTAGGGATAAAAGCCCACCAAACAAACCACTTCTGTTTCTTTCTGTTTTTATTCTTTAAACAAGATTCCTGATAGGTTTTTTTTTTTGAGAAACTGCCCACGAACAGAGAGCATTTAGGCTGATGATGCTGGTGTTTCCAGTGCCTTTCTAGTGTCAGTTTTGCATCACTGGTGCCAGTTTTTTATCCTTCTGTGAGAGAGATGGCTTCTGTGATTAAATTATTGCTGCTGTAGAGTTGAGGGCTGAAATAGGGTTTTCTGGGTTCGAGTTCCTGTCCTGAGATGAGGTGCACAGCAGTACTGCTTTTGCTGACCAGGCATAAGCAGCTTCTCCATGACTACTGCTGGGAAGCAGCAGGTTGGCCCAGCTCACTAGTAACATCCCTAACTTCAGAATGTGTTCTGCCTCCTGCTTGCTTGCAGTCATGGGTCTCACTCCTCCTGTGCCCACACAGAAAACCCCTCCTTGCCTGCAGCGATGTTTTCAGGCTGGCTGTACTGGTGGTGGTTTGGCGCCCATGTTCTGCTTTCACTCGAGCTGATAACCCTTCCGCTTTCCATGGAGTACCAGTAGGCTCCCCAGAGCTTTCCTGCATTTTTCCCTGGATACATGAGAGAGTGAATGAATTTCCTAGTTTGCTGGCAAAGAGTTGGAGTAGCATTTGACCCAGCAATGAAAAAGTCCTTGCGACTATTCACTCAGGGACATGACAGGCAAAGGAAGCCACAAAAGGTTATACAGACATGTGGCCATTGTGGCTGTTGGCCACTTGGCAGGACCAGGTTAGTCCCAGGTGCTCTTACCTGTGCTAACCCTGCTGGGGAGTGTCAAGCTGATGGGAGTTGGGCAGTTGGGCATTCAGCGACTTGCAAGGATTGAAATCAGACTTTACTCTGTAACAGTCAAAAGGTGTTTTGCTTTCCTTCTTTCCATAAAACCAGAAGTGTCAGGGTACTGCAACTCAGATGCCTTTTTTGACTCAAGCACTTTTCCTCAGCCTGCTTACTTTGAATCAAGTGGTGCAGGGGCTTGAACTTGGGCTGTCCTCATACCAGGTCAGTACATTTGTCTTTGCTCTGTGCTTAATTGATGTGATCTGCAAGCAAAAGAGAATTGGTGAGCTAATCTAGTGAAAGCCTGTTCTCAAAGCTTCAGTTTTTAATCTCTTCCTGGAAGACAAGTGATGGGTGCAGTAGATGGTGCCAAATACAGGGACCCAAACAGTACTCCCACACTGGCAGAGAGCACGTTATCCCATCCTTGCTCTTTGTAATGACTTTATGCATTATGAAAATTCATGAGGATTTTATTTTCCTTTGGGTTAAGGAATTATCTGATCAGCTGTCTGTCATTCTGAGAGTGTCTGGATGCTGACAGTGTCTGGATGCAGTCTGTATTCCCCTTCTATCTCGACTCCTTTTAAAAGCTTCTGACTGGTATCCATTGTCCTGGCAGCATTCATGGGCTCTTTTTGGAGGGCACGCAAATGACTGAGGCCCAAAGCCAACTGGTGCAATGCTCACTGAGCATTGCAATGCTTAAATAGGCATGAAGGCTGGAGTTGTGTTGCCTAAACAGAGATATCTGCTGCCATGTTAGGAGCTTCAGGGGAGTACATCGTTGTTGGTTCAAAAGGGCATGGATCTCTTCGCTTCCAAGATGCATCTACGGTGCCACTATGCCCCAGTGACTGGGCAGATGAAACTCTTAATTAAGTGATAATTTGCTATGTGAGGGGGATAAGCAGTGTGATGCTTCACAGTTTTTTATAATTTCCTGACAAAATAGAAATTTATTTGATCAATTGTGGTAGTTCAATGTATGATAAAATCATAGAATGGCTTGGATTGGGAGGGACCTTGAAAGACCATCCAGTTCCAACCCCACCGCCATGGGCAGGGACACCTTCCACTAGACCAGGGTGCTCAGGGCCCCATCCAACCTGGCCTTGAACACTTCCAGGGATGGGACATCCAGAACTTGTCTGAGCAACCTATCCAATATTAACAATATCCATTTCTAAGGACATTGGAATATTGGGATTTTTTAGGAGAAAGTGCAGTAGCTACAAGTGAAAGGTTGCAATGTATTAAAACAAATCCATTGTGATAAATTTCATTGGGATGTGCTTGTGTCTAATTCTTCAGTAGTGTACCATCACAGCAGGACAGAATGTAGGCACTACACAGGAGTAAGGCATGCATTGGCAGGTTCCAGTATTTTAATTTGCTTCACTGTCATGTCTTGCAAATTCATCTCTCCTCTCATGCTATCTGGTACATTTAATAACTTAAAATAAATCTCAGCAAAGGGAAGGTGAAAAAAATAAATGAAAGGAGCTAAAACACTAAATGAAAGAAGAATCCAACTCTCCCTAGGGTTAGGGTTTTCTTTGTTAGTTTTTTTCCCCTTTTGAAAACTATTTAAAAAACTCTCTACCTTAATCTGGTACTGTAGTAGGCATTTTGCATTTGGCCCCATGAGAACCCATCTCTAAACAGGTAGAATATGCAAATAAATACGAATATTGACATGGATTCTCTAACTGTCTAGGATACCCAAAGTGAGTGAACCTAAACCTAATTTTTTTTTTCTTTTTTCCTCAACTTCATGAAACTCCTTCAACTCATAGCATCTACCTGTTTTCACCCCTCCTGAATGGGAACATGTGTTCTACCAAATGGCATTTTAAAAACATTTCCAAGCAAGACTATGGATCTTTCCTGAGATCTAGACTTTTTCCCCCCCCACCTTTATAAGTATCTTTACAGACAAAAAGTACAGTAGCAGTTTCAAAGTTAATGTCTGAACGTGATGATCTTAGAAATCTTTGCCAACCTAAATGATTCTCTGCTTTTATTCTTTTGGGAGATTCAGTTTGGGGGATTCCATGTGGTGTGTAGGGTTTTGGAGGAGGAAGGCAGTAGCTGTCACTGCCATGGAGAAGGAGGAGAAGCTGGAGAATCTCATAGGGTGGCTCCCAGTTGCAGCATGGAGCAAATTCCTGACCAGCTGGGTTGCTACAACAGTATTCCTGTGATGCCTCATGCAGATTGAGAGGTTATTACCATGTCCAGTCCTCAGCAAGGAATTGCACTTCCCTTGAATTCTCCTTGGCTTCAGTCATTCCTCTGACCCCAGAGGGCTGTTGTGACAAGTTCCTTCATGTGCAAGGGCAACATGGAGCTGGCTGGATTTCAGCAAACACTGGGGCTTGTGTTATGTATATACAGTTGCAGAACGCTTTCAGAACGAATAGTCCACAGCAAAGCTGTTTTAATGAGCTGGAATGCCAATTGTAGCATATCCTCCCCAATCTGGCAGCATTCTACCGAGCTGAAATACCTTCTTTGTTCTTAAAATTGCCCCCACTGATTCAGATTTTAATTGCAGATATTACAGCTGTCAAAGAAGAGGAGAGGTGACCAGATGATTGTGTTGATAGTATAAATGGAAGCTGGGGACATGTCGCGTTCCAGCCTTTAGATCTTCCTTCATTTAAGATACGCCTGTGTGCTGCAGTGATTATGGGGGACAGAGACTCCCTCTAATGTTAAGATGAACCTGAAGTGCATTGTGCCTCATTATATCCACCATGCTGACTAAACTAGTCCGACAGATAAGCATGTAGGGCTACAAGGATTTCAATGCTAGTAATGGTAACAAATAGGGATTGATATTTAGTATCTTGGTTAAAGCCTGAATCTTGATAAGTGCAGATGGAATTTAACATGCTGAGAGATTGTGATTCAGGAATTCATTTAAAATAGAAAAATAACTAAAGAGGTGAATAAAAGGATTTTCAATTTTGGGCACCAGACTGCATGTTTGCATTGCCAATCAGTCAGCACTGGTCAGGGGGTGAGAACTCTTCTGCGTAAGTGAACTGAATCATTTCAGCACAGACGTGTCAGGAGCAATTGTCAATTGAGCAGGCTGCCATGTTGGTCTTTTTCTTCATTACTAATCAAGTTCTTGAGTTTTGCAACTTCTTGGATAACCTCTTGGAGAGATTGTCTTAGGTTTGTATTTCTGCATTTCTGGTGTCCAGGAGTATGGATTTTTAGGTGGATGAAAAGGCGCCTGGCAGGTTCCTCAGGCTGCAGGAAAACATCATTTGAGTAGGGTGAGACCATCCACCTTAGCTAATAATGGACATGGGAAGGAGAGAAGAAATGAGCAAAAAGCCTCTGGACTGAGTTTGCATCTCAGTGTGATGCTGACTACACAAACCGACACCGTGATTCTGTCTTTGAGCCTTTCACTGTTCTGGACAAGGGTAGGAAGTCATCTCTTAGAGGGGAGTGGGACCTTCTGCCAGCCTTGGGAGATTGCTGCCGGGAATATGAGAAAATTGTAGATGGATGGTATCACAGCTTGGCTGTCTTTTGGCATTGACCAGTGTTCCAGTGTTGTCATATGAAGGTCTCCATTACATCTGGTATGTTTGGTGTTGATCACCATTAGCTACAGATTTACACAATGAAAGATTGAGTGAGAGGGGTTGATACATGCTGCACCTAGCAGATAAGGTCCTTACAGAGGTATAGGACTTTCTTATCCATTTGTGTTGTGAAAGGTAATACCATTTGTAGTCGTTGAAGGTTTAATTATGCCTTTGCAGCATTCTGCTGTGCCTGAAGGGATTTTGCTGGAACTTAACAACAACAACAAGAACAAAAGCGAGGGACAAGATAGAGAATGTGATTTTGTTTGTGTGTTTTGTTTCAAGGGCTGAAGACTGAGGGGCAACTTTCTTAGCGAAGCTTGAAGAATGACTGTATATGCTTTCTTGTGTTTTGTGGGTTTGTTTTTTTTTTAATAGCTTTACAGGAAGTTTTAAAACATTGCAGCAGGGCCTTATCCTGACCAGTGATTCAGGGAAATCTTTCAGTGGTATCAGAGGTTTCACTTCTCTGAAGACCTTTATAAACCCAGCATTTTATTAAAGGTGAATAGAAGACTTTGCTCCATATCGTTCTGATTGCTGTGTATGTTCCACTCACCTTTGTTGCATGGAAAATGGGAGGATCATCTCAACATCTCATATCATTTACACCATTTATGAGCAAATGATTTAAAAGCAAAAGCTTTGGAGAAGGCAATGTGAATGGGAATTGGGAGCTTAAGGAAATTACATCTGAAGACCAAACCCTGTAATTTTGCAAGCCAGAAAGTAGGCGTTGTTTTTCAGACAAACTAAAAAACCCCACAACCCTACATCCCACTCTCAGATGGAATTGAAAGTTGTAATGAAAAAGGTATTTGTTCATGGTCCATTTGTACCAGCATAGGGAAAAGATTACTGAGACTAGGTGGTACTTCAGTCTATCAGGTGGAGGTGTAACACAACCTAGTGTTCTGAAGGAAATAAGGCACACTTGAATTTTTCTTTTCACAGTGAGTGCAATTAATGATTAGGAAGAACTCATCCAGAAATGCAATGCATGGCTGTCAGCTGCTGTCACAAGTGCATGCCTCTCTGAGAGGTGGTGTAGTTCAGTTCAAAATGGTGCACTTGATCCAGGAGCCATTTGGCCTGAACTGAGCAGTCAGGCAGTGTGCTTTTGACCTTAAATTCTGTGAGGCACTCAAATTACTCATGTATGTGTGTTTTCAATATATTCATTTGAAAGGTTTTTTTTAGTAGTTATAAAATGGGAATTATCTCATCCTGAGGAGGTGGTAAGTATAAAGGGATGAGTATTGTGGTTTTCACTCAGAAGTATTTTTTAATATCTACTTGTCCTCAGCATGCTCAGTAGTACTGTTTGCTTTCCTCTTTGACCACCAGTTGGACTGCTGGTGGTATCGCTTGCATTAATGTGCTGGAAAACACTTGAGGTGCACTCTCTTTGAGGAAAAAGCATTCTGCATCCAGGTGCTTATTTAATGCAAAGTGAGGCTGAAAGATTAATCAGATAATTACATTAATAGCATAGTGTTCTTTTTAAGAAAAGGATTGTGGAATACCAAGATAGTATTGCACAACACGTCTCTATGCGGGAAATGGAGGGGGAGTTCATCAGGAACTCTGCTACCCTCAGTAGGTATCAAACTATCAAAATATTAAAATAGCTTTCAGTGCATGTGGACCAGGATAGTTAGGCGCAGTGTTTGGTGGGAGTTATTACTGTTTCTTATTCTGTAGTCCTAGGAGGGAAAAGAAAACATCTAAAGATCAATCTATTCTTGTAAGACTGGGAGGAGACTTCCTTTCTTATTCCCCTGTCATTTAATTTAATATTACATGGAGGTGCTGGATTAGGCTTGCTTGGAGTTAACATAATAGACCCCCATTTGTACTGGCTTTTAATCTGTATAGACTTGAAATTATTCCCCCCAGGCTGCAAGGCTAGGTGGTAAATGGTAATGCAGGGAAATACTGTCATCAGCCCTCAGGAAAGGCTGCCTGGCCAACTCATCCTTCCCAAAGATGAAGGAGATTTGGGATCTGAAATGGCCAGGTCTCCATGAGCCTGAGCTCAAACCCGCCTGGACAAAGGAGAGGCATTTTTGCTATGCAGAAGTTGTTGTAGCAGGAGCATGTTTGTGCAGACGGGCTGAGCTCACTCTCTTCAGCCAGGGGACTTGCTCTGGTCTGGAGGATGTGTCACTGGGCTAGCAGTGCCCAATGCATGCCTGAAAATGCCCTGCTCAGCGGTGATGTGGGCACAGTGGGCAAGGGATCTCCTGTTGCAGGCCCAGCTTCTTCCTGGTGCCTGGAGGAGGCTTGGCTGTCTGGTGTGAGCTCTTATAAGGTGCAGATGCTGTACAGCTGGTTTGGAGATCATAATGTGAGCTTTCAGCCCACTTAGTCAAATTTGTGTGCTTGAAATTAGGCTCAAATCCATACTTGAGCCCCCATTAGGTCATTGCAGAGCTGTGCTAAGCAAGAATGTCTACAGCTTGTCTGGGCAACATGTTCCAGTGCTTCACTGCCCTCTGGGTAAAGAATTTCTTCCTAACTCAACCTGACACAACCCAAATCTCTCCTCTTCTGGTGTAAAACAGTTCTCCCTTGTCTGATCACTATCTACCTATGTAAAACATTGCTCTCCCTCTTTTTTTTAAGTCACCTTTAGGTACTGGAAGTCTACAGTGAGGTCTCACCGGAGGCTTCTCTTTTCCAGGCTGACAACTCAACCTCAACTCTCTAAGCCTTTCTTCATAGCAGAAGTGCTCCAGACCTCTGATCTTTTTTTGTGACCCTCCTCTGCACTCACTCCCACTGGTCCACATCCTTCTCGTGCTGAAGATCCCAGAGCTGGATGCAGTACTTCAGGTGGGGTCTCACGAGGGCAGAATAGAAGGGGGAGAATCATCTCTGTCAACCTGCTGGTCATGCTTCTTTTGGTGCAACCAAAACAAGTTGGCTTTCTGGGCTGGTTGCGGCATTAATGGCATGGCACGGTTGTTTCCGTGCCAGACGGTAGGGAGGGAGCAGTGCTCTCAGCAGTGTGAAGGTCTTCAAAGCCAAAGAGGGTGCGCAAGAAACCTCAGTGAAGTAACTTTGGGATAGTTTTCCAGGCAGTTCCTGAGGGGAAGGAGGGAGAATCAGCAGTTCTTGGGGAGATGGGTGGGTTGCTGCCGTGCTGCCCTGGAGGGCTCTACCACAGCCTCTTGCAGCAGCGGGAGCCTGGCAGAGCGGAGGCTCCCCGGCAGAAGACATGGATGCCAGGGCAGTAGCCGCTGTGTCACCGTTAGCCACACAGCGTGTGGCTGCCTGAAATCCCTCTTGTCATCGTTGTGAAGCTGAAATTCAGTGGCAGTTTCACAATGGCACAGCTCCCCCTGCGAGGGAGGGAAAGTAGGTCAGGGACTGCCCTGCCGGCATTTGTTTGGTTCTAGGGCTGTGCTGAGAGCTGAAGGCATGGAGGGTCCAGCAGCCAGAACGCGTTCCCCTTTCCTTTGTGTCTGACTCTGGCATGGGAAGTGCTTGGGGAAGAGATGCTGGGAGGTTTGGTTGTCTTCCCTGGTATGGTTACTGCTATTTCAGTAGGCCCCAAAGGTTTTTGGTGTGACTGGGCACCAGGCATTGTGCAGACTGATCAGACTGCCCACATGCCAAAGAGGAAATGCTTCAGGTGGGTGAGCTAAAGCACAGATGAAGCACAAGGGGCATTTAAAGTTTTGGCTGCTGAAGTGTGTGCTTAGTATCTATGTGCCTGAATTACAGAAAGTGCTTCAGGATACCAGGATAAGGCCTTCCAGCCCCAGAGGCAGTGACAGCATAGCAGCACCTGAATTTCAACAGCAATACTACATGCAGAGTGGATACCCCCTCCTCCTCTTTTTAAAGCTGTGGTAGCCAGTGATCTGAGGGCTGGGAGGGAAGCAAATAAAGTGGAGACCCAACCCCATAACACGAAGTTGAATAGCTTGAGGCTTTAACATGATCAGAGTGTCGCAAAGACTGGGTTAATGCAGTTGTTATCCGGATAATCAGAGAATTGTGTGGCAAACCCTTGGATGTGCAGCATTCATGCATCAGCAGCTGGAGCTTGGCAGAGTGGAGGCTCTCCAGCCACACTGACCTGTGCTCCGTGGTGTGGAAGAGTTTGGGGCTGGTGCCCCTGGACACTCCTCCACATGTGCAGTGCAAGAAGTGGACAGACTCTTTTTCCTTGCCCTGGCTGGGGCAGATGGGAGCTCCACAGTGGCACAAAAGGGAGCACAGATCAGGCTCTCCTCTGAGCACTGGCTTGCCAGTATTTTCTTGTGGAAGTTGGAATTTTTGGTGTAATATGAAACAGGGCCAGGGAGCAATTCAAGTACCTCTCCTGTGTTTATTCAGTATTATCCGGATTAGTCCCTAGCTTCATTTTGCTCAAATGCACAAACTACTTAAGAATTAGAAAGAAATCCCCTTAACTGGCTTCCTGTGAGGGATGTCACTGGGTGTTCTGGGGACTGTCCATCACTTACTAAAAAGTTAACTTAGAACATTGCAGCTCTTTTTGACCACCATAACTCTTCAGCTGTTGCTTAGCTACCACTTGGCAATGACCTTTCCCAACAGAAATGGTGTTGTGAGCCTCCAGGCTGAAAGGGAAAGAGCACAGAACACCCAAAGTCTTTGCTCTGAACTCAGTGTTTTCTGTTCCCACCAGGAGATCCTGCATTTTATGCATGATTTCATAGAATCACAAAATCATAGAGTCATTAAGGTTGGAATAGACCTCCATGATCATTGAGTCCAACCAGTGACCCAGTACTGCCATGTCCGCTACTAATCTTCAAGCACCACATCTACACATCCTTTAAAAAATCTCTGTAGGGGTGGTGGCTCTGCCACTGCCCTGGACAGCCTGTTCCACCCATTCAGTGGAGAAATTTTTCCTACTGTCTGACCTCCCATGGTGGAGTTTGAGGCCATTTTCTCTTCTCCTGTCACTTGTTACCTGGAAGAAGAGATCAACCCTCACCTTTCTAGAACATCCTTTCAGCCCATAATGTGCACTTGTGCCTCTTGTTCTGTTGAATTGTGTTCTGAGCAGGGCAATCTTCCCTCTCTTTTTCTGGGAGAAAGGGAGTGGTTTTGTTTTCAGTGGAATTTAACTCTCATTCCCAGTCAAAGGCAGTTCAGCTATGCAGGTATGTATGGACACAGAATGACCAGTTGTTACAGATCCAGGCAAACAACCTGTGCAGCAGAAAAGGCAGGGGATGATCCTAATGCTGCAGATTTGGCATCTGAACAGAGGCTCCTAGTATCTAAATATGGGACAGGACAGCTTCATTTTGAAGCCCAATGTTAGAAATATTCAGCTTGTGTCAAAACCAGCGAGGGGAAGAGACAGAGACTTTATCGCAGCCTTCTGTAAGCTGTCAGAAGTACAATTTCATAATATGGATGCTACAGCCTACACTACATTTTTTTGATAGATTAGAATCTGATGGCCTCCTATTCTGAAATGATAAAAAACGTCAGATTGCAATGAAGTTTTCAAGGAATTGAATTTCCATACCTTTGAAAATAGAGTTAACAGTTAATAAACTGTTTGTTGGTTAAAACATCATCCCTAAGTAAACCAAAAATAAAAATTGTCTTTTCCACCATTCATGGTGGTCCTTGCTTCACTTACTTCACAACTTTGCTGTGTCCAAGCGGTAGCAACCTTGCTGCTTTAGATTGAGTGTAATGAGTGCAGTAACTGGACCTGTTCTAGCAAAAATAAATAGAAAATTTATGTGATCATCAAAATTACGGTAATGGCAACTTGAGCAATGAAACCTAAGAAATGTGTTGGAATTCATTAGGCTGTGTGCCACTTTGGAAGATGGCAAAAAACATTAGTAAAGTGTTACGTAGTTCATGTTTTGTGGGTGGGTAGTAAGCAGTTTGAATAGTGAGAGAAAAGCAGTCTTATTATCTTAGGGGAGTCCACTAGTAGTTTGTTACAGAAAAGGGAGAGTCAAGGGAAGAGAAGTTGTCTCCTTTTTTATATCCTCAAACTTCAACACTGTAGTTTTTCACTACAGAAAAATCGAAAGGTGGGATCTCTAGAGGTTTTTGTGAAGGATCATATTTTTGGAGAGGTAGAGTTGAAAATGATGAAAAAATTAAATATATTGGAAAGTTCCCAGTTGTTAAGCTGCTTTGCAAATAGTTTTAGAAGAGAGCAGTGGAGGTTCAAGATAAGACTCTAGCCTCAAGCTGCTTAGGCGCTGCAGTGTTTGATTTCTCATCTGCTGCAGGACAGATGCCCGGGATGTGGACTGAGTCAGAGCTTTAGCTGAAATAGAATATGTAGGATCTTGGTCCTGTGAGACGAAGAAAAAAAAAGTTTAAAAATCTATACATTGAATGGTTGCCTGATCACTTTCATTTATCAGTGGTAACAGTAACACCACCGCATTAGAGGAAAACAGCATTTCGGACTGTTGAAGGCTTGTGATGGCAGGCGCTGCAAGCTCCCTTCTAGCTGCGTGCCAAACCAGGGGCAAGGACATCTGAGCAGAAGCATGGCCTATGGCCCTGGCCAAAATGCCCTGTCCCCCCGCAGAACCTGGCAGCAACATCTCTGCTTGGCACTTGATGAAGAGCTTCCTCCTGACCTTTTGCCTGGGGGTTCAGGCTCGTGTCTCCCTGCAGATCTGGTGTGGAGATGTCCTTTTGCACTTCAGTTTGTCTTGGGCACTGTTCCTGGTGGTGTGAGTCACCCACGCTGGGAGGAAAGGGATGCGCTCCCTGGCCGGAGGAGTTCCCAGTTAAAGGGGAGTACAAGTCTGTGCAGGTGAGCTCAGTGAACAGTGAAGGAGGATGCAGGGGAAGGGCACGCAGGGCTAGCAAATGTGTGTGTTGCAGTTTCTAAGTGTCAGGTAAACTCAGGCTTTCAGAGGGTAAATCAAGGTGGTGACTGGTAGTGCGTTACTTTCCCAGCTGTAACTTGCTCTGTGTAAGTGCCTTAGTAAGTACATATCCCTCTCTCTGAGAGCTGCCAAGGGAGTGACCTGCCCTTTAATCTCAATGTAGCAAAATACACAAGAGCAGTTAGAAACACACTGTAATTTCCCACCTTTCTGTACCTCACATTCTTGCACAGATATGTTTTTAATTATGTCTGGCTTTTTTTGAAAACATTTAGCTGCCCCCAAGTGACCCAGGGATTAATTTTTCTAACCTGAATCAATACTAGCTATATGGAAAGTATTGCTGTCCTACTGTGATGCTGGAGTGAGTGGGCTGCCCAGCAGACTGGGCTTCATCTGGCTGAACATCAGTATTTGTGAGATGGCAGTGTAGCATGAACCAGGCACACCATCCTCCCCTCTCTCCCTTGTGGAGAAAGAAAGTTGGTACCTAGCAGTGTTTCGTCCATTCTTTTGAGGCATCTTTTTGAGATGGGGTGCTTTGCCTTGCTGAGGTGCTGGTTGATTTTCCCTGATGAGGGTGGGAGCCTTCTCCAGGACAAGCCTTAACGTGGATTGGTTTTATGTGAGAGTAATCCATCTCCGGGTAAAAACTGTTCAGTTCCTTTGTGTTGTTTTGAGCATACTTCATAGGATCACAGAATCCTAGAATTGTTTGGGTTTGAAGGGACCTGAAAGATCATCTAGTTCCAACCCACCACCATGGGCAGGGACACCTTCCACTAGACCCGGTTATTCTGGGCCCCGTCCAACCTGGTCTCAAGTATTCCAGGGATGGGGCATCCACATCTTTGCTGGGCAGCCTGTTCCAGTGTCTCGCCACCTGCACAGTAAAGAATTTCCTTGTAATGTCTAGTGTAAATCTACTCTCTGTTTAAATGGTTTTGAATGGAGAATAGCTGGATAGGTTTTTAAACAGTTCTGGGCTGAGCACATGCCTGAAAGTCTTGTTTCCTTACTGGGTGACCACATTGGTGTGACTGCAGCAGTCCCCAAAATACATTGCAGTGTAGAAACACCTCGGCTTGCTTTAAATAATATGTTGAGAACTGGCTGCAATTGAGCAATGGCAGCATGGAGCTCAGCACAAGTTCATTTTCCCTGCTGTTTGTGTGCACCAAACATCTTGGAAAATAGTATAGACATACTTGTGACACTTCTGGAAGGAGAGTGTTATACATGAAATTACTCTGATTAGCTGTCTTTGGGACTGGTGGTGATTGTCCCCCTCTGTGTTTACATCTGGTATGGACTTGGGAATGGAAGAGTTTGTTTCAGAAGTTAGGATTAACGGGTTGAATTTCTTACATTTGTATAAACACTATATTCAACGTATTCAACAACTTCAGTTGTTTTCTGTCCATTATTTCGTCTTTTTCAGTCCATTTAATTGGTTTCCTTAAGGGTTGAGTCTGATATCCATTTCTGAAATATAAATATTAGTTTCCATTTCTCCTTTTAGGCTGGCGTAAAGAGGTGTAAGAGGCCCGATTTCATGTGAACGGTTTGTTGTAAAGATGGGTAGGATGGAAAACCATTCTTTTCGTGGTGTAGACTGCATTGCTTTAGGATAACTCATACTTCTGCAGTTCAAGAAACAAGAATTTATTTATATTGATTTAAGGAAAAGCTTAAGGGGTTACATTTGCATATTTAATGTAGTTAGAGTTTCAGTTATTTGCATTAGCAATTGCTTCAACTCCAGTATTAATAAGGCAGGTGCTTTTGTATAAATAAAAAATGAAAAAAAAAAGAAGAGAAAAAAGGTAAAGAGATTAGTGCCACAGGTTAATTTTTGTGTAGAGGTAATGACTTCCAGCCGCCACAGTAACACTCAATATTCCCCTAGTGATACCTCGAGTCAGGAAAGAAATTAACTTCTGTGTATTAAGTTAGCAGTGGCAAACAAAATTGAAGATGAAAAGAAAATGAAGGGGTGAGGAAAAAGGCTCAGTTTCTCAGCACTGCCACAAGGAACACTCTAATTTCAAGATTTGGTTATTTCGTTTAGTGCCTGACAGAAGAGGAAAAATGCAATGGCAGCACTGGGCAATATGCAAATCCCTTTGAAACCTGTGGAACTTAGATTAAGCCTACTTTTTATTCTCTTTTTATTTCTTTTTTTAGGGTTTTTTGGCTTTTTTTTTCTTTCCAGAAAAAAGAGGCAAGATAGGCCTGCTACAGGGGTGTGTTACAAAAGATTAGGATCTTCAGGCATATGAAGATCTGCCTCATGTTGTGTGTCCTTTTGTTTTAATGGAGTTTCATTGGGTGATGTAGATCAAAGCTTCTCCTATATAGAACTACCTGAAGTATTTTGCATTAATGCAGTGTCAAGTGCTCACTTAGGAGGAAAGCCTGCAGGTGTTTCATTGTGCACTTGTATGGTGTGTTTGTGTTACAGCCAGAAAAAGGTGTGGACTGGATATATTCTCCCAGCAAATGCCTTGGAGCTTTCCTCCCATGGAGCTAGAGTGGACTTGGGGAAACTATCCCATCTGCAGTAATGCAATGACTGTTTTCCCTTCTTTGGAAACAGAGCAACTCTGTTAGGGCATAGGAGGGAAGCCAAAAAGTCAAATTGGCTGAGAACAAATAATGAAATTAGCTAGTGCTGCTTCACTGACAGAGCTAATAAATGGGGCAGAAAATCTAGCAAAAACCACAAATGAAGGTGGGATTGTCTATGCTTTTTTAAAGCGTGTGTATATATCTATTTCTGTTTCTATTTCTCTCTCTCTCCCTCTTCTCTCTCTCTCTCTATATATATTTAGATCTTGACAGTGTCATTTAAAAACAGTCATGTGCTTTTGTAGTTTCTGGTTCTTGCCACTGCAAATTCTTTTCCTAAGTTGTTAAGAGACCCGCAAAAATATAAGGAGCTTGCCATTGCTCTTCAAATGGGCAGTGTCTTGGAAAGAGTTCATTTTTCTTGTAATGCAGTTAATTCTATTTCTGTCATGTTCAAACCCTCTCTGACCAGGAATATTGAATTAGAGCTGGCTGTGGGTGTTAAGTGTCTCCACAGTTACCTTTGCTTGTGTTGAAGAAAGGAAAGAAGGCTTGAGGGTGGACGGTCCTGTCTGTGTTTGTGTTTCCTGGAGAGGAGCTGTCCTGTGCCCAGCTGGCTGAAGAGGACCTGGCATGATGAGTCAAGCAAGGTGCTTGTGCTTGGCAGGAGCATCTTGCTAAACAAAAACCTCTTGCCATCTGTGCGCTGTGGCTTAGAGAAACAGAACAGAGCAGCCCGGAGGAGTGGATGATTCTCAGACAGTTAACCACCAAGCATGAAAGTCCTGCTATACAATTCGAGGCAGCCAAAAACTGATGCCTGCCACTGGCCATGCAAGGGCTGAGGGCAGAAGGTGCAGGGGAAAGCAGGTGTTGCAGACACTTGGGTTTCTTCAGGTCAAACCTTTAAAATCTGTTGCTGTTGAGCACGTGGTATATTTCATGTGAATTGTACTACTATAAGCTTGGCCCTCGGGACCGATTGCTATGTAAATGCAAATTATTTAATTAACATTATTGTTTCCGTTTGCCATAATATGATTTTTATGAGCATTTCTAGATTAAAGTTCACTTTAGAAACATAGCAATTGCTTTCAAATTGCTTGGCTGTGCACTGCATTTTAAACCCCTTTAATGCTGTAAGGAATCCTTATCATTCCTTAAGCATCAAAAGAGCAGCCAGAAAAAAAAATGTAACCAAGATGTGTAAATATAACACTTCAGAAAGCATAACAAAAGCCCTGTTTGTTTTGACATGACAGAACCAGTAATTCATGACTGGTAACAGGACAAAAAATATTCAGAGAAGAAATTTGTGTCCTCTGGTCTTTAAATCATAAGCACAGTTTTAGCTGAATTTCTTTTTTTTTTTTTCTTTCCCTTCATTTTTTCTCTGCACCAGCAGCTATGGTGCTTTGTCAGTAGAAGTTCTGTGTTTGCCAAAAGTTACGATGGTTTTCCCTCTGTGTGGAAAATATGAACAGAATATGGATGTGCTGCCTGGGGCTCTGGTGTGTGGCACTGGGCAGCAGTGTGACATTGGCTTGCGGGCAGGATCCTGCTGATAACCCGGCCAGGATGGTGTGGGCAGTGAGGCTGGAAGCTCTCACACTCCTGGAGCTTTGCCAGGAGCTGCCTGTGTGAACATACAGCTTATTGCTTGCTGCTTTTTTGTTCATTTCCATGGGTTGGAGGATAGCTCACAGATCAGCTGAAACACCTTTGGAATAGGAATGTATTGTTCTGGACTAAGGTTTGTCTTGTGAAGTTGCTTGTGGTTAAAAATTTGAGAGCAATCCCCCTCATTATAAATGTGAAAAAGGAGAAGCATTGGACAATGTCACCTTGCTTTGCCCTGTGTCAGAATTTTCCTGGAGTCTGCAGCTTTTACAAAAGTTGTTATTGAAGTCCCTGCAGTCTTAAGACTAACGCAATTACGTGTCAGTGCATGGAATTCCAAACAGAGGAATGTTTCCATAGCCAAATTTTTCTATCCTATTTCTTCTGTGAAATTTTAGTCTGCATTAATTTAGCAGGGGTTGGGAAGTGTCTTTAATATCTACTGTCTTGTGGTGTTTTGTGTTTGGGGCTTCTTTGTTTTAGGTGGGGTTTTTTTAGTGGTTGCAGAGCACAGCATGTTGGGTGGCTCACGTTGAAGGTGCAAAGCAGGCAGAAGTGCTCAGTACTTCCCAGTGAATGTAAAGAAATACATGTACAAAGGAACATTCAGTAAGCCGTGGATTTTTGGTCTGTGAGGGGAAAAAAGGTGTCCTGTTACTCCCAGCCTGGCTTTGTGTTGCATCTGAGCAGACAGTCTGTAGTTGCTAACACTTCCCTGCATACCTCTGATGGTACTACAGCTGTTGATATCTGCAGGAGCTGGAACTTCACTCCTTAGTTTGGGTCTCTCCCCATCTGCCTGTGGCATCATGTGAGCAGTTGTATGGGGCTTGTGAGAATCGCTGGCTGAGCTTCTGTGCTCAGTGTAATCACATGGAGGAAAAATAAGTGCATAATATGTTCCTTCACCATAATCTAAGCTTTTGCTGGTAACTGTAGGAGATCAGAATTTGCCAATCAGAAATGGTGGTACTAGCTGACAGCAGACCTTTAATCTTTAATTTGGATCTACAAGTTTGGCCTGGTTTTTACCGTTCCATCAATTGACATAGGCAGTGGTTTATGTTCCTGATGAATGGTTTACCTCTGCCTCCCAGTGCCAACAAAAATCTACATTGCAGAAGTTTACCAAGTATTTTGGAGTGTTGGTAAGGAAATCTAGATACAATTCAGCCTCTTGTACAGGGTGCACTGCTGACCTGTGACTTCTTTCTGTTTTTGGAGAGGAGGAGGGGGTGCTTTCAAGAGCAGGCTTCAGTACAATAAACAGAAAATACAGGGTTTGAAGTGATTGTATTTTTTTATTTCCGGTCTCTCTTAATCCTGCTTGGGGAAGGGAAGTGGAGAGTGAAGCATTTGATTAGGCACTGGTCAGACAGGTGGCTGTAGTGCAAGGTGGCGTTGCAGTCCTTCCCTCATCCCTTTGGCAGGGATCACCATACCTGCAGCAGCTCTAGGTCAGAGCAGTTCAGCTGAATATTCTAGTTTTGAGCTGCTTGAATTAGAAGGTTCCTATTAGGCTGGGGTGAGATCACAGGTTGAGTTTTCTTGCAGCTGCAATACCCTTCGGTATATTGAGAGGGACAGAGTAAGGAAACAAGAGTGAGACACAGTGTGTTTTTAAATGGACTGGAAATACAGAGGTGGGTCCTCGCTCCCCAGCCTGCACTGGGCACTGCCCTGAAGCCAAACCCTCTGTGCAGAGAGATGTTTAATCACACACAAAGGCATCTGGGGGGAAAAAATTGCTGCTCTGTTCCCTCCCTCCCCACCTCCTCAGAGAAATTTCATTCATAGCCAAGATGTCCAATTGGTTGATTTATGGTGTGAGGGGTATTTTTTTAATCTTTTTTTGCTTCTCTAAGCTTTGCTCTTAAAAAGCCAGCTGAGTTCAGGTCTCCGAAGGCAGGAGGAACATTTTCTGTCAGTTTGATTGATCTGTGAATAACTCTGATGTTCCAAGGCATAATGTTAATAGAATTTGTGGTGTAAAGTCATATGAAGAAAATCTAAAAATAAAGAGCAGCTTGATTAACGTCCACAGCCTAAAAAGAGCACTGCTTGTGAAGCGGCCAGAGACTGGCAGTATTTGGAGAGGGGTTTTCTAAAAGGGGGAGCTGGAAATCACTGTGTCTGGAAATGGGACAAAATTGTCTTCAGAATGGTTTCTTTAATTGAAACCAAACCGAAAGTTTTCTTCCTGGGAAAGTGCCAGTCAGCTGTGGAGCCTATGCTATGTTGCTGGCAGTGCCTGGGCTTGGCAAGGGACAGCTGTGGGGAGAGGGCAGGAGGCTCCAGACCTGCTCCCTGCCCCTCGGGGCCCCCACGGGCACTCCCAGACCAAGTAACCTGATTATTTGCATGTTGTAAGACTCTGCTGATACTGCTGGATTTTTCTTGTGTTTCTAGTCATGATCCATGACAACCTTTTCAGTGAAGAAATTTTTTCTAGTATCTGATCTAAACCTTCCCTGATGCACCTTGAGACCAGTTTCTCTTGTCTTATCACTTGTTCCTTGGGAAAAAAGACTGACCTCCACCTGTCTGCAGCCTTCTTCCAGGTAGTTTTAGACACAATTGGGGCGGTGGATCTTGGTCAAAGAGAAGTCCTATCGTCTTGGTGAGCAGGATTGAGACCCGATTGCTGAAGTTGTGTCTCTTTGTCGCTCCCCTGTCTCCAGAATCCAGAGGGAGTGTGTGCAGCCATGCCAGGGCAGGCCTCAGCCGTGGTTGGGGCAGGTCACAGCCATAGCCTGAGGAGACCTGTCACCTGATGTGCTCTCCTGGGAGACACAGAGTGCATTGAAGCAATGCACAGTAACAGTGGTATCTTTCTGAGAGCAAGCCAAGGTTTTGCATTCCTGCCCAGATCTGGGAAGCTGGCAGGAGCTCTCTGGTGTCTGGGAAGGCCAGCCCTGTGAGGAGGTACAGGCATGGAGGGTCATGATGAGGGACCGAGATGCTGGGTCTCCTCTAGCTGATTGACACTCACTCACCAACACCACAAAGCTCCTCTTCTACTTTCCTCTTCCCTCCATTCCTACTGCTGTTGGTAGCAGGATCCCACACAGCCTCCTGCAGGGAGCCATCTGAGCCATTCCTGCTTATTACCAATATTCCCTGCATGGCTGGAGCTTGTCCTCTTCAAGTGCTTGGAAATTTTGGGTGGATGACCCTCTCCACTCCTGAGGTGAATCCCTCTAAAGTCTCTCATGAGAGGTGGATGGGTTCCATATGCCGCGGTCATGCTGGCCACAGTGAGGGCTTGGCATTGTCAGCTGCAGTTTCGGTCCATGAGCCCTCCCCTCTGGACAGCTCTGGCTGAAAGCTACTAGGAGGAGGAAGCCCTTTTCTTGCTATTTATTTTTCTCTCACTCCTAAGTCCATAGTCCCATTCTCTTAAAAATCCTTTAATAATTATACCCAAACCCAGTGGGGTGGGTTTTTTCTTTTTTGGTTTTTGTTTTTGGGGTTTTTTTTTGGTTTTGGTTTGGTTTTGGTTTTGGTTTTTTGTTTGTTTGTTTGGGTTTTTTTGGTTTGGTTTTGGTTTTTTGTTTGTTTGTTTGGGTTTTTTTTGTTTTGGGTTTGGATTTTGTTTGTTTATTGTTATTTCTGGATATAAACTCTCCAGGACTAGTTGTCCTGCACTGTCAGTAGGGAAGCTATGAAGATTTTCTAGGCATGCCGAGACTATGCCTTACTTGGACCATGTGGTAGAAAGGTTCATGACCTGATAACTTGGGATATCACTTTCTGACATTTCTTGTCAACCTTTCCTTGTGTTTATATGTTTTTTTAAATAGCTGGGCAAAAAGCAAGCTAAATAAAATAAATGAACAAAGGCCAGGACTGGACAAACTTTTCAGATTAGAAAAAATGCATGTGCTTGGAAACCAGATGTGGTTTTATTTGAAACAAAACAATCGCAGTTTATCTGGAGGAGTTTTTTTGTATTTTTTTTTACGGACGAACCAGATTCAATATTTAAAGACTTGTAAGACTGCTAAGGAATCATACCTTGTGACTACTGTTTTCAATTTTTAAGACACTGTTGTAATAGTATTGTGATAGGAAATGTCCTCTGTACCTTTTCTTTCCAAAGGAGCCCCATTGTCCAAGTAATTTGTATATAAAATGAGGTCTATGACTGATGTGCATCCCCAACCAGTTTGTGATTTCATGTTAATGATACCATCTGGGTAGGGCAGCTCAGTCTTTGGCGGCCATTTCAAGTCTGGTTTGGAAAGCACTGGATCAAGCTTGCTACCGTGGGATGACAGTTCTGGCTGACATGGGATGGGTGGAGCAGAAAAAAAAATTGACATCCTTTTCCTAAAGGAAAGAAGAAAATTTTGTTCTCATTGGCCTCATCATCAAAGATTCTCTGGTATGTCAGCTGGAACAGAGGATGGATCCCCACTGAGCGCTAGATGTTTGACTGCTCTTGTACCAAAATGAAGGCAGATGCATTTGAAGAAGTTTGTATGATGACTGCTTGCTGTTTCTTCTGGCTCTCAATTTATTGTTCACCAGAGTTAAATTCATACAAACGCATAAGTTGCAGATGGGGAAGCGTTAGAGGAAATGCATGGTTCAGAAGTGTGCAACTGACTTCAATGAAAAAAGCCATTAAGTGGGAAAAATACAAAATGTTCAAGAGTTTTTTTGTGGAAGAGCTTTAGGTATCTGTATCAAAGCCAGGTTGGATGAGGCTTTAAGCAACTTGGTCTAGTGAAAGCCCATAGCGAGTGGGTTGGAATGAAAGGATCTTTAAGATCCTTTCCAAGACAAACTGTTCTGTGATTCTATGAGGTATTTCACTACTTGAATGATAAGGACAGGAAGATTTGTGGCTGGCTGAGCAGACTGAGATATTGATCTAGTATTGTATTGTGTTTTCTTATGATACAGGATAATGATGCATTATCTTTCACTTCAAGAAATAATGGATTAAAAGGTATTTGAGCAAAGAGGCTGTTGACTGTAGAAATAAAACTAAATGGAAGAGATCCTGGAATTTAAAAGGGCTATTGTAAAGTAGGTGTTGGCACTTTTTCAGTGAGGGTGTGCCACCCTGTAGCCTTTTTTTCCTAAATTAGAGGTTGCATGTGCCAGTAGAAATTGAGTGGAAGCTGAGAGCTGCTGTATTTTGCAGAGTCCATAGAATGCTAGAAGGTCCAGCTTTGAGCGGGCGTGTCTGCTGGCATGTTTGAGATCAGTCCTGGGAGGTTCATGCTGCACACTGCCAGCATCAGTTGTGCAGAGCCCTGTGGTGCTCAAAACAGATGGACTATGGAATAACTTACTGTTTCTTCACACATTAGTCTTCATAAAGTTGGTGTCCCATGCGTCATGCCTTTGTCTGTTTCTATCAGGCACCAAGTTTTATGCCTGTACTGTCGCAGATTTGACATTACCAGGGAAGGGGGTGAAAAGGTTGTGCATTGACTCCATGGTACTTTGAGCCCTCTCAGAGTAGCATCACTCACCCACCATGGTGGCATTAATCTGAATGTATTTCTAGTGTGGTAAACAATTTATGGGAGATGTTATTAGCACCTTGTAAATCCCAAGGACAGCTGAACACAGTCTTTGATAGTCTATCATGGAACAGCCTTCTGTTCACGGAAGTGTGAAAATTATTGGTTTGCATGTAGACTTCCTTATTAAAAAACAGTCTTTGGTTTGGTAAATGTCATTATTTTAATAAAATTAAGCTTCCTTTACACTTTTTGCAATCTGCTGTTAAGAAAAATTCTTTATTAAGCATTTTTTCGTAATACTTTCTTAATCTTTATGGTCCAGAGCACAGTTGGGGAGGAAGAAGAGAAGGGAGTTGAAAGTGGACACTTTCTCGTAACTACTCCACTTTTCTTTTTAAAAACTTTTAATGAGAAGCCTTCAGTTTTCAATAGCAACTCATGTCTTTCATTTTCCTGCATTCATTTCTCCTGGCCAAAGTGTGCCATTAAAGAATAATAATGTTCATGGTATTCTGTATATTTTTAAATGCGAAGAAATGGTTGGACTCAAGAATAGCATGATTGTAAAGCTTTAACTCTCTTTGTAGGTGCACATGCATTTGATAGTGCAAAGTCTGAACTATATGGACAGCTTTCTTATATCAGCTGGCAGTCCCTTTGAAGGGATACTTCGCCTTTCTTTTACTTTGTTTGCCTCTGCCTGGAGGCAGCATGTATTAAAAATAATAAATACTTCCACCAATGCCTGATGGGTCAGCTTAGTAGTTTAGCCATCAGATGTAGAAATAACTGGCATTTTCAAAAATCAGTACTCAAACGCCTCTCAGGATCTGTCTCCTCAATACTGGTGTGACTGTTTGGTTAGGTTGGGATTTTTTCCTGCAGCATATGAGTCCTGATCAGTCCAGGAGCTTTCAACGCTGGGTTTCAAAGCATCTCTAAGTCTTGTGGAAATGTTGGCCAGGCTTTCTTCACTGGAACAAACACACAATTTCTGTGCTTCACAGCTTAGGACTTGTTAAGGAAGATGCCTACACAGGAGCTCTAGGCTTCCTGCCATCTAATTTTAGGGCAGCTTGAAAAGCAAACATTTAGTAGAAACAAATGAATTGAACTCAGTCAGCAAAGGAATTGGCTACCAAAAAAGAAAAAAAGGATGGATCTTGGTATTAGTCCTGTGTCAATAAATCACATGTCATACCAAGTTTCAAATATTGATGATTATTTTCTTTGACTGTCTCTTGATGTCCATTTTCTGAAGTTGAGACAGAGACAGGAGAGTAGAGCTGCCAAGAATTTCTTTTTCCTCTTCATTTTCCTCCACTGAGAAAGCTAATTGTATCTCTTTCTGAATCACTTAATTCACTGCCTGTCATGCTCTTCTCTCAGTGTAAACTTCCTTGGGGCTATCGCCACAGTCCCAGCAGAGGAGGAAATTAGGGTCTCTAACAGAAATAACCTACAGCTTACACAGCATAAACAAATATTGGAAAGCAAACACTGACAGGTTGGGGAAAAGTGTTTTTTTTAAAAAGGAAAGTAATAAAAAAGAAAAGATTAAATGCAAACATAGTGCCCTGCAGTGTTTAAAACACTTCCTTATAGTCTGTCAGGCTACATGTTCAGGACCTTTGATCAGGATGGAGGTTGTTTATTTCCTGTACAAACCAGCTTATACATTGATCAATGCATTGTTGATTTAGTGAAGGTATTCATTCCCTTTACCGGTCTCTTTAAGAGGCCTTGCACTTAACAAACAATATTGTGAGCATTAACATGGGTATCCAAGTTGTGGAGAAAATGCTAAGAGAACCAGTAGGATGGAGCTGATCACGTATTTAAGGGAAGAATGCTTGGAGGGGTTTCTGTGGAAAGAAACGTAAGGGGGTGAAGGTTGTTCACACTTAGAAGAGAACCATTTGGGAGCCATTGGCCTAAATAATCAAGCATTTTCCTTACTGTACTGGGAGGACATGCTGCAAGACTCTTGTAGTAGGAGTTGTTTCTGACTGGTCATAGCCTGTGGAAGGGGAAGGCATTAATACTAAAAAAACCCAACAAAATAACAAAAAAGCCTTTAAAATATGCCATTTGTCTTAAAACTTTGCTCCATTTTGGTGCAAAAATTTAGCATTTTCCTCAGGGTAAACCTGAATGCAAAGTTATGCAAAGAATAAGCTTAGCTTTGTATGCACAGTAATGGGATCTAAAATAACTATTATTAGAAAGGCAAACTTGCTTAGCAGGAAAGTGAAGGATTATTTACTTTTTGTCCCAGCTGTTTTAAGTCTGAGGCATCAAGCTTAAAGTGACCTGCTGGAGATCTGTAATGAAGCTGTGCAGTTTGCTGCCATTGGATCTTGCGGATGCCAGAAGTTTTGTGCCAACAGACAGCATCTGTACAAATTCATGAAAGAGAAATCTATCAGATACCCTTTAAAAAGAGAAAAATCCCCTCTGGCTCCTGAAATGTGGGAGCTGCAAATCGCTCTGTTGCTGACTATAGTTATTACGATGTATTTTGCCTGGTTTTACTCCACCATGCACATTTTGTTGTGGACCACTATCGGGCAGTATTTGGGTTAGGGAAACCTTTGGCCTGACCTCTGTCAGTCATTCCTGTGACTCATGGAGCAAAGGTTAACTGCAAACCACACTTTGGGAACCTCCGATCCCCACTCATTTTTAACAGAGCACTAATTCAATAATATTATGGTTACTTGGACTGCATCTGGGTGGGATGAATTCAGTTTTCCATCTCAGTCGGCACATTTCCTTTGTCACATAAAGTTCTTTTCTGTCTCTGTGAAGCACTCTGTAAAACATGAATAATGCCTCTTCTCTGTGTGATATTTCACCTAAAAAGCAGCCCCCCAGGATGTATTTGAGCACTGCTTTGGGGTTAGTGTGCATTAAGTATTGATACTATTATCCCACCAAGAGGAGCAGGAGGTGAAATTCCTTCATTCTTCATCTTCCTCGAAACGAGCGATGCAGAGTAGGAGCCTCCTGTTTGCAGAGAGGGCAAGCTGTTATCTGTTAATATGGCAGCATTTCGCCAAATGATTAGACTGTCAGAATTGCAGCAATTTGAACACGCTGAGCAAGCTTTTACATACACAGGAACAAGATGCCGGCATTGGATTACTGAAAAGGAGTAACATGCGCTGGAGATTGACAAGTGCTTGGCAAATCCATGTTCCTGGGGCTCATCAGACATTCACGGCTCTTATGCAATGCTGGTGAAGAGCATACTCAAGTGGCTTCATCATAGCCTGGGTGACATCTGGTGACATGCAGTTAGGCCTGTCGTGTTTTTTGGGGATGAATTCATTTTCACAATATTTGAATGGAATCCATTTATGCAGAGTGCAAATATTCTGGCATGTGCAAGTGATTTTCAAGACTAATATTTTTGGTCCATCTTGTATTTGGTGACAAAAGTGTAATTAGCTGTACTTAGCCACGTGCCATTTTATGGAGTAGTTTTCTGAATTTCTGTGCTTCTTGCTGGCTCTGCTCCTCCTCTGCTCCCTGCTGATGAACGAAGCTACAACTGTTGGGATGAGGAGGAGGGAGCACAGGTATACTTGGCAGTTTCCTGTGGTCATAACTGGGGTCCAAACAACTGTGTCTGCTGGCAAAAGCTGGCTTTTCTCTCTCTAGCAGCTGGAGAGTTAGTGTTGCACTAAACGGAGGCTTGGACACTAAGTGGTTTTTGATCCTATTATATGCTCTGCTTCAGTAGTGGAGTATATTATTCTCTATCAAGTTAGTTGGTTGTTCTGCTTTGGTGTTGCTGAAGGCAAGTGTTGGGAATTGGGTGGTTTAGGTTTTTGTTTTCCTTGACCTCAGAAGATGACTGTGGCTTTGATCCTGCATTGCATCCGAGCTGAACTCAGGTTTAGAATTGGTTAGGAGTCTGTTAAGTCTAGCTTGTTCTTAAGTTGTCTGTGACAGAGGTGTTCGGGAAGTAGGATTTAATTGTATAGAAAATGCTTCCATGTTAAAAATCAAACTGCAAACAGCATATTTTGCTTTTCAAGCACTGGTCTTCTTGACAGGCGTTAGAGTTTCTGCGACGAGTGAATGCAGGAAAATGTGTGTTTGGGTTAAAAATCCATTTTTTCCTGAAAAGGTGCTTTTAAAGGAAGATTCTTGCCTAAGTCTATTGAAAAATGCCATTTCTGAAACTTTGGTGCAGTGGAAGTGTGACACTGAGGCATAGTGCAGAACTATGTGTGATGGACTGGCATGAGTCCACGGGATGCCCCTGTGCCAGGGAATAGCTTAAAGTGGAACCCTTATTGCAGGACCTCCTACATAGGAAGGACAAGCTCGAAGATGTGTTAGCTGACTGTCTGGCCCGCAGCAGCTAGGCTGTGCTGCATCCCATGAGCCATTCACCAAAGGCAATTTGGGATGGCTTAGGGCCCAGTTCCCTGCTGATAACTTAGCACCCTGCGGCTCTCCTGCAGCCTTCTCCAGCATATGAAGGAGCTTCTGCCAAGCGACAGAGATAAAACTTGGGTCATTTCAGATTTTTGATCTAAAACCCAACAGCCAAATAGCAATAGTGTCCTAGAACTTCATATGATGCCGTTACGTAGCTGGACACAGGCTGTGCCACACAACCTGAAGCTGGGTGGAAGCTCCTTGGCCCTGTTCTACTGATCAGTAGTGTGTAACCTTTGTGCCTCTAGTAACTCTAATGAAGAAGACCTTATGCAGTAAAGCAGTTCAAAGTGTGTGGTCCTTGCAGTAGGTGAGATGTGAGTAGGAGCAGGAATGTAGAAAGGCAAATCCACTTTGACATTTTGTCCTGCTCCTGGTGGGAGCATCCTGAGAGCCACTTAATGTGAAACACACATTTTGCAGCTTGGGTAGGGGTAAATCTGCTTTCTGTAGTCCTAGTCACACCCAAGTGCTAATGATTCTTTTGCTGAAAGGGGTCTTTGTGTGTCCAGCTGTAGAAAACAGGATGAGCAAGGGGGAAAAATGCTAAAATAGGGTTTCCAAATGTTCTTCTGCAGCTTGTGCCTCTGAGTCTTAATGCATGCTCTGGCTTAGGCTCCATTTAAGAGTCCCCTTGGAGACAGGCTGGCAAGGCTCAGGTGTACTGTAGAGGCTCAGGGCAAACTCATTTCAGGTTAGCCCAAAGCAGCATGCCAGGTGAAAAAGTATAGTGAAACTCTATTTTAGCTACTTGTGTCTGTGTCTTTGAGAGAAGGTGATCATGAATGTAAACCGTCTTCTTTTTTTTTCCCCAGTACAGTACTGTTACGATTAAAAAACACCCCCAAAAACCTCATATAAACTTCCGAAGTGCCTATCACAAGGTAAGGATAAAAAAGGCTTCTCGTTGTTAAAATGGGCATTTTGAGAGTACCATCAAGGCATTTTGGAGAATAGAGGTGTTTTATTTTTAATGAGAAGAACTAAAGAATAAAAAATGGTAGCCTTGGAGAATTGCAGATCAAAGGTTTCTTCATTGTAAAACAAATGAAAGGTTTCAGTCCTAGAAGTGATGAATAAATTGATAAATTTTTAATAGGAAGAACAGGCTATAAATGGTAATTTAATTCTTTGGGGGAGAGAATCATTTAAGCACTGTTTAAAAAGTCCAGATTTTTTTCCTGTGGAGATTATAATGATAACTGAGGCGAGGACTGGGAGAGTGCACAGTGTGGCCATGGCTGTTGTGCTCACCTTGCACTCACCACAGGGCTCGTGTCCTTCCCAGCAGTGGGAGGTGGATGCCTGTCTGCTTCTTGCAGAAGCTTGGTTGTGCCCTTTGCCTTTTCCCAGGTGTGTCTGGGGCCTTCAGCCTTGCCGGGGGGAAACTAAATGCTTAAAATAAGAGTTCAGACTTATCAATGTGCCCATGCTTGTAGTCCCCCTGTCCCTTGGCTTTGCAAGAGGAAAAGCCCAAGGCAGAAATGGTTGGGACTGAGTGTCCCCTGCTCCAAGCCACCCCTCTGCTCAGTGCCAGGGATGTTTGGGGATTGAAAATGGACCCCGATGGAAGGAATAGATTGCCCAGGGGTGCTGGTGCAGAGGGGTCTGGGGCAACATGGGGCAGGCAGGAGGCTGGGGCAGGAAGGGCAGAGCTGGGAGAGGAGGACTGTGGCCTTTGTGGGGTAAAGCGAGCATTATGAATTGCAGACTGGGGAAGGGGCATTTAATGGCATTCGACCAGGGCAGCTCAGTGCTGCCAGACTGACAGGCTGATGGGTGCTGCCAAATTTGCATAATAGCACCACTAATAATGGCCTTGAGGTCCCTGCTGATTGCTTCTCCACCACCCACTGCACACAGCCCTTGCATTGGGCTTATCTTCCTCTCTCTGGCTGTGACCCACTTTTCACTTTCTAAACCCGATTTTATTTGTCATTTGTGGGGTAGCCTGGCCAAGCTCTGTGAGGAAACCCTGTCAGCTCCTATATGGTGTTCCTGCATGGCCAGTGGCTGGGACCACAACCCACTGCTCTGTCCCTGCTTGGGCTGTGCCCTGGCACGTCTGAGCTGCCAGTTTCTGAGTCTGTGTCTTCCAGTGATGCTGTCATGCTCACTAACTTTTTCCGCTTCCTTCTCTTGGCAGTGTTTTGAAAGTTAAAATAAAGAAAAATAGAGGAAAAAAGGAAATATTTGCCTCTTGCTTGACATTAATTCGCTGATTCTAATCTTTATTCATGTTTCCATCCCCCATCAGTTCTCTCCCCTTGCTTTTGTGTCACACCTCTCACACGCCTGGTGGGTGAAGAAGCTCCACCACAGCCCTTGTGCATGGAGATGGACTCGCTTCACAGACCCGGGTGGCTGAGCCATGCCTCATGCCCCCGGGTAACAGCTATTTTGGAGAGAAAAATGTGCTGCTGCTGGCACTAGTGATTGAATTCTGACTTCTTGCTGACCTTAGAGCAATGCAGGAAACAAAATTAGTTGTGTTTGCAAGGTTTAGAACAGGATCTGTTTCGCAAGTGGCCATGTCTCTATCGCAGTTGAATCTCTTAATACTTTCAACAAAATAAAAAGCATAAAATCCCCACTTTGACTTAAACAAAAAAGTTTGCTAAGGAAAAGTAATGTTTTTGATGAATGTTGCGTTCTCACATCAGTTTATACCGAAGTGGCTTGGAAAGCATGATGGGACTTGTTAGTCATGGGCATAATTTTTTGGTCAGTTTTCAGCTTACAGGGAGTCACAAATGTGTGTGTGCATTCAGACCTTTGCTGTGTCACTGGATTCCTGATGATATGCCTAAGCTCTAACAGCTGGTCACAGTGGTAGAGAGCTCCAAACTGAGAAGCAGGGTTGAGTTCACCAGTTTTAACCCTGTGGGGACCGCAGATGGGCATTGTTAGTACAGTGAGAAATTTTAAGAATTTTTTTTGTAGCCTGAATAGCAACATTATGCCCTCCCCCCCCCCCACCCTTCCCCTGGCCCAGAAAGGTGCACCTATAAGTCTTCATCATTTAATTTCTTAGCTTGTATCAACTTCAGGTAGTAAGTGGATAATTCAGTGTTACCAATAAGAGTGTAACTGAAATTGATTCCACTGGGCTGACAGAAATTTTATTTTTCAGCCCTCTGGAGGTTTGGCGAAGTGTTTGTTTCAGGTGGATTCTCCCATCCCTTTTAAGTACTCTTCAGCTTTACTTTGTATGTCTGTTCCAACTGGTTGTTATTAGCCTGAAATCCAACCTGAATCCTGAAGAAGGTTAAACAATAATGTCTGGAGGTTGCATTGGTACGAAAGTGGTTCACCTTGGGAAATTCATATCTATATCTAGCTCAGTGTTCTCTTTAAGAGCTTATGGGTCTGATTCAGCCTCGTGTTTATTTTGCAGCATTGCTTTGGGTAGAGCTGCTGCTGTTTTTTCACTGATGTGTGAGATCAGAGCATGCCTTGTGGTGTTTAACTCTTTGCACTCACAGCAATAAGCTTCTGAAAGCTCTGTGAGCCAATTTTCAGCCAAGCAATATTTGCCGCTCCTGTTTTTCCCCTGCCTCTTTGTCAGGGCAGCGGAGGGGACTTGAACCTCTGGAGAGATGGCAGTGAATGGTCAGGAGGAGCCCAGGCTTCTCAGTGTAGACTTTTTATCAAACAGGCTTGCATGAATCCACACCTTTATGCTAATTTTATTCAGTTTTGACCCAGTGAAAGGTTTTGCCTCAGCAGAGAAATAAACCCTCTAAATCTCATCAGCTTGGATGTTTTAACAGTGTTAATGCACACAAACCTGGAAGTAGTATTGAGTCTGTCCACAGTTCCCTCCTCTCCCAGAAGCCTGGCTGAGAGAAATGTGAATAAGGAAACCAGCACAGTGAGAGTTGAGAGTTTCTACAGTGTATGTGAGGATGTTATTTTCTTGAGTATACTTTAACTGGAATCTTCCCCACCCCCCTCACCATTTTTATTATTTTAACACCTGTGTTTTAAAGGAAGACTGAGAAGTTTCTTTGTCTGGCACTGTAGAAATACCTGCATTGAGATGATTACGAGTTTAATTTGCTGGCCCTTAAATACTTGCGTTCGCTAACACTGCACTCTAGTGACTTGCACCATTGTGTCTGCTGTGCTTGCTCTTATCTTCCAGATTTGTGTGCCCCTAGATATTGCTTGTTCAGCTGTTGCTGTTCAGCTTAGCTTTTCAAATTCTGGTTGCCTGTCCATGCTCCAGCCCTCTGCTCATAGCAGAGGTCGAGGTCCTGCTGTTTTTTTCTGTCTCTCTTAGACTTGTCCAAGAGACCTGTGAGTCTGCCTGTGCTGAATGTGTGGCACTGGGGGCAAAACTGCTAATGCCACTTAATTCCAACTTTAGCAGTGATGGCCAAGTAACAACTGAAGAATTGCACGGTCAGTGCTGGACAGAGCATCATTTAGTAATGTGAAATGCATTTCTGACTTGGTTGGAAGAGGCTCCCACAGCTACTATCTCTCCTACACTCGCAAAGGGCTGCGTGCTTTATTTTCTTTATTGTGGTATTGGTTTTGAGTAACTTTACATGAGTTTAAAGCATAGGAAACAGAGAAAATATAAAGGGAAATACAGGAAGTGTGACAGTCAGTCAGATGGCATATGGAAATAAAGATTGACAGGAAAAGGGGTCATAGCCATCAACACTATTATAGCAATGTGCAGAGAGAAATCCAGAATCTGTGTTGCAAAACTGTTCCTTTAACTGGAAAATGGAGAATTTCTTGGCACAGCACTTCATGTGTTGGAAATATAAGGTATGGAAAAAGAAATGGTATTTTTCTTCTATATACACTCTTCTACCAGCCAGCAAATATGCAATATGATTACTTAAGACTTCTGTTCATTTAAAAGAACACTTTGTTATGAGTTTTATGGCTTAAGTTTCTAAAATTAAATTCTCTATTTGTATAGCTGAGATTAGATTAAATTTGATATTCATCCTTAACCCAATTGGTAAATTTGGATCTTTGTTCTTAATAGGCAGAATCACAGACTGGCAGTTGAGCTTGGAACACTTGCATGGATGGAGACATCATAATCTTTCTGGGTAACCTGTGCCAGTGCCTGACCACCCTCATGGTGGAAAAGTGATTGTGTGGTTTTTTCCTTACATTTAAAAAGAGTTTCCTGTATTTCAATTTGTGCCCATTGTGTCTTGGCCATAATAATATTCCGCATACAAATAATTTGTGTTCAGCCTTTTGTCAAATTATATTGATGCAGTCATCCTTGCAGTTTTGTGAAAAAATTAATTTTTTTTTTTTTCCCAGGGAATGTGGCTGAATCAGGGCAGAATTTTTTTTTTCCAGAAATCAAAATGTGAAGTTAGATCTTCAAAAACTAATGTATATAATTGAATAAGAACTCACCACTTTTTCCCTCCCCTGGTTTTATATGTGAGAAGGTTGTTGATCCCCCCCCACCCCATTAAGGGTTTATTTATGACTAAATAATATTTTATCAGATCTTTATTATAAGTTGCCTCTTCAGGGGATGTATTATGTCATAAAATTTATTAGATACAAGATCATATTTCTGTTTTTTTAAGAGTGTCATAAAAAATAAAACTTCTGTGGGGGAAAAAAGAAAGGCAGTAACAGGAGATCTGAAGCCTCTTTCCCCACTTTCCTCAATTAACTTAAAATTGCACTGGACAATCCGCAAATAACGTGTAAAAGTGGCATTTAATAGATAGAAATTATTAAGAAACTTTCAGCTGTCCTCTGGGAATATGCCTTAGTGCTTCTGTGTTCTTAATGCTGCCAAAAATATCCCCAGTAATTCTCAAACTCTTCTGGCAGATGAAGGCAGAATGACTGGTTTTACAACAATCAAGATCAGATGGTGGCAGATCTATCATACACTTTTCTATATTAAGAAATATGTACACTGGGAAATAAGCCGTGATCATATGTTCCTTCTCTTTCCATCAATTTGTTGCTAGTGAGTTACTGTTAGCATTAGCGTCTGTGAAAGATGGAAGATAGTAAGAGTTCAAATCATTCGTGCTCTACGTGCTTTTTATTTCAAATATTCTTAGTGTGGTTTCACTGCTGGCTCGGGGAAAAAAAAACAAAGTTCAGTTTTCTCTTTCACCTAATATTGAGAAACTGTCAGACACACTTTGATACTTCTGTGGCTTGAAGCAGCGGTGACCACAAAGAAAAATACACCTTTTCTGCTAAGTCTTTGTTTTTTTTAGTGAGAGGTGAGCTTATACTGTTGGCAGGAGAGACTGCCTTTGTTCTGCTAAGATGTATCATTTTAGCTGTGGATGAGTCTTGGGAAACAAAAGCATTTAATTGTCTATCCCAACGAAGTGATCCTGTGAGAAACCACAGGTAACACCACAGAGCATTTCTGCTGCATTTGCAGGAACAACCTTGGCTCTTTTTGTATTTGCCTGCTTCTTTTGAGGAATTCCTATACCTTTCTTTGTCATTTTTGTTTTCCTAAGGGTTTTGTTCTTAGAAATTACTCCTACGTTTTTCTTGTAGTTACCGTTATCTTCAAGCAGTTTTCCAGTCCACCAGAAGCAGTTGTAAAGTTGCTTCTGCATAAACTTTAAGTAAGCCTGATATATACCTGTAAAACTGTAATTCCATTCATGCTGAAAATGCAAAACCTCCTCTTCTCAGGGTGTGCAGTCAGTCCTGCTGATGTTTGCTACCATCACAGTGATTTCAGTCATCTCCTCTTTGGGGACGTAGTTCCACAGGCTAAAATGAACAGTAGTATCTGCATCCAGTCTTAAATCAGGACGACTCTTTTTTTCCTTCATTGTCTTGAGCCAGACTCCATGTCCAATCAGGCATCCTTTAGCCAAAGATAAATGAATTGGCTCAGATCCGAAAACTCTGTATGAGGAGTCATACCAGTCTCGGTTCCTTTAGGGAGTTTGTTCCACAGCTACAATTCAAAGCTTGACTTTTGGCCTATCCATCTTGTTTACAAGTCTACGTGCAAAATAATAAAAGGATTCAAAAATTCCTTTTCCTTTAGTTGGAGATTTGTAATATAAGCTATAATTACTCTCCTCTGTTATAAAGAGCTCAGGTCTGGATTCAGGAAACAGGGATGCTGCGAGAGCCCAGAAGGTTGATGGTTTGTTACAACTCTTCAGGAGTCTGTTGATGGGAATGCCTGCCCTGGCGTTCCCAGCATCTGGCCTGTGTCAGGCTGAGAGGGAAGCTCCATCCATTTTTCTTCCTCTTTTTTTTTTCCCCTTCTGATCCAGAGGATAGCCGCAGGAGGATACCTCCCTGGCGCCCAGCCAGAGCCAGGAGCGGTGCTGCTTTCCTCTCGGTTTCCCCACGCGGTTTGTGCCTTCGCTCTGCCATCTCCTTAGCAACTCGGAGCACACCAGCAGCACACAGCCACACAGCCCCCGGGGGCTGCAGCTCTATTTATAGGCAGCCAAGCCTGGATGAAAATTTCCAGAATGCTCTGGGAAGGCCTCTGTGGGCACAAAAAACTTATGGGTCCTGCTAAAGGATCAGGCTTGGTGCTGCATCTCAAAGTCCTGCCCTTCGCAGCATGCTCAGCCTTTGCAGTAAAACACACTCACTCTGATACATAGCAAGGATTTGGTGTTTACATAGATGCTAATTAACCTTTCAGGAATCGTGTTCTCTGTAAGCCAGGTTGGGAAGTGAAATGCAGGTGCAAAAACAACAGCCTGGGGTAATATCATGTTGTAACAGGCAAAGTCTCAAGGATGATCCATGTCTGTGGTGTTTTGGTGTTTTTGTTTTTTTTTATTTCAGGGATATGGCTTAGTGAAATCTTGGAAAATGGGAGAGGAAAATATTTTTTCTGAGCTTAGTGGTTAAGGTTTTTTGTGGGTTTTTTTTAATTACGTTTCTTCAGGCTGAATTCTACATCAAACCCAAGATTTAATCACTGGTTATATTGCTTACTGTTGTTCTGCAAAGGTTTATTGATTCAGGCATTTCCCTTAGTCATGCGTCTGAGAAATTAAGTAAAAACTGTGTGGTGGTGCTAAGAATGACTCCAAGTATTAAGGAAATAAATGATAATCCATTAAAATGGGTTGGTTGATGACCTGGAGTAGGGCAGCTGTTTTCACGAACTTTTCCTTTTTACTGAGCTGAAACTCTGAGACACTCATGAAGGAATTTAGTATTTATTGGGAGATAATACCTTTTAAGTGAATCTGATGAGGTTTTTGGAGATACTAAAGTTACTATATCTAGTTGTATGACAACTTTGTGCTTTTTTATCTGGGCAAAATCATAATTAAAGACTTCCATAGGGCAGTGAGTTTTTTCTTTTCTTTAATCCTTGTATCTGGACCTCATATACCAGTGTAGGAGAGTTTTGTGTCCTGATCCTAGGGCATCCCTCCTGGATATCCCTCGTACTCTGTATTCCCTACAAATGATTGCTAATGGGAAAGGCCTTGGAGGAAATGTCACTCTGCTTGTGAAATACTCTTTGATATTTCAAAGTCATGACTGGAATTGTTCTCCTGGACACCATGGTGAGAAAATAATGCCTGTCTTAGACGGAAGTAACAAGGGAAGTCCAAAGCAGCATTTCACCTACTCCATTTGGTAGGAATATGGGAATTGCATGCTTTTGTGTGTGCTTCTACATACAAGGAGAACATGGTGAGGTGAAAACATGCACTATATAGGCAGGCTGATTGACAGCCCAGCTGGTGCAGATCAGTAATTGGAAATTCATTGCACATAAATCTTCTAGTACTTATCGTGAGACATGGGAAGGAGAATATCTGAGCTCTGAAGCAGTTAACTCTTTCAGGGCTATCTGTGAAGATGTTCAGCTTTCAAAGTAGCAAGACTGTTCAAGTATTCTTCTTTAAAGCCTTCATTTATTTGTTGTAGCAAGAACAATGCTGGTGGAGGAAAAAGCCACCACCATGTACTCCAAGTGATAGTATTTAGGTGAACAGCCTTAAATATTTAATATTTATTTCTTTTATAGTGCGGCTTCAAATTGTTTTGGAAAAATAATCTTTTTATTTGGTGGTGAACACATTTTTGCCTTTACAAACTGCATCTTGCACATGTTGCCTGCCAATTTCATGTCTGATTTACCTGATTTGTGTCTCCACATTGGTGGGCTTATTGTATGTTTGTCCATGTGCCAGCAGACTCTGCAACTGTATTTTAAGAGGTCTGTTCATGTCTAAATATTTATATTCTTTTCCATGAGGCTGAGACTGATTGTATGTGCTAGCAACTTCATCCCTGCACCCCCCTTCTTCCCCCAGTCCAAGTGTGTGGTTTTGGTACGTTTTCCTTCTCACTTGATTTCAACACTCCGGTGCTTTCCACAATACAGTTTTGAATGTATAATTGGTTTCTGGTGACCACGTTTTTTCTCATTTATTTTGGACTGCCTCTGTTCTGTTACACACATATTTGTCTCTTCATTAATGTCAACGTGAATTACAAATGAGAGGCTAAGTGTGGATAAATTAGTAACTACACGAAACGGAAGGCGGCGTTTAACTTAGTGAATTATTTGTGTGGGCACAGGACAGCTAATGAATACCTCAGGATCTGAGCGAATAAGCAGTGCCAGCGTGCAGGGCTCCACTGTCAACGTGGTTCTCAGCGTGGTGGCCGGGAAAGGTGGGGGCTCTGTGCAGGGCAGTGCAGCCCTGCTGGGTTTTAACGCCCACTCTTCTAGCAAGTGCTGTGGGTAGATGGAAGTGCTGGTTGTGGTTTTGGAGCCAAAAGTCATGCTTGCCTCTAAGGGAGCAGTTGTCTATGTACAGTAAATAGAATACTGAATAGTTTGCATCTCAGTCCATAATGTATGAGACCCCTCTCGACCCTTAAAATGGTGTAAAACAGTTTGGAATGGTGTTTCTTGCTGTAAAAATACAGTGCTTGGATGAAAGCCTTCCTTCAAGATGGGCCATGTTCTCCGCTTCACTGCCTGTGGTAACACTTTATTCATTTATGTCAGGAGAAAACCTTTTGTCTTCAGCTGAACAACTTCTGCTTTGCTTGCGGTGCCCTGCAGAAGCATTACAAGAGGTTTCCTTGAAGGAAGCACTTGGCTATTTTCTAAGCTCACTTTCAAAGTACTCTGAATTAATTATAAATGAGTAAAGCTGTCTGGCTCTTGATTACACAATTGCCTATCCTGGATTCCCTCTAATGAAATGTAAGCTGGTCCAATAGCAGTAAAACGGGAGGTGCTTTCTCTCCCTCTCTATCTTATGATCTGAGCTATTCGCAGATCTACTGTTCTGATTTCTTTAGGCTGCAATTCTGCCAGCCTTACATGTCCTCCCCTCTCTTATTGCTACCTTATTTTTATTAGGCTTTTCTTTCGGCTGCACTTATGCTCATACCCTGTTATAATTTCCATTGAAAATAGTTAACATGCATTGATACAGTGCCTTTTTGCACTGAACTAACGCAATGCATTTTATTTATTTAAAGGATTCTAAGTGCCTGTAGTGTCTAAGTGTTTGACAAACACATAAAAATACACAGAAGTCAAGCACTTAGCTGCCCCAAGAGGATGGGTTTCCCTCTGTCTCTGCCAGGAACATCCATAAACCCTATTACATACCACATAGCTTAGTAACAATTAAACTGAAGTCTTCGCATTCTATTTGGTGAACCCTGATCTCTTGTCTCCATCATTTGCCACAATCTGAACCTCACAGGATATACTGCATTTTATCCCATTTCTCAGTCTTCTTCTGCCATCATTTTTCTGTAGTGCTCGATATTATGGGCTGCAGTACAGACTTTTGTCACATTTTCACTAGGTTTAACACCTTTAGATGGAGTGATAGATGGCTCAATGTAAGTGACGTGGATGTCCTTTGCTCTGACATTTTTATTCTGTGTAAAATATCAGATGTTAAGGAGCTGTGAAGTCTGGGTCTGGACTGTAATGACAGTGTATAAGCTAAAGACCCCAACATGAGGTTTGGAGCAGAGGTCATTGAGCCCTAACACAACTGAATCATGACACACATGGTAGAGATGGTGCTGCTCTGTCCTCTGCCCATTGAGTCTCCTGTCTTGGATGTCCAGCACTGCTCCTGACCTCTCCACTTGCTGAGGAAGGATGAGTTCAAAATTACTTGCAGAAGCAGCAACCAGAGCAACATAAATTTATTCACCCTTGCTCCTCTCCCCTCTTCCTTCTGTTGGTTTAGGGAGTTGAAGACAGGCCAGGAAAACAGATGAAGCTGTAAATTTTCTTCTCACAGTAATAGTAAAGAATTTAAGAAAAATTGATTCTTCTGGGCTTTGTTTTTTCATCTTTTCTGGAGATAGCAAACCAAGGGTTCAGAGGTCCTCCTGAAGTTGTCTAAGGATTGCCTTGAAAAGTAGACTGTACCTGCTGAGTTACTATACGCCCTGCCTCTGGGATTTGAAACCTGTGTTGATGAATGCTATATAGTCCCAGAATTACCAGAGGGCTGGTACATATCTATTACTGTGCCTGCCTTAGAGTCATCTACATTGAAACTAAGTTGAAAAGAGAGACCTGATCCTTTATTATTTTCTCCTTTTCCTGCGATGTTCGCCTCTTCTTCCAATCCACCAAGGTTAGACCATCCCAGCTGCCTTTTTCTAACAGGGTGATGCATTTTTTCATCTGCTCCCTTCCAGCTCCCTTTGCGAGGACATCTAGCCCTGAAGCTGCTTTTGTGGAGGATCCACAACCTTCAGGACTCATTCCCACAGCTGGTGCTTGGGTTTGATAAAAGCATCAGCCCTGAGAGTTTTAACCTTCAGCAACCGTAGCAACCAGCCTTGTATCCTTTGAAGAAGTAGTCCGAGCACAAGTCTCTTTAAAGACCCGTGCACTTTGCTTCGGAAGATCTCCCTAAAAGGGATGGAAATTGTGACTTGATGGCATTTAGGAAATGTGGCAGAACTTGTAGAACATCTGTTCTGAGGATGACAGAAACTGTCAAAATTGTAAGACGTACACTTATCCAAACTCTCCTAATAATGGGCACTTCAGCCTGGCCATGCTAGAAATCTGTTAGAAATAGATGGTCTTTCAGAGTGATTTCTCTATTTATTTTCTCTTTCTTCCACTCTAAATGGTAACTGAGACCTATATAGGGAATCACAGAATATGAAGCATTTTTGGGGGGAGGGTGGGCAGGGGAAGAGGGGAAAGGAGTGAGGAAGAGCTTTGATGAAAAAATGTTACCAAACCAGTGGAAAATAAGGCATCAGAGGAGAAAATGGTCTTTTTGCCTTTTTAGTCTGGGACTAACATATTTGAGCTACAGCTTGACCTTCAGGGATGCCTCTCAAATGGGAGGGTGAGCTCAGTAATCACCCCCTCCTAGTGTGCCTGAAGACCCCCTGCAAGTTGTATCTTTCCAGAATCTTCCCAGAAGGAGACTCTCCGAGGAGGTGTCCACATATAACAAGGAGTGGTTTTGACTACTCCAATGCAATGTGTATTCTGAAGATATGTTGTTGAGGGTTTTGGCTGCTTGACCACAGTGACAGGGTTGTGGTACTGGGATGTGCCAGCACACTTTGTGTCATCTTGAGCTGGTTTGCAAAAGGTGCTTAGAAAAGTTGCTGCTAAAATAAAACTGGAGAAGGAGTAAAGGATGCAAGCTTGCAGTGAGCGAGAGAGAGAAATCCTAGGCGTTCGCGATCTCTTGCCAAATTTATCCATCTCTTTTCCCACATTTTCTGTCCATTTCTAGGGAATGATACTTAGCAGTTATTTTCTGTCTTCGAAGGTAATAGATGTGAGCATCTGTGATGTGGCAGAGTTTTTCATTTGAACTGTTATTAGCATGTGTTGGAGATATATATTCAAGCAAAGTGACACTTAAAATATATTCCATGTTGTATGCGAATATCCTATAGAAAGGCCTGATGTATCAGTAACCAGAATTAGCAATGGGGCCATACCATCATGTAATCTTCTCAGTGAAATCACAGACCACTACACAGCAATTTTCTTGGGTACTTGTAATGCTCTTGTGCAAACTTATTTTCCCTTCCTACTATCTGGGCCCACACAGTTGCTTCTTCAGTAGACTTTGGCTGCTGTGCCCTAACCAACACTGCAGATTCTTTTGGCTGTGTTAGGATACAAGTCTCTCTCTGCTTTTGAGCCAGCTCTTTCCCTAAGCTGCCAAGATAGAGCTGTGGGGGAAGGTTTCCTTGCTGCAGGGAAGGAACCAAAGTGTGGTAACTCAGTCTACATTGGGAGAAGTGATTGGAAGTGTTGTATAGAAAAATGTCCCAGGCTGACTATGTACTCAGTGGGGCAGGCAGATGCCCCAGGAGCTGTACTGCACTGCCTGTGGCTGCCTTGGGAACCACAACCAAGTACTTACAGCTGAGTAGTATGAGTTTCTTCCAGTGTTATTTTTTATTTTATTTCTATTTCAGTTCATTCTAGAAAGGGCTTCTTCCTTCCCAGTAAATTACATAAATTCTTAATGCTGCAGTCAGAAGCATAAAAAATGTCCCAGCTGCTTTAACCAAGCTTGCTTGAGAGGTTGTGTCTGCCATGAAGCCGCGGTAACAGATGCTTTATCATGGTATGGTCAGTGGTCAGAGCCTCCTGGATCCTGATTAGATTTATGTGGTCTGTGCTGATATTTGTAGCTTCACTTTGTGAACAGCAGTGCTGTTCAGTCTTCTTTAAAATTACTTTAGGTTTGCTCATCTGTGCTGCAGTCAGAATTTGGGTACACTCTCATTCGCCACTGTGCTAGTACAGAGCAAGAACATCTCTGGTGGGAATGGTAAGAAATAATTATTGTTTTTTAAGTTTGTGTTCTATGTTACTTTGTAGCACCTTTCTCAAGAGGTTTTGCCTGAGAGGTGTCCTTGAATAAGGACACAAAAAAAAAGAGAAAATCAGATCCAATCAAGATTGTTTGGTCACTTGAAATAAAGTGCCTTTAGTTTGTTAGCATCATGAGGATGTAAACTAGACTTCCTAATTCCCAGTTCACCAAAGCATGGTTGCTTTGGCATAGAGTACAGCGAGCCCCTCATGCCTAGCTGGGAGGTATGAACACCTTCTGAAGAGCTGGGGCATGGAAGGGGATGCAGTGGGTGCTGCAGCTCCATTTGGGATTGTTGGACCTCCATGGTGGATGCTGTTGGAGAGGTAATCACCCTGCCCCACAGACTGGCAGCTACACATTACTGAAACCCAATTTTCAAATAGGATGTTGGCCTTTTATCTTTGGTACTTGCTACATAATGGTGAAGAGCATTAGTCAGCTGAACTTCACCACAGTTTACTGCCTGGCTGTAAATTGTAATTGGCTGACTAACCTTCTCTGATGTTAAGTGCCTTAAAAGGTTGTTTTTCCTTTATTTTAGTTTGGGTTTAGTTTCTGGCTTTATGTGTTCTTTCTGTTTATTCTGCTACTAAAATGTAATTAGAAATTAAAAAGAACAAAGCAAACCTCCAACCCTACTGATGTACATTAACATGAATCATCATCTCTTGAAAGTGTGTTTAATCCAGAGCTCTGCAACCTGATATACATCCCCTTCATTTGGTAAATATTTAAAATATCCGCAGACATTTTTTCACATTCTTGAGCAAAGACCACATCACCATGTGTTCAGCCTTGTTTCTGAGTATTGATGTTATGAAGCTGAGGTATGTTAAATGTTAAATGTTTTCTCTTCTTCTTTTGTAATTTCTAGTATCTGTTTTACTATGTGGAAACAGATATAAAGAAAGAGAGAAAAGTCTAGCAATTTATTTCCCTTTTAATAATCAAAATGAATATATTAGAAAGAAAATGTAAGCCACTTTAAATACTGCCAAAGGCTGTAGTCTTTGAAAACAGTTGAATTGGGAGGTTTATATAATGAGCGGGGTTGATGATGCCTGTAATAAAGTGGATTAGCTGTTAGAAATTCTGTTACACCATTTATCTTCACGTAGCCAATCTTCCATGTTTGCAATCTTGGTCATATGTTCTTGGGGGTAACCAGATAGATTATGGTTCCCCAAAGAGAGTTATAAATGCTGGCACTTCCCAGTGTAGTTTCTGAAGGAGGAAAGAGAAAAATTTTCATCGCTTTTCCTCTGGGTCACATAGTATTGCCCCCGTAGCAATCATTAGTTCCTGCCCTCAGGTAGTAATACTGACTTCTTTCTCTTTTGGTAGCAACTCTTTTTCTTTGATGCATCTTTCCATCTTGGACTTCTGCTAGGTATTCCTTACAGCTTACGTAGAGTTGTCTTTCATGTGAACAAAGCAAATTCTGAGAACAGTGCTTCTTCCTCCAAATTATTTTGGGCTAAATATGTCCTGTTCTGTGGCTTCTGTTTGTGGCATCATCAGGGCCCCATGTCTGATGGTGGCAGCAGTGGTGGCCTGTGTGTTGGGTGATGCTGATCTCCGGGGACTGCTCCTGTCAGGTGGGGTGTGCAGAGGCTGTCCAGGGAGAGTGAGGCCTCCAGGCAGCACAGGCAGCTCACCGGAATGTCTGTGCAGAGCAGACTCTTCCTAGCAATCTCTGGCCTGGGTCAGGGCTGCAGCACATCCCTCTTTCCCTGCCTCCAGCAACAGAAGGGCTTGTTTTGTTGGCAGCCAGGGACTGCGACCTTCACCGTGGCATTCAGGATCTTTTACTTTATGAGGACATTGACCAATAACTTGGTCTGATCCTGGCATACTTGCTTATTTTGAGAAATGTTTTCTATCCCTTTATTTCACACATGTGAGATGTCCTTTCACTGAATTCCCCACTGGCTTGAAATGTCCTACCAAATAGGGACTGTAATTTTAATGGTCAAACATTCTTTAAATTATTTTCTAGTAAAATAGTGTGAATTTTTATTTGGAATAAATCCTGAGAGTGAATACACATGCAGAATTTTTAAGGAGCACAGGTGCTCTCTCCTCAAATACCATGAATAGTGCTTTGATCCAAACTTAAGAGTAGTCTAGAATGGTGCTGATACTTTTTTAAGGAGCAAAGCTTGACTTTAAAAATATGTCAAATTCAGTTGATTGTGTTTGAAACAGGAACAGTCTTTGCAAGCAAGGGACTTGAAAAGCCTGGAATCAGTTTCCTGCTATTCTCCAACACATTTTGCATCTCCTTGGGGAGGCAATTTAGGCTTTCTGTCATCGAATCATCGTCCAAAAGAGGGGGATAATAAAGACATTCCTAGTGCCTGGGAGTGTTGAGATGACAGGCCAACTGATGGATCATTTATGGGTTCCAAGAGCCCTTATGTTCCCCTCTGTGGCTATAAACCTCAACCTTTCCCAAAATGCAGCTACCTACTGGGCCTCCATAGCCAGTATAGATTCAGTGCATAATATCCTTATTAAAGTGTTTTTCTGTGTAAACAATTTGATTGCCAGGGTGAGTGTATATATGTATTCATTCACTCTGATGTTATCCCAAAGCAATTGCCAAGTGATTTGATGCCCTTGCTGAGAGAAGCGTTGTGTACAAGGTTGGGGCCATTTTCAGGGACACTTTAGCCAATTAGCATTGCCTCCTAATTTAGGGTAGGGGACTGAAAGAGAAATGTAATTTTGCGGACTCTAAACTGTCAGGTTGGTATTACCAGCAATCTCTGTATCTCATTTCAAATCCAGTTCGCCATGCTGTGGTGCTGGATCAGTTACACCTGTGAAGCATGATGATCTACATAAATTCCTGTGATTTCCAGTGACAGTTTTTTATTTTCCTGTCTTTCAAATTGTCACCTAGTGTTGTCCTGCTTAGTGCTATGTTAATCAGGGGTACTTCTTCCCTGACCCTTTTTGCTCAGAAAAACCATAAAGCTAAAAGGTATTAGTGAAACGCAACATCTTCACCACAAAAACAGGTGCAAGTACATGAGCCTGGAATTACTGTAGCTCAAGAAGCATGCCTTCATGTCTATAAGCAGTATAGCTGCACTCTTTTGGATCTTCCCATGTAAATACACCTTTAGTTTGTGATTTCTGTTGGGATAGTTGCCTACTGCTTGGGATTTCTGCATGCCCCACATTTATCTAACTGTGAAAGATGTTACTTGGCATCATAAAGAATTTGTGACAAATGGTGTGGTATTTGGATCTACTGCTTGTAGTCAGTAACAGAAATTTGTCCTGCTGCTGGGTTTTTTCCCTCTGTTAGCTAGAGGGAGAATCATAACCTTAACATTATTTAATTGGAGGCCTTTTGAGTTAATTAATTTAACTCTTCACTGACTTTGATCGCATGGTTTTATGAGTATTTTTAATTGATCTTATTTGTATGGAAATGCAATCTAACATTAATTTAAGAAGATGGATTCAAGTCAGTGGTCAACCCAGCTGTTTAATCAAGGATATTGCTCAATGCTATTTATTTGCTTTAATTTGAAGATCATGGCCATCCCAGAAACAAAAAAAAGAAAAGCAGACATTGTAGGCAGTTTCACTGATGGATATACTGTTATCTTGGAATTGTACTGGCCACAGAAAATAAATATGACTTTCTTTTCTTTCCACTGAGTTATACGAATGCAAACAGAAATGTAGAAAGGGAAAGGGGAGCACTTAACATGTGAATTTCAGCCCAGCTGGATTTAAGCGAACCACCCATTTATTCTTAGATTAATGGCTTGCAGGCAGACTCTATCAGTTGTGGACTGTATCGTATTAATTTGCAACTGCAAGAGTTAATGCTAGTAATTGCTTTTCCTCTATAGAGAGAGCCTGTAGTAGATTGTTTTTACATGGCAATCTGTGATTGATAGATCAGGGAAAACAGGACCAAAGAAGGTTACTGCCTCCCAACAGCTTCCCCCTTCAAATTAAAATAATTTGCAATTTTCAGGATGCCTTGTCACACGTGCTTCAGGAGTGAAGCAATAAACACATTAGGCTGCATTCCCTTAAAGCAGTGAACCTCTTACTGCCTTTCTTTCCCCAAACCAAACAAGTCATGTTGTTGGGAGTCCACTGAAAACAAGTGTGCTGGTGAAACAGTCCCCAGACCCCTTCAGCAAACTTCCTGTACGGTCAGGCAGCGGACCTGATGAAAGAGCCTGTTTGTGAACCTTTGGATTCCTTCCATTGATTTGTAAATCCACTTTATTAAAGTACTGCCGAAGCTTGTGAAATGAGCAACCGAGGGCTCCCATCAAGTTCCTAACAAATATCTGATGCAGCCTGGATCACTGGTACTGGCACATGCTTTTGAAATTGTTTTTTTCTGCTGCGTTGGATCGTTTCGAGACTGGGGGAGTAGAGACGTAGGAGGAAAAATGCAGTCTCCATCAGCCACACATTACATGGCTGCTTTATTTTTCAACGCTGCTAAAACTCCTCTTATTTAATATCGATCATACCAAGGAGCTGGCAAAGTACAGTGTTAATTGGGTCCACTGGAATTCTTGTCCCTTGGGAGAGAGAGCTTCCTAGGCAGGGAGGGCGGAGGGAAGGAGGGAGGGAGGGAGAGAAGGAGGGAGGCAGGCAGGGAGGAGGGGACCCACTGTGCGCAGCATAAAATGTAAGTGCACTAGACATCAAGGCTTCTGCTTGCATCGCTGGGAAGCAGTCGCGGCGGTTCCCACCCGCCCCCCTTTCAGAAATTAGCCAACTATTTTTTAAATTTTTTTTTCAGTCTGGTAGTTGTTCTTGAATTAACAGCTCCTTTCTTTTCTTTTTCTTTCCGTTTTCTTTTTTTCCCCCTGTTCGCAGAGGGCTTTTTTTTTTTAATTATTTGAATTGTTTTCCTCTCCTTTCTGCGAAGCTGCAAAAGCTGTGCTTTGAAAACTGCTGCCCCAGAGTGCAGTTGCTTAGCTGTCCTGTCAGCATTGTTCTAATGCTCATTCCATATGTATGTCACATAGGAGCAGTACCCTCCTCCTCTCCCTTCCCCCCATCCATGCATTTGATTTTTTTCCCCTAAAGACCGAATTTTTTTCTTATTTTTCCAAAGGAGCTTGCAAACAGGGAAATTCAAACTGAATGTTTCTGTGCTGTGGTTACTTATATAGCCAAGACCGCATTTCTCTTAGAGAAAGTGTTCACTCTGTTCCTCCTTTTCCCTACTCCCTCTTTTTCTTTCCTATAAGCACAAAGGCTTTAAAAACTAAGATCTATAGTTCCTTTTGCTTTTTTTTTTTTGCGTTACCGTGACAGCATGTATCTCTGTCGCTGAAGAATGAAGCAGGCAGGCTGGAGGTTTTTTATGTTCAGTGCTTTTGGGACCACTAAAAAGAAGTCCGCAGAGAAATGCGTACAGCAACTGTGCCAACTGAGTTTCTCATGACTGTTATCTGTCACTTATTCTGACTAAAAGGTAAGGGGTTCTTTGGTATTTTTGTTAAAGTCTTTGTGCATTGTTTGTGTGGTGTCATTTGACATGTGCAACTCCTTGGCTCAGGAGGGAGGCGGGTTGTGAAGATTTTTGTGTTAAGGTATTATAGGTCACCCAAGCAAAGCTCTTTGCACCCAGAGGAGAAAAAAAGATCTTGTTTCTTGGAATTGTTTCCCTTTTCATCTCAAATGGTTCCTCCAGCTTAGCTCACTACTGATTGAGACATAAAGCAGGGGCATTATCGCTGCTGCTTATCTTTCCTGGTGCTCTTTCTCTACCTAGGGAGCACACGCACCCAGTCGGTGTGTGCGTGCGCAGATGTGGGGTAAGGCATAGCTCCAGTGCATGGCACATACTTGGCAACATGCACATTCTCCTCTCTTACTGTAACTAAATGTCTTCAAGCACCCTGCGCAAGGTAAGAATGCCTTAGTTCAGCACACTGCAGCTTATGCCTGTTTAAAATTATTACTTGGATTACAGTGCATACTGTGGAAAGTTATTAGTTTCCACAGAGACCAATTTAATTGGGGGGTATGTGTGCAGCGGTTCTGTTTTGTGCTTTCCATACACTGCTTGTGGGGGAGTATGAAATGTTATTTTCTTCTTAATTCTTGGGAAGGGTGTAGTTTACACTGTCTGTTAGGCATAGCAAATGAAGTTATAGCTGAAATCGATTAAAGCTGTGGAGAAACATAGCCTTACAAGGCTCTTCAACTTAGCCTGAGAGTCAGAAGATAGTTTATTACATTTTTTTTTTTGCTCTGCATTGTAATATGCAGAATTGTAAGCAGGAAGGCATCTTCACTAAGCAGAATTAGCAGCAAATGATGCATGGACTGGATCATTATGTCACTTATGTGTTAGAAACCTGTTTAATCCACAACCTTGGTTTGCGTTGCTTTTTTTGTGCATGTGTGCTGGATACATCTTTCAACAGCCTCTTAGTTCAAGAGGGCATTGTTTTATAAAATGTGTTAATGTGTTTCTGCTTTGCAGGCAGGCAGAAGTGCTCTCTGTAACTGTCCCCTTAGCTGTGACACAGCCTATTATTTGGCATTTTGGAAGTGGCTGATTTTTAGGGTTTGCTTTGCTTTCCTTCCCAGGTATTTGTGTTCTTACTTCTTAGCTGTTAGTTCTCTGCATGGAAAATGCATCTTAAGGGTGCTCATTTCTCATGCTTTGCAGTCATAAGTGGCTGAGACAGTTGAGCAACCTGATTTAGTGGTGTCGCTTTACCAGGAATGTTGCATTGCTTATTTGAATAACCAGGAATGCCACCAAATATGTAATTATTTGAAAACACTCTAAAAATGCAAAGTGTGAAGGAAGAGAGAAAAGTCCTGCCTGCAGGCATTCATTTCTTTCTATACTGTAGCTGTTTATAATGTCATTTCAAAATCAGGTATTTCCTAACACATTTTCTGTGACTCTTACTTTCCCATGATTGTTGCTTTATATCAGGACTGAGAAAACAGTCATTTAGATAACAGGTTTCCATTGACATCCTTTTTATAATATAGAAAGCAGTATAAGAAGCAGTAATAAGTTAAATTGGCATCTGCTAATTATGCTGAATACAGATTGCAAGCTCTTCAAGTCGTCCCTTGCCTTAATGCTGTTAGCATATTTTAGCACTGGCAACCAAAGGAAAGAAACTGGAATGTTCCTGCTTAGGGCTTTTTTAGGGGGGGGTGGGGGGGGGAAAGGCTTGTGAAGAAGTGTGACGTTTTGAGGTTTTTAATGTTTCTGTGCTGGTTGTGAACAGGAGAACATCATACATAGTTTGGTAGCACTTGGTAAAATTGCAGTCCCTGAGAAACTGACCTGCTTGGTGATCAGTAGAACTAAATTTGACCCTTGGAGACAAAACCATTGTTGTCTGATATAAAACTTAGTCTTAGGGCAGGAAAAGTTTGAGAGTTTTGCTGTCACAAAATACCTGATTCTTTTGGATCTCAGAGAGATATTTAAAAATACAAGTGTTCCGAACTTAGTTGTAGCTCTTCTTACTAGATGGCAATTTTGCTCAGCTCCTGTCCAAACTGAAAGTCTCGGGCTGCCGTGGAAGAAGAAGAGTTCTGCTTCTGCCCAGATGTGCCGGGCCGTGCCTTGCGCACGTTCCCCGTGCAGCACAGCGCTGTGCGGCCGTGCAGGGAGCCCGGGCTGCGGCGGAGGGAGCGCAGGGCGCGGTGGCCGTGCCGGGACAGGACACGACACACGCTCCGAGAGCCGCGGGTCAGCCGCTAGAGGGGAGGCGAGAGCCGCCGATCCCCGCGCCCGCCGCCGAGGGAGCACGGCGAGCGGCTGAGCCGCTGTGGGTCTGCACCGAGCGTGGGCACGGCCGGCCGAGCCTGCATCCCCTGGGTGCCGCAACATCCAGCGCTGCTCGCTGGGCTGATACAGGGGCTCTTCCCGAGGAGCATCCCGCTTCTGTGGCGGGTGGTGTCCTGAGGCAGGTGGAGACGGAGCCGAAATGTGCCCGCGCTTGGTCTGCGCTGGAGTTTGTGCCCGTGGGTCTGCCCCTGCCTCTGTGCACAGCCTCCCTCTCGCCTGGCTCCAGGCTGCACTGGAGGAGACTGCGGGGACATCTCACCGTGCTCTTCAGCATCCTTGTGAGAGGAAGAGGAGGGCAGGCTCTGAGCTCTTCTCTCTGGTGACCAGAGAGGGAGTGGCATGAAGTTACTTGGGCAGAGTTTAGGTTGGATATTAGGAAAAGGTTCTTCACCCAGAGGGTGGTTGGACACTGGAACAGGCTCCCAAGGGAAGCAGTCACAGCACCAGCCTGACAGAATTCAAGGAGCATTTGGACAACACTCTCAGGCACATGGTCAGATTCTTGGGGGGCTGTCCTGTGCAGGTCCAAGAGTTGGACTTCAGTGATCCCTGTGGGTCCCTTCCAGCTCAGGATAGCCTATGATTTTTATCAGTAATGATTTGGCACATAGATTTACCATAAGTTGTTTCATCCTTCTGTGCAGAACAATTAACTTGAACCTAAAGGATTGCCCTGTGGGATGGGGATGGGCACAGTTGGAAGTGTCCTGTGCAGGGCTGAGTGGAGGTAGGAGAGCTTCCAGCCGGTGAGTTCTCCAGGTTGAGATGAGGTGGCCTAAGGATGGATGGGCAGTGCAGGAGCTGAATGCTTTGGATGTTGGTGTGTTACGGCAGTGCTGTAACTCTTGTCTTCATATGAGCCTGATTTTGCTAAAAGTGGTGTCAGAGTCTTTTTAATAAGACATTAAGATTTTGGCTTCAGTTTTGGGTTTTCTTACTCTCTTATGTGCATGTGTAAAATGCAAAGCATATTTAATGAGTGAATACTTCAAATGCTTCCAAATTAATTAAAAACAGTTCCACATCTGGAATAAATCCAGTACCTTTCATGGATGGCTTCAACTTCACGGTTTTTCCCTCTTGTGAGAAGCCCTGTGAATACTCCTGTGTGGATGCTTGAGAAAACTGGAGTAGCAGAATCCAGGCTTATTTTACAAAGGAGAGGGATCTGAAACCCACAGAGATCAATAGAATCTTGACCTTTATTCCAGCAGACTTTGGATAAAACCTAATAATATTATATGATTATATAATATGATAGGCTTGTGCATGGTCAGGTATTTTCAGGGTACCTTGTCCTAAAGGTAACTGCAAATCTTAATTAAAATTTGTTGTTTCTTGTGGTTCAACTGCTGTTTAAATTCACACAAATTTCAGAGAGGCTTGAATTAGGCACCACAAACAAAAAGAAAGTGTTTTTCTAATGAGTTTTTTTTCTTCTGCCTTCTTTGTGTCCAGAAGTAAATAAAATGATCAGATTTTTCTCTATGGGAATGTTGTGATTTAAACTGACACAACTAAGTGACCTAGAGATAGGCTTATTGCATAGATAAAAAATGCAGGGTTGGGTTGTTTGAACTGCATTAGCATCAGAATAAGAAATAACAGGGCAAGTTGGCTGAGGTGGCCATGCAGAACTGGGGAGGGTTGTTCTTTGGAAAGCTTCTGAGCTGGGAATTCTTTTCTGAGCCATAAATAAATAAATCTGTGTCCTGAACAGTTAATGAATACAGGAGTCTGGGCAACTTTAAGCTGTTTGGGTTATTTAAGAGACCCACATGGTGCTTTTGTTAGTATTGTTGATTTCTATATTTTCCCCCAGTATTTTCCATTTTAAGGTTTCTGTTGGTTTGGGTTGGGTTTTTTTTTTTTAACTTGCTTTATTTATGCTGAACAGTGCTGTTGATAATGTTTTTGCCAGCACTTTTCTGTAACTCCCACAGCAGTTTTGCTATGTGTTGCACCAAAATACTTCTCCTGAAACTTCTGATCCTCGAGCTACAGATGGGGATTGCAGATAGTTTAGTGCTTTGAGTACCTTGTCTCTGGAGTTGTCCTCTGGCTGCTTGTGCTGGATCGTCTGGGGATGCCAAGAAAATTGTCTTGCAGGGATCCTACTGTGATTGCATATACAGCTTTTCCGGGGGAACTCAGTGTGTTTTGCAGACCAAAACTAATTAAACCTTATGACATTCATGGCAGACAGATAAGCATAAACCACAATAAGTAAACTAAAACAGGAAGAGGTGGAAAGCTCAATTTTCCCATGGTAGTGAGCAGTGACATTCCCATTGAGTCAAGCTATAGGTGCCGTGTACCCCTGAAAATGAGGGTGCTGATGACTTGGTTGGGAGAGCTACCCTTTTGGCAGTGGATTTTGTGGAGGTCGTGAATACTTGTGGTGTTGCATCCAACACCTGTCTGTTAGAGGATGAGTTAGGTCAAATCTCCTCAGCATTTCCATGCTGCTGAGTTCTTGGTGAGTCTGCCTAAGCAGCGTCATCTTGGAAAGTTACTGAAATGTCCTCCTGCCCTTCCAGATGGGACTTTTCTGAATTAACCAGCCTTGATTGGAATTGTAACTTTTTCATTTTGCATTAAGCAGAAAGTGCCTGACAAAGGTGCATCAGCTCTCACAACACTGACAGGTTGTGTTCATTGCTGGGTTCTGACTTCATTGCTATAATGTTTCTGGTTATTCCATCTTGGATGTGGCTTTTGGGAGAGGTTTGATACTCTTAACGTTACTGCTGTCATAACTATTGTTCATAGGCAAAATAAAAACCTATGCTGGAGACATGGATGAGCTGAACATACAGTAAAATGGAGTGGGAATGAGAAAGTTCACTCACTTAACTGCTTTGAGTGCACAGCTGCTTCAAGTACAAGGATACAAGGCAATGCCGTTAGAAAATAAAGGGTTTAGCCAGTCTGATAATCAGATAATTATAGTGGTGTGAGCCAGATTTGTAGGTATACTGATACAATGCAGAAATTGCCATTAGGGCATGCTGTACAACTGGGATATACTGACAAAGAGAGAGAGAAAAGGAGTAGTGAGAGAAAGCTATGGCCCTGACTTGTACAGCCTTTTAAGAAAGTGTTTTAGGCATAGGAGCCAGTAAAAAGGTTAATTGGCAAGATCTTTGTTGTGGTATGTGAAAGTGGTCTTTGGAGCTTGAGAAGAGAAAGCAGCAGACAAAGCAGTGACGTGTTCTGGGAGATGAAGCTGTTCATGATGGAAAAATGAGGATCATCCCTACACAATCTAGAAGAGGGGAAGTGTAAAAAAAGGTGACAATTTACTGAAGATGTGAAAGTTCTTTAAAGGATACTAGACCCCCCCCCCCCCACCCCCTGCAGTGTGGGTGGAAAGAGCAGGGCAGGCAAGTTGCCTTTAGGTCTTACAGAGATGACAAGGGTTACACTGGGAAAGGAGTAAAGTTTGTGAAAATTGAAGAGACAAAGCACAAAAGTGGAGGCAGCATAAATGTGCTGGAACCTCTTTTACCAGATCAGCATACCTGAAAGCACCCAGGATAGCAACAGAATTCTGTTACTGTGTGTGTTCTTGGTCAGTCAGGAAAAAGAATGAGCCAAAAAGGAATGTAAAGGTCACATAGAAGGACTCAGGGGCATCTGGAGAAGCAGGGATGTTGAGGTATGTGCTCATGTAAACTGTCACACATACTGGAAGGGAGGAATACCAAAGTTCATCCACAGCGTGACAGTGGTTGAACCTGCTGGAACTGCTTTGTATTCTGTGGTTGTTGGGGGGAATAAGCTGCCACAGAAATCAGGAGAATAAATGAATGCTTGCTGAAATTGAGCTTAAAACCGAGGGGTTTAGCATGATGCTCTAAATGCTAACACCAAAAAGCAGGAGTTAATTTTGCATTGGCTGCCTTACTGTAGCCTGTCTTCCTAGGAAACATCCCAGAGCATGAGCTGTTGATATTGGAGCATGAGTATTCATTTTTGAATTAATTTTAATAATGTGGGCATGAGTCAATATTCTGTAGTGCTGGGTGCTAATGAAGTGGATTTCAGACGAATGAGCTCTGGAGCAGAGCACAGTTTCAGTATTTTCCTATTGCACATTTCAGTTTGCTGAGAACTTGGAGCAAAGGACAGCATCTCTGTTTCATTTGTTGCTGGTTATGCAGTTTAATTAGAGTCCATCATTACTCCCATGAAGGTGAATATGGGCTTAGAGAAATCTTCAGCTCTGCAGAGGGACTCTGTAACTGGATGCTAAGAAGGGGCTGTTCATACATAGGAAACAAAAGGGCCCTTTATGTAAAAGTAGCTTGTTAGCTTTTTGTTTTTAAGCTGTAGCATGTCTAAGCGATCAGGGTGTCACAGACTAATAAACTGGGCAGTCCCACTGGAATAGACTTTCTTGGTGGTGATTTAGAAGGTGCATTTATACAGTAGTCTCCAACTTCATTACTGCACTGTTTCCTTGGATACTGAACATTTTGCATATAATTACGAGAGGGACGTTAACAATGCTTTGTGGTTCTAATGGTTTTAATAAAAGTTTTTCATATTACTCAGTGATTCTCTTCTTCCTTTAATATTCTGTATCAGAGAGGAAGAACAAAAGGAAGTGATTCTTGTCAGCTAATTTGCACAAATTCTTTTGAGCCAAGAACAGGTTTTATTTCTTAAAGTGTGGAAATCCTGCGTGCTATTTCTGGAATTATGTTGCTGAATGGGTTGTAAATAGGGGTTAGAGTGCTACTATTCATTGTAACATGAAATTCACACTGTTTGGGAACAATTTTACAATAGCAAAGAAAAAGCTGTTTAAATGCTGGGCAGTAAACAAAATTTGTTATGGGTGTGAAAGCATTTAAATACTTCATGTGTCTATTTAAGGCTTGGGTATTTTGATAGTGTTCAGTATGTTTCTCAAAGGTACTTTCTGCTCTTTACACTCCATCTTGGTTGCCTCAACTCCGGCTGTTGTTTAGCAAACAGTTTGAGCTGCCATGGACATGGAAAGGATCCCTCCTGCCTGCCCCAGGCACCCGTTCCCATCTCTCTCCCTCCCTTTTGTTCACAGGCATATTTGCAATAGGGCAGCTCAATCCCCACTGAGGACAAAATCAACAAAAAATAAAAAAACAAAATTCAACCCAACCCAAACCTACGACAATGACGGCAAAAAACAATGCCAAAACCACACATACACACACAAACCACAAAAAATAAAGCCACAAAAAAAACCCAACAGGAAAAAAAGGGGGGATTGAGCGTGGGACAGCTGCTTTGGTGGCCACGGTGGCTTATCCTGCTGTAAAGTGATCACCAAGCTGTGGCATGAAAGGATTATGCCTGAATATAATTAGGTTTAGTTGTGCAGAGTGTCTGCAACTCTTGCAAAGAAGTTGGTAGGAGCCTGAGGCTGTGGTGCCCAGGCTCACACAGTGATGCCCCATGTGTCGTGGCCCTTTGCTGATCCTGCACGTGAGCGTGAAGCTCTGAGTGTGTTACCTCCACGGCTTTCAGCACATCTGATTGTTCACTGGCTGCAGAGGATGCTTTCATAAGCACTTGAGGAATGTCTGCTTGGGAGCAGTATTTTTGCATGTCATAAAAAAGAATTAATGCTTTTGTGTTCTTCAAGACCTTGTTGGACCTTGGGGTATCCCCTAGAAACACAGCAACAAGGATTTAAACTCTGAAATGTCTGTAACTGTCACAGGCTGTTACATGAGGTATGAGGGCAGCTGGACGTAATGAAATGGGCTGTACATGAGTGTGTACACTTTCACTCAAAACTAGAAGTGTGCTCACTTACTGGAAGCTGGTTTTAAGTTCAAAATGTGCATTTTTTTAGTGTTAAAAGAACTACTTTATATTCCTGCTCATGCTTTTTCTTCAGAGAAACAATGTATTGTCGAGTTCATTTAATAAAATAAAAGTACTTTTCCAAAAGCCACAGAATACAGAATTTAATAAAGTAGCATTTGAAGATAAATTCTAGGGATGCATATGAGAAGGCTCTTTTACAGTATACTCAGTTTTATTGAAGTCCTCACAGCAGTTTTCATATGCCAAAAGCTATTGGCAGTCTTTTCTTATCAAAGTGGTATAGAACTATATTATATACACAGATATTTTGTCTTTACCCATAATAGTTTCACAAGCAAGGCATGCTGCTTTTTTCCCCTTCTGTGTGGATTTGTAGGTTTGCTTTAGTAAGCTTATGCATTGCTATTTTATAACTTTTTTTCCCCCCCTGTATACTTTCATCTGAAAAATACAGAGAAAACAGGTTAAGTTATTCCTGATGATTTTGATATTTGACCTGATGCTCTCTGAAACAACTTCTTTTGTTTTTTTACCTTTCTGGAGGTTTGCAGGGGTCAGGTTGAAATGGCAGCTGACTTTCAGTCACTTCATGGAGGAGCCTGAGGAAGAGCTATCTGCAAGTAGTGCCTCACCATGTAGAACTTCATTTTAAAAGGAGTTTTCCAATTCAGGATCAGTGAACCTCACTGGGCATGAGTTAAGAGTTATTTAGGCTGGAGTCCTTCTAGTTTCAGCTGAGCAGCTTTCCCCTTTTCTTGTCAGAAGAAAAGGGGTAAGAAAATGGTGAACGTGTGGCCTGAGCTTGCTTCTGTGGGATGCTCTAAGAGGGAACATCCATGTATCTTTGCCTAGGGCAGCTCCTGGGAGCTGCACACCATCATGGCACCCTTGGGATGAAGCAGAAATGATGGAGCAGCCTGGGTTTTGAGGGAACAGGTGGGATGGTATGGGTTTGCCAGCACTGATTCCTCCCCTGCTGGTGCACAAACCGAAGGTGTAGACCCAGTAATTGTCTGTGTTTTGGGAACATGGATCAGCAGCTCAGGGGCATGTGACCTGTCCCATTTATTGGCAAGCACTAGGTCAGATGTTCAGCATGTGATGTGAGGTGGCCACTTCACTAGCAACTTCTCTGCTTATCGAAGTGTCTGAGGGATGGAGTGGCTCCAGTAGGAAGATTTATCCATGGGGCCTTGGTATGGCACCAGCACACTGTAGGCTCCCAGCAGGCAGGGAGAAGTCAGGCCAAGGAGTCTGACAGCAAATTGATGTCCAGGAGGAGAGACATGATGAATGCATGGTTGGGGGACCAGGCCTGACCTTGCCTTATGTGTTCAGGTGATTTACTCCAGCCAGTGTTTGGTGTGCATTTGAGGCATGAAATATTTCAGTCTCTGGCACATGTCCAGGATTTGAGAGCACAGGCTTTGCAACTTGGCCTTTGGCTGCAGAGGATCGTGACTCCAGGAGAACAAATAAAGCAGGGTGAGACACTGAGATGTGACTGTTCTTCCTGGTGGCTGCCATTGTCATCAACATAATGGAGTCATAACACTGTTGATGTCGTCAGTGTTATTACTATTATTATTACCTCTGCCTTTCTTGTCTCCTTTTTGTGATCAGTGTCCAAGATCTACATGTAATTTTGTAGATCTTTCCAAGATCTACATGTAATTTTGAAGACCAAACCCAAACTCCTGATTTGTGAATAAATGATGAGTTTTGAATGGTAGCTGCTGCAGTGGTGGTGAGAAACACAACTGTAGGACCCTCTGTTCTGGAAATTTAGGCCATAAATGCTGGTGAGTACTGCTTTGTAGGGAAACCTTCCTTCCCTGTATTGTGCAGGGCGTAGCAAGGCAGTGAGAGCTGTCAGCTGGGTTATATGGGGGGGGTCTCCTTTGTAACCTGGAGCAAGGGGCTTGAGATACTGTGCTTGTTTCCTCCTCTGGAAATGGGCTAAGTGTGTGCACTTACCTGACTTTCAAGTATGCACGAAAATCAGGGATCTCAAGGACAGTGCTGTCAGGGCAGGTGGAAGCACTTTGCAGTCAAAGCTTTTTTGACAGCCAGTGAGTGTGGGTGCCTCAGAGAAGTCCAGTACCCACAGGGGTTTCAGGGATAGCAGTATGCCGTGGAGTTTGTACCTGCTTCCCAGTGTGACTAGTGGTGAGGTTCTCCATGAAGCCTGGGTGGCTGTGCTTGTTTAAAATGCCTTTCATAAAGGACAAATCATGGCTCTGTATGGCTGTTTCCCCTGGTTTTCCATGGGGTGCTTCTGTAGATACTTGAGGAACATGCTTCTCCAGAGGGAAGCGTGGAGCTCTGTTAGTGAGGAGAGCTGAAAAAAAGCCCAGCTTACTTTTTCTTTTTTCTTAATTTTGTATGATTTTGACATATGAAACTGGATCATAAATGAAAGTATACTTTTTTTCTGAGATTCTGCCTCATACGCCAAATATTTTAAAGGCACTTTTCCAAGGTGATTATCAAAAATCTATATTAAGAGATACCTCATTTAATCTAACATATGCTGATTGCCGTGAAGATATTTTCAACAGATACTCTGCCACGGTGTCTGTTATTCTTCAGGACATAAATAACTGCTGGACTGTAGATGACTCTGTGGGTAACTGGCGGCTTATGGGTAACCTCTTTTCTGGCACAGAAATAATGGGTTGTTTGTTCCTGCAGTTGAAGTCCTGATGTGTTTTGATGTTTCTGATTTACATTTTTAGCACTGTTCCTGATACCATTCAGTGTTCTGTGAACAGACTTTAAACTTGGTGTTTATTTTGGAGCGCTGGTTTTCCAGCAAACAAATACGTGATTAGCAATTAATGGTTTTGCTATAAATAAACAAAAGCGAACAGTTCAGCTTTAAATAGTGATCTCTGCTCTGTGGAGCTTTTAATTGAGCTGTGCCTGCAAAGTTGAACCTCTCCAAACACGCAACAGGCTTTGAGGGACTCCCAGCTGTGGTGATTGAACTGGCCGAGTTGGAAAGCTGAAGCTCTGGTGGTTTGTGTTAATGTTTGGTTAACTAAAAAGTGGTTATCATCTCAAATATCTCAGCATGAGGGGGGAAGAATCATGGTTGCAGTACGGGTAAAATGTTTGAATGTGGGGGGAGTTCCAGTGTGCACAAGACTTGCGGTGCTGTGCCTTTCCCTTGGGGCTGCTCTCTGGGTGCGGGTGACTGCTGGAGGTGGCACCGGGGTGGTACCAGAGCTTCTTCCACACGGCCAAGGCAGATCTGTCTCTTTAAGTGCCACAGGCACTCCCTTGTGTGCATTGTAAATAGTGTGTTACTATATGCCGTTCAAAATAATTGGATTTAGCACCTGGTATGGATTTGGGTATTTCCAATGCAGATAGCAGTCCAAGGCCAGCTTTGTTGGAGAGCTCTCCTCTTTGCAGTGATTGAACCTCCATGAGCTGGAAGGAAATTTCTAGGTTTTTCTCACAACTGTTAAGTTTAAGGCTGACTCCATCTACTTTTCTATTTCCCACATGATGTCTGCACTGTGTATTCCACTTATCTGAGAGAAAGTGTGATTTATTTGACCTGATGTAGCTGTGCATTGCTTCTTACTTAGGCAGGTTAACCAACTACTATGGCCTGAGCTGGATGTAATTTTAGAAAGTAATGGCAACAGCCCTCTCTCTAAATACTGCCTGTGTGAACAAATGACAAACTTTCTGATTTTTGTGGAAAAAGTTGGAGAGCAGCCAACTGTATTTATCAACAATCCTTTTTATCCTTTTTTTGTTTGTTTTTTTTTNTGGGCTTTTACAGTTCGTCCAAATTTCCAGAGACTCTTTCATCAGAGGGCCACCGAGAGGCAGATTATGGGGAGCTGGCTTTCAGAAAGGTGGCTGCTGTGCAGTGCTTAGAAGCCAGACCCATGCAGATAACTCTACTCAGTTGTAGACAACTCCAATGTGTTGCCAGCACCCTGCAGATTCCTGCCCTATCGGAAGAAAAATGTTCATTGCTAAATCTAGATTTTGTTCTCCAATCTCAAACTTGTTGAGAATCTCAATCAAAATATTTTCTCCTTCCACTTCCATCATGATCTTTTTCTGTTGCTGTGTGTCACAGCTCTCTTGAAGAGAAATGGCATTGTAAAACAAATAATCCAATTCCTAGCCTCAAGAAAGAATTTTTTTTTCTTTCTTTCTTCCTGTCTAAGTTAGTAAGAACTAGCTGTTTCTCTAGTAGTTGCTCTGTTTAATTGTGGGGTTTTTTTCTTAAAGGCAGCTGGATACATTCACATGTCTTCCTTGGTGTAGAGTGAAAAGCTTTATCCTACAGTCTCTTTGTAAATTCCTTACTGGACTATCACGATTTTGATTTGGCATCTCATAATCATAGAACTATAGAATGGTTAGGGTTGGGAGGGATCTTTAAATACCATGTAGTCCAACCTAACAGTCTTTTCCCTTCATCTCCATTTTATGTTGTGCATTTTACATGGAGCTGTCAACAGTGAAGAAGCTTTTGTATATGCATCTCTATTTTCAATCTCCTTTCATTTGCCCATACATAAAGGTCTGGACCATTTATGCTGCCCTACCTCCCCACACAGAGTGTCTGAGAGAGATACATACTATTTTTTAGCTCTGAGAGTAACAGCTTACTGCAGTCCTTATACCTACATACCTATTATGGCCCTGGAAACAGTAGTTGTAAATCTCATGGACTTCTTTCTTACTATAAAGTATATCCAAATAGTTTATACAAGCCTCTGCAAGCTGTCAGAAGGAGTATGTGCAGTATGCCAAACACAGAGCAGACCGGAGGCAGCAACTGGCAGCAGCTGGGACTTAAGGGTGTGAGTTTGCAGGAAAACAACCATGGAAGAGTGTGCAGGGTGGGAGCTGAGCCTTGTGTGGGAAAGGTTGAATATGCTTTTTTAGCTGCAGGGACATCAAGTTCACAGCAGTGCTGCACTGCAGCGCCTAAAGTGCTTATTTCATTGTTGTGTTTCACCAGGTATTGTAAAAAGTTGAGATTCAGATTGCTCTAGGGTTCTTTACAAAAGACTATCTGGTCTCAATATGATTGTTATTATCATTATTACTAGCATTATGGTAAGGGCAGAGTTGCAAGAGCCCAGTCAAATCACTGCTCAGGTCCCACTGTGTGCACCTGGAATGTGCCCCATGGCAGGCTCTGGTCCTTGTCCCGATACTCAGCAGTGTATGAGTAGAGCTCTTGCCCCTGAGGGTCAGAGATACAGCTTGCTAAAAAGCTGGTTGTTTGGAGAGGATCCAAATTTGTTTGTGGTGGAGGGAGAGCTGGGGAAAGACCAGCAGTGACAGCAGTAGGACTCATCAGTGCTGGATTTTTTGCTGTTGGTACTGCACCTTGAAAGAGCATTCAAGCCAGGGCTCCTTGGATGGAGGTCAAAGTAGATTTATGAGCAAAATGTGAGGGGAAATAAAAAGAAAAGCCAGATAAGCAAGAAATAGTATCATTGAGTGTGTTTCATAAGGAAGCCCCATGAAAATAACTGGCTCATTTTGAAACTGCCCCAAAGCATCCCCATTTTACAGTGACTAAGAAGCAGGAGCCCGGGGGGATTTGAGATACACAAAGCATGAAAACTGGATATCAGCCTTTGTTTCCCTGGGGGCAGACCACCAAGGGACAAGCTCAAATCCTTTGTAAGGTGGCTCCCAGGAATTCACTTTTGACAGATCTCACATGGTGGCACATTATTCCTCCCCCCTCCTCCTGCCATTTCATCCTCGAGGGGAGAGTCCAGCAGACCTTTTGCACCCTCTCTTTGGGAAGACAAATGATGCCTGGCTCCTGCTCGCAAGTAGAAGCATTTGCTGATGAACTGACACTTGGCAAAAATCGGTGTTGTATGGAAAAAATCCCCAGCACCTGCTAGCAAAACAAAGTTATTCATAACATACGGCTGGGTGGCTAAATCTTCACTTCCTAGGGACGGCCTGAATTACACTTGCTACACGCTGAGCGGCCTGTCTCCCGTGTGGAATGACATGCAGGCAGCAGGAGGATTTGCAGCTCTGAGGAAGGTTAGGATTTATAGCGCTGTCTCTTGCAAGGGCTTACTCTGCAGAAATGATCATTTCGTCTTCACCTGCTCTTTTGGGGATAAACACATCATGATATAATCATATATATGGAAAAGCAGATCTTCATGCTCATTGGGGAGCAGGTAGCTCCATGAATATATCTCCTGTTGTAAATCTGTCAGTGTCAGTAAGGTTTTTTTCCCCTCCTGCCTAGACTTGGACACACATCTTTAATTCATTTCTGCATGGCACAAGTTCTAAATTCTTATTCTGTATTCTGATCTCTTTTCCTGGCCGGTAAATTGTTAGCCTTTCGTATCTGAGTGAATTATTGTGGAGTGCAAGGAAGTTGTCTGGCTAGGGGAAGTGTTGTTTAAACATGCTTTTCCCCTTATTCACTATTCATTTGACAACATGCTAGTGATATTGCCTGTGTAATGAGAGTAAAAAATCCATGTCTCTCTCTAGTCTGTGCTTGCGCTTTGCAGGTGGAATGACACCTTGGTCTTTAAACTGCTAGATTGGTATCTTCCATATGCCTAAATACTAATTTCTATGAGTTTGGAAGAGTTTTTAGTGGTTCTGTGCTATGGAAGAGACTCCTTTCAAGAGAGACCACTGACATACATGGGCTCTTACCTCCTGGTTGCAATATTGGCAGCAGATTTGTTGTCAAATCTTTTTTATCACTGATGCAGCTTGATGCAAGCCTTTCATAGATGACAACTGCAAACCAGTTGCAATGCTTTGCAATCTTCATTGTATCGTTTTTTTTGCAGGTCCTCATGACCTGGTCATGGAGAAGTTTTTGTGTAGTAAAATTGCTGTTGTTGATAGAAAAGAGCACTGAGAAGAAGAGGTTTCATGCCCATGTGACAAACTTGTGAGTTTTGTGTTTTGATTACTAGACCATGAGAATAGATCGGCTGTTGCTGATGTTGTTATTTGAGGGAAAGGAGTTACTTGTAAGATTAAGGCCACTTCCAAAGAAATCACGACCTTCTGTTCCTGCAGCAGATGCTTGACTTCTCTACATACTATTTAGACATCATGTCCATGTGATGTTATTGTTCTTCTGCTTCCTAAAAATACCTTTACATTTTCAAATATACCTTTTTTTTGCTGTAAAGCTTTTTATTTCGTAAAATTTAAATAACTACCATTTGAAAGAGAATTGTGACAACTCTCCTGAGGAAGCAATAGTAATTTCAAATTGTAATATTTTTCCATACCATGAGGACTCCAGTCCTGTCCTGTGGGAGGACACACCCTTCCTTTCCCAGCTTCAGCAAGGGAAATACTGATTAAGGTGAAAACCTTTAAGTCAAAGTTTTTTCACCCTTTTTTTCACCATAAACATGGATGCATAAATACCTTGACTCTCAGAAATTTGTCATCTGAGGTTGAGAAACTCTTTTTTCCTCCTCTTAGCCAAGAGGACCCATATGTAAGAGCTCCATTGGGTTCTTCACCCTTCGTTGAGTGAAGCTGGAAGTTGAAGCACAGATTGGTTTCTTCTCTCTTTAAAGGAGCCTTAAAATTGTTTTAATGGTTGTTTTGTATTAGCTAGTCACGTTGCCTGAATTAATTTGCCTAATGGTCAACTGGAAAAATGCTTGCAGGGTGTAACTGGGCTTGGAGGTAAGGTAGGAAGAGAGGAGAAAGCTCTTTTGTTATCCCTTCTGTGGCCTGCTAAAAGCTTATTCCTCCTGTTTGCTGAAGAAATTTGCCTGCTGTATTCCTTATATTCTATAAAAGACCTTTTGGTTCTTGTTTACCCTAGAGACATGTGCACTGTTTTCTTTTTCAAATATTTTATGGTGTGGAGATCTTTGGAATTAGAAAAATTAGCCTAGGGAGAAGGAGTCAAACCAAGGAACACATAGCACTGGTTTCATATCTGCACATTGAGTTAGAGACACATTTTTGGTGTGCAGGAATCCTGGCAGTTCCTGGGACTTCAGTCTTCCTTCTCTGTCTGGTGGGGTGTTATGTTTGGATGCAGCCCAGAGTGGAGGTTGCCAGAGCCAAGATGAGATAAAGGAATGATGATCGTACCTCTCTCAATTCCTCTAAGGAGCACCAGCCACCTACAGGTCCTTGCAGCTATTCTGCAAGGTTTGGTCATGTTCTTTGTTCCAGGAGTAAAGGAAAATTACTCAAATGATGAACTGAATTTGAAATTATAGAGTTCTCCATGATGTTCAAGTTTATTTTAAAGAATACTAAAAATCAAGACACACTGTTCTTTTTTTCCTTTTTTTCCTTCCCACTTCAAGGCCAGAGTATTTAATGACAGCTAGAGTAGAAAGATGCTGGACTACTACATTATGTTATTTTTTCACCTTCTTGGGTAGTTAGAAGGGAGTTGTTTCCTTTTAGTCTTTTCTACTCTTGTAGAGCAGTTTTCTTCTCTCAGAAAGCTTTTTCTTTTTCCCTTTTCCATGTTCCCTTTTCTCTTTATTTCCTTTCTTTTTTCCTTTTTTTTTTCTTCATACTAACTATGTTGAGAGTATCATGGGATTTTTTTTTTTTTTTAAGTAGCTCCTGCCCAAACGTTTTAAAATCAAGCAAAAGTAATCACAACCTTTCTCTTCACTTGAAACCATAACATTTTTTGACAAGAAGTGCCTTTAAAGAAATGTCTCCTAATTTACAGCGGGTTGCTTTGTACTTTGTTTCTGTAACCTATCTCATTACATTTCCTGTGTGTTAAGTATGTATGTGTTATGAGCTCTTAAAAACAAATATCCCAGAAGAAAGGAATTCAGTAAATGAATAAAACATTCTTGGGTTGCCCAAATGGCAGCTTAATAGCTCATCCATTGGGACTTTCATATAATATAATGATGGTAGCCATATAAATATATGTATAGATGAATAACTTCAGTAAGGAGCTTGTTACAACTCTGCATACCACATCTGAAACGAAATCAAACTTTGAAAGTGCTGCCTGATGTGAAGGTCCAATTTTTCCAGTGCCAACTGTGAAATTCTACCTAAAAATACACAAACTGTGCGTCTGTGTGTACATACGTACACACAACTAAAACACGCTTTCAATAGCACACACATATACATATGCTGCTTCTAGGTGGAATTTAGTGTTTCTGGATTGATAGTGATTGCACTGAACTTCTAAAACATTGTAGACTATTGATGTGACTGGGTTTGCAGCAGTGTGTTTGCGATTAGGTCTTAGCCCTGGCTTTCTCAAAAAATTATAGGATAACTGGAATAGGAGTACAAGACTGTCACGTTGTATTGCCTGGGACATACACAACTTTTTCGTTAGGTTCCCCTAATGACAGAGCTTTGTAGTTATCTACTTTGATGCCTGTCTGCCACAGCAGAGTCTGTAACCTTGGGTAGGGTTGAAAGTTTCAAATAATTTTTTTTTTGGTAGCAATGATATTCTCAGGAAAACTGATTGCCCGTTATGCTAGAGTTGAAAACTTGATGTTGATGACCCTGAAAGATGGAGAGAAACCAGCTCAGACTGAACTATGGCATGGACAGGAGAAACTAGACCACCAAATGAGACATAAATAGGATAAGACAATTCATTTCCTTACTTCAAAGAATAGGAAAATGAATTTCTAGGAAGTTACTGAACTGTGGTGAGAAAAGTCTAAGTGCTCATATGAAACAGTCTCTTTTGTAAACCAGCAAAAATTCTCTCTCTCTTAGCAGGGGGAGCGAGTGGTATTGTAGTATAGACAAAAGATGCTGAAGTGCTCTTCATGAAAGGCAGCAATGCATTGATTATCTGTTGATTGTTTTAATAATGTACATCACAGAAGGGGTCCAGCCCTTTATTTGCCTATGAGTTGTGTCTTTCTCATTAGAATTTCTCATTTTCATTGGTTGGCTTTTCCTCAGCAGTTTATTGCATGTTATGTGTATATATATAAAAATAAATAAATAAATAAAATACAACCAGCAACAATCATCTGCCACACTATTCTGAAGCAGCAGCTTTTAGTGTCAGTACTCAAAAGTGATCACATAAAGCCCCATGAAAATAAGGGACTGTGATATTCTCATCCTGGTGCATTAAATTGATGGATGTTTGTTATGCTGAAGAATAAGGTGCCACTGCTGATCTTTAAGCTGAATGAAATGGCAACAACAATAAAATAATCTTTCCTAGATAAGCAGAAAAATTCCATCCTGGGACTCCTGGAGGTCAGCCGGAGCATGGGGAGACCTGTTCCCTCATGTACCTAAAGCATATTGGAGAATTGTGCTTATTTGGTGTATGAACTATAGGGAGCAAGGTGTTAGTCACAGGACTCATATGCTATGTGCACAGTAATTGAGTGGGCATATTCAGAAAATGAACCACCACAAATGAAATTTGCTGGCTACTGGGGAATGCAGGTCCAGAACGTGATACAATCTTGCATTTTTATTTTCTTTTTTAAAGAGTTTCTTTCTTTTTTTTTTAATATATATAATAGAAAAGAAAATAAGAAGGAAACAAAGCAGGGGGAGAACTGCATGTGAAAATAAGTGTATTGAAAGAGGAGTGCTTTGACAAACACTTGGGACAATTGACCAAATTGGTCACTATGTTTAACGATGGGATATAGACTGGGGGATCCGGAAGTTAATTGTTGTGTGTGGACGTTGCAACATCAGTACGATAAATTGATTGTTGTTAGTACTGAAACTGCAGTTGTTCCTCCGTTACGTTGGAGGTGATAAACTAAGAAGAATTCATATTCCAAAACTTGCATGCAATTTAGAAATCTCCTTGGGGAAGTTGAAATCATGTTGGAAGTTTAAATTAACCTGTATCATTATTGACAACCTTTCCTATCCTTTTCCTCCCTGTATTCTAGCTTGGAGAAAACTACATTTTTAAGCAGCTTTTAAATGGCAATAAGAACAACGTGTGTGTGCATTGGGTCTTTCTATAATTGCCTTTTAAAATTGATTTTTATGATTTTCACAAGTAGTAGTGCGTGTACTTTGTAACAAAGAAGCTTATTCCCACTGCCTTACTGTAAGCACCTGCCTAGTTTCCTCAGGCTCCTTTCCTCTGCTTTCAAGGGGGAAGCGATAAGCAGGACCCTCCAGCAACCTTCAGCCAGTGCCTCCACTTATTCTGTCTCTGCTTAACCTCACAATTTAGATTCTTGAACTGAGGCACTGGGCCTTTTCTGAAGGTATCTGTAACTTAAAGTAATGACTGCGTAATGGCTTTTTTGTTCTTCTTGCTGGCTTAGATTTTGTCATTCTTAACTGACCATTAAAAAAAAAAGGTAACATTTGACTATCATGGTGCTACATACATATGAAAATCCTGTCTCCTTTCCAAACATTGGGACTGAAAATGAGTTTTCCAATATGCTCTGAAAAAAAAAAAAGTTTAGGCTTAATTGGAGCTGCTGATAAATAAGAAAAAGTAATTTTTGTATGTGGTTCACCCTTCTATAAAGACTTACACAAATATTTGTGGCTGATTTTAATTTTTTTGCTGTGATTATTTTTCTGGACTGTCTGCATGTGTATATGGATATGCTAGGGTCTTCAAAAAATTAAAAAAAAATCTTTAAAAAGTGTATATACATACATATATGTATATATATGTGCATGAATGTGCATGTCCATATATACTACTCACACAAGTGTGAAAATACCCCCAGCTAGTGTGATTGTACAAGTGTGTGTATGGTCTTCTCCCTCTCTGTTTTGTTAAATATATGGTGAATTCATACTACATAGATTTTTCTTTCGATTAGAAATTTAGTAAGTAGTTTTGACATGTCACTTCACAGTACAGTTTTTATCTCTTGATCAACCGTTTCCTGTTTTCTCTCTCTGTCACAGGGTGAAAGAATGATGTGATGGATGTGAATATGGGCCGCTGGTCAGGCTCACGGCTACCTCCGTCATGCCTCGCCCTTCTGATTGTCAAGTTCCTGGCCTCCATTTGCCAGGTGGCTCACGGGGCTGCCCCGCTCGGCTTTCACTTCACACATTCCACTTACAATGCCACAGTGTACGAGAATTCTGCAGCCAGGACCTATGTCAACAGTCAGACAAGGATGGGCATTACCTTGGCTGATCTTTCATGGGATATCAAGTACAAGATAGTGTCTGGTGATGATGAGGGCTTTTTTAAAGCAGAGGAAGTCATCATTGCTGACTTTTGCTTCCTCAGAATAAGGACTAAAGGTGGGAATTCTGCTATATTGAACAGAGAAATCCAGGACAACTATTTATTGATGGTAAAAGGATCTGTCAGAGGAGAGGACTTGGAAGCATGGACAAAAGTGAACATCCAGGTTTTGGACATGAATGACTTAAGACCTTTGTTTTCACCAACCACGTACTCTGTCACGATAGCAGAAAGCACTCCTTTAAGGACTAGCATTGCACAGGTGACCGCAACAGATGCAGATATTGGGTCCAATGGTGAATTTTATTATTACTTTAAAAATAAAGTTGATCTCTTCTCAGTTCATCCTACGAGTGGTGTTATCTCCTTAAGTGGCCGGTTAAATTACGATGAGAAAAACAGGTATGACCTTGAGATTTTGGCAGTTGACCGTGGGATGAAGCTTTATGGAAACAATGGTGTAAGCAGTACTGCCAAGCTTTATGTTCACATTGAACGTATAAATGAACATGCCCCAACAATAAATGTAGTAACCCATATTCCCTTCCCATCAGACAAGGAACCTACCTATGCAGTTGTTAATGTTGATGACCTAGATGAAGGATCCAATGGAGAAATAGAATCTGTTTCCATTGTGGCTGGAGATCCGCTAGAACAATTCTTTCTGACTAAAGAAGGAAAATGGATGAATGAGTACAAAATCAAAGAAAGAAAGCCAATTGATTGGGACAGCTTCCCATATGGTTATAACCTGACTCTCCAAGCGAAGGACAAAGGATCTCCTCAGAAATTTTCTGCAGTCAAACTGGTCCACATTGCTAGTCCCAAGAAAGAAAGTATCCCCCTAAAGTTTGAAAAGGAGGCATATGATATTTTGATCAGTGAATTTTCACCTCCTGGAGTGGTGGTTGCAGTAGTTAAGCTGATGCCTGAGCCTCAGGGTGTGGAATACAGAATATCTCCAGGTGAGGATGCTGAGTATTTTAAGATCAATCCCAACACAGGCCTTATTACTACTGCTCATCCTTTGAAAATCATTGAGAAGGACGTCTATGAATTAGAAGTATATGCAAACAAAGGTGGTGATTTAAAAGCACAGGTTACAGTCAGGTTAGAAGATGCCAACGATCACACTCCGGAGTTCCAGCAGCTCTCCTACAGCTCATTCGTCAATGAAAGCGTCCCTGTGGGGTCCAGCATTTTGGCAGTGTCAGCAGTTGATGAAGACAGGGGAGAAAATGGATACATCACATACAGCATTGCCAGTCTGAACTCACTGCCGTTTACAATAAACCAGTTTACAGGTGTCATCAGCACATCTGAAGAGCTGGATTTTGAGTCCTCACCAGAAAGCTACAGATTCATTGTGAGAGCTTCCGACTGGGGTTCTCCCTACCGCCACGAAAGTGAGGTGAATGTCACCATATACATAGGCAATGTCAATGATAACAAACCCCTCTTTGAAAAAGTGGCCTGTCAGGGAGTGATTTCATCTGATTTTCCTGTTGGTGGTCATATCACTGCTGTTTCTGCAATAGACATAGATGAGTTAGAGCTTGTGAAGTACAAAATAATCTCTGGAAATGAACTTGGCATTTTTTATTTAAATCCAGACTCTGGTGTCCTGCAACTTAAAAAATCTCTTGTTAACTCTGGCATAAAGAACAGTAATTTTGGCCTTAAGATAACGGCAACTGATGGAGAGAACTTTGCTGATGCTATGTTTGTTAATATTTCAGTAATTCATGGGAAAGTGTCTTCAAAGACCTTTAGCTGTAGAGAAACTAGAGTTGCACAGAAGCTAGCAGAAAAATTGCTCAAAAAGGCAAAAGCAAATGTGAAGCTGAATTTGGAAGATGGTTTTCTTGATTTTTATTCGGTCAACAGGCAGGCACCCCATTTTGACACATCCTTTCCTACTGATGTAAAGGTTTCAGAGGATCTGCCGGTTGGTGCCACCATCCTGAGGATAAGAGCCTATGATGCAGACTCAGGCTTTAATGGAAGAGTACTTTATACAATTTCTGATGGTAATGTGGATAGTTGTTTCGACATTGACATGGAGATGGGGATACTTAGTGTTCTCATGCCCTTGGACCGTGAAAAAACAGAGCTCTATCTCCTTAATATTACAATTTATGATTTAGGTAATCCACAGAAATCTGCATGGAGACTGCTGACTGTCACTGTGGAGGATGCAAATGATAACAAGCCTGTTTTTCTACAGGACAGTTACTCGGTTAATATTTTGGAAAGTACAAGTCTTGGTACAGAGATTATTCAGGTAGAAGCCAGAGATAAAGACCTAGGATCTAATGGTGAAGTGACTTATTCAGTACTGACGGATACCCATCAATTTGCTATCAACAGTTCCACGGGAGTGGTGTATGTTGCAGATCAGCTAGACCGGGAAGCAAAAGCGAACTACACGCTGAAGATTGAGGCTAGGGACAGAGCAGAGAGTGGCCATCAGCAGTTTTCTGTTGTGCCTCTGAAGGTTTTTTTGGATGACGTTAACGACTGCTCTCCGGCCTTTATACCATCCAGCTACAACGTGAAGGTCCTTGAGGACCTTCCGGTTGGCACTGTCATCGCTTGGCTGGAAACTCACGATCCAGACCTGGGCTTGGGAGGCCAAGTCCGCTACTCGCTGGTGAATGATTACAACGGGCGGTTTGAAATCGACAAAGCCAGCGGTGCTATCCGCCTAAACAAGGAGCTTGACTACGAAAAGCAGCAGTTCTACAACCTGACCGTGCGTGCCAAGGACAAGGGGCGCCCCGTTTCTCTCTCTTCTCTTTCTTTTGTGGAAGTTGAAGTGGTGGATGTTAACGAAAACCTTTATACCCCCTATTTTCCTGACTTTGCTGTCATTGGATCTGTAAAGGAGAACTCCCGCATTGGTACAAGCGTTTTGCAAGTTGCTGCTCGAGATGAGGACTCTGGAAGAGATGGAGAGATCCAGTATTCCATCAGGGATGGCAGTGGCCTGGGGAGATTCAGCATAGATGAAGAAACTGGTGAGTTTTGTTTCTAACTTCCTTTCTGTTTCATAGTGTTTTTTTCAAAAGCAAAGCTTAGGAATAATTGTTTTCCGCAAGAAATTCAGTTTTTTTAAGAGGCAAGATAAAATTATAAATAAGGATTTTCCAGGCACAGCAATGACGTTATTTAATTACCTGGTTACATTCATCACTCTGTGGATGTGAAATAATACACATTTCTTTTCAGCAGCTATGTGATGACTCCATTTAGAAGGCTGTGATACTTACAGAATGACTGGCTTACAGTCACTGCATTATGTGTTGATCATTGTCAATTACTCAGGTCCCCTCCACTGAGTCATAATACTCATGACCTTGAATATAGTGTTAAGCCCAATGAAAGGAAATAAGGAGCATGAAACAAAGATTATTTTGTTCTAAAACCTATTTGTGGTCTTCTTGTTGGGAATCATTTTTCATGGGAGTTGTTCTGGAATGATGCACCATCCTGTGTAATCCACTTTCTTGTAGCATGGTGTTCGTCAGTATTGGTGTGCATATGTAAAAGGTGGAAATCCAGGGAAAGGTTCGTAACTGTAAATGAGCTGTGCTAGCTTTCCTTTGGTGGTGGTAGTATTATAAATATTGACATTAGAAAGCATTGTTAATATAGTGAAGGTTTTTAAGATGCTGAACTTTACTACCACACCACCCTATTGGAAAGTGTTCAAAATGCTAAGTACAGAAGTGTGTTTACTAAAACACATAAAAAACGGGCTATTTAAATGTCTGATGGTTGTTGGGAGTAATTGTACAGCTGTGCACTACTAGAAGTAGTGAGGAAATTAGAAAATATTAGTCAACAGTTTCAGAAATTATATTAAATATGTTAGGTCTGTGGGTTTACTGTGGTTTGTATGTCTTTTTCTGAAGCTTTTAATTGAGAATGTGGTATTAAACATAAGATTAAAATGTATGTTTTGGCAAATTCAGACTGTTCAATCAAATGTCAACTTTCTAAACTGAACATTATGAAAAACAGACGACATTACAAATGCTGTGGCTCTCATCTAAGTATAAGCAGAGAAAAATATTTTTATTCTATTTTTGCTATAGTCTCGCTGCTACAGCTGTACACAGATGATTGCAGTCAAAACCTTATGTCCAGAAACATCAGACTTGAGTGTCAGAAGTCAAGAAGGCATGCAGTCTAATTTCCAGAAATGTTAAGAACTCCCATATCCTGCGGTGCTAATAGAGGCTGAAGGCATTCAGGCAACATTATTTAGACAGTTGGACATGTATTTAAATTTTAAGCTCCTTCATTTGAAAATGTTGTCCTACCTACTGAGTAGCAGCAACTTCATCTCAATGGGTTCTTTATAAAGCAGAGGGAGGTTGGTCCAAATGCTGCAGTATTAATACAGAAATCTCAGGATTCAACTTAAGTTGTACTTAAAAGAGTTGGTAGGGAAAGTAACTCTTTACATGTCACTTATAAGTAAAATAACCAGTTTTTTCACCCTGTGCCTATAGTAGTAGAGGTGATGGCCTACAATAAGTTAGGTCCCTTGGTCTGTAAAGCACAAATCATGTTTTAACATGAGTGGGAATTGTATTCAATATTCTACATTAAACTTACTTTCTTTCTTTCCAAAATTGAAATACATTTTGTGGAGGGGAAAAAGCCCCAAATCTCCCAAGATGCAAATATTTTTCTGCCTTTCACTCTTTCATGAGTGTTTTGTGAAAATGAACCAACCTGTGCTATTTCACTTAATCATTCCAGAAGGGACTTGATAATTCAGCAGATTAAAAGATTTGGGATTCTTGTTCTGTTTTCCCCTAATGTTCAATACAACATAAGCCTTCTTGAAAGCAATTTGAAGAACACTTTGGGTGCAGAGCTGCAGCCAGGACGATGTGGAGGGCAGGGCTTCAGGGTTACTCCAGGTCGCGCTGTTGTAAGCTGAATGCAGAATTTGACCTTCTGTGTCAAATAGAATGCAACATTAATACTCTGCTATTGAACTGGTGGCAACTTAAATGCTGCTGAATGATGAATCAGCTTTCTAGCTGTAGAAAAGGGCTTAAGTCACATATTGAATTAATTTATAAAGAGATAGCTGTTTATTTACTTTCAGTGCAGTTCATTTGTCACTTTTAAACTGACCAACTCTATTGGCTTATGTTCCGTCTCTCCTGAAATGTGTGAAGGTAAGCAGGAGTGTGAAGTACAACAAATCAATATTTTTGGCTGCTGCCTTAATGAAAAGATGACTGCAGCATCCATTATAATCATTGGGATATAAACTGGGCCAAATTCATCCTGATATGTGAGCAGGCTGGACTGCAGGCAGGTCTGTGCTTTCAGCAAAATTCAGCACAAGTGTATTATTTTTATTTTTATGAAATATTACATCTTAATGGTGTTGCCCGGTGTGTTGAGTGAGATGTGCTTTTGCTCCCTGAGGCACATTGATACTGAGGAGTTGAAATGGTGCCAGCATACCTGAGGAGAAGCAGGCCTTCATGATGGATGCACACATGCACCATGCTGCTGCATGTTCCTTTTCATGATGGCTTCTTCTTCTTCCACTATAGGTGCATCGGGAAAAAGCAACGCTCAGGGGGATCTTCTCAGTCTCTACAAGTGCCTGAAAGGAGGTTGTGGTGAGGTGGGGGTCAGTCTCTTCTCCAAGTAACAAGTGGCAGGACAAGAAGAAATGGCCAGGAGAGGCTTAGATTGGGTATTAGGGAAAATTTATTCACTGAAAGAGTTGTGAGGCATTGGAACAGGCTGCCCAGGGATGCGGTGGCATCACCATCTCTGAAAGTGTGGATGTTGCAGTCAGGACCATGGCTTAGGGTTGGACTTGGCAGTGCGGGGTTTGTGGTTGCATTCAATGATTTTAGAGGTCATTTCCAAGTTAAATGATTCTATGATTCTGTGATCTAACTCCACCAAGCTTGATCTGGCTTCTGGTGTGGGTTCCACAACAGGCTATTCTCCGTTCAGTGGACTGTGTTCAGTGAGTTTGAGATTCTCCTCTGTATTGGTCCATATGGATCCCTCTGCACAGTGTAAATGTGCCAATCTGGGTGCCTTTGCAGTTTGGTAAGAGATGTACTGTGGGGGTGAGCCTGGAATTCCCTTCTTGCAGTGCTGCTGTTTGCCTCACGTCATACAGAACTGGTTTGGAAGGTTATCGTTGTTACAGCATTCACTGTTAAATACTCCAGTTCATTTGTGGTGGTGACCAGAAGCAGAGCAAGTATTTTCCAGATAAAAGTGTGAATCACTTCCAATTTGCTTCAGTGGATTTACTTTCCATTTCCAGGAGGCTGAGCCAGTACAAGTCTGTAAATAAATAGAAAGTCTCCTGAAGTGGATAGCTGCAGTTCCTGACCATTCAACTCCATCTGTGGTTTCCCACTACTTTAGACAGAAAATAAAATTTTTCTTGGGTTTAGAAGTGAGTCATGATTCATAACTAAAAATCTGGTTTAAGACTTTTCTAGAGGTAAAAAAAAGGGAGGAACTTTTTTATTAATAGCGAAGTCTTATTTCTTGATTCGTGCCTCAATGGGTATTGCATTTGTTGCCAGCCTAGGTGTATAGTTCTGTAGTAGTCGAAAATAAAGAGGAGGCTGACAAGGTAAAGGGTGGTGGGGAGAAATGCTCCTCCCCGAGCTCTCCTTTATTGAGGTAGAGGGGTCATGGTGATCGGGAGGGAGAGCAGGGAAGGAGGGCCACCGCCAAGCAGATGGTGAGGCCGAACGGCCTGGCAGAATGGCTTGGCAAAATGGCCCCGACTGCCTAGAGGTAGCTGGTTATATTGGGAAAGGGACGACCAATGAGGGAAGAGGGAGAGGGTGGTGCAAGCATACATAAACCAATCCGAACGCAAGAGGGAGGGGCACAATTCAAATCAACCAATGATACAAGTAACGGTGGAGAAGGATCTAGGAGGATGGGAGGAGCCAGGATCCTGGGCATGCCTCTCGCAATCCCGGGGCGGAGTCAATGTGGGTAGCGGCAGAGCGTCCGCCCAGGGGGCGGAGGCAGCACAGGGCTGACCCACCGCGACATAGTTCAAACTCATTGATTTTCTATCTTCATTGGCATGTTTATTGACTGTTGATATACATGTCACAAACTTGCCATTTAAGAACCTTGCATCAAGGAACATGTAATGTGATCCTGCCTTTTATGGGTTCATTTTAGGGTTTCATTTTCCTTCTGTCTCCTGTTCAGAACTGCTTTCCTTTTTTTCTTGTTTCGGGTTTGTTTTTTGTTTTGCGTCACTCTTCTCTTGGAATCCAGAGATGTAATCTGTTATGAAATATGGTCGTCTACAATGAGAGCTAGTCACTGCAGGCTTCTTCAAGTCAACAGAAAGAAACAATCAACTGAGAGACATGATTCATGTCACCCTAATGTTAAAAATGTGGAATAACTTGGGTGAATCAAGTGCAGAGGTCCTTATGAGAGTAGCTCAGGTAGAGGTCTACACTGAGTGTCTTGCTTTGGTCACACATAGCCTGACCCTGTTGACTGTAAACCAACTGTAAACAAGAGTATATACTGACAGCTTTACTGCTAGGTAGTTTGTGATGACTCCTCTCTACCAGATTCATGGTTTTAATTTAATTTCAGGGAATTATATTTCATTCTGAAACCTAAACACAAGTGTGCTTCTAGATAGAAAAAGTGAAAAAAAGGTTTTTAATACTATAGGGGTGAGAGTTACATAAATAATACTTTCTGGTTTTTCATTTTCTGAGAATACAGTCTTATCGTAGTGGGTAGAACATCCCACCCTCTTTTCTATCTATAGAAATTGATAAATATCTGATATTTTGATCTTACTTGTGGGAGTGAGTGGAAACCTTCCCCTTGTGCAACTCTGATACTACAGAGAAGCTGGAGCCATTTCTTCATCTTCACTGCTTCCTGCCTGGGGTGCACCTCCACTCTCTTTGCCAGTCTGCTGATTGCAGTTCCTTAGAACAAAATTGTGTAAAACCCGCTCTTATATCTCTGGATTGTTGTAACACAACATGAGTAGAGATGTGCTAAAAAATTTTGTGAGATGAGAGTGTGCTCTGAGATTCCATCATAGGTTAGCTCTAATAGCTATGACTACTCTTGTGGAAATGGTCTCTGTCAGAGGTCCTACGCTGCCTTATTAAAAACATGGATTTTCTCAGCTCTAGTATGTACACCTCATAGTCCTGATCCGACAGCAAAGTGGTGTATTTTTGTTGTCTCTGAAGCTGGTGGTGAGTCCAACAAATGCATATGGGCTTATGATATCATCTGTCTCAGGTGACTAAATACCATCTATCAGAGCCTCTTTGCTGGCTGCAGTGGAGATTTGAACAACTAGTGGGAGTTCCTGACTTCTTGAAAGGTCGAGTTAGATGAGATCAGTCCTAGCCTAAATGCTGGAATCTTCCTTCTCATTTTTTTAATGATCTGTAGTTCGGCTAAGTGACATTTTTTAGTCTAGCTACACTTTTTAGTCTGGCATCTGTTTCTACATGTTAATGTAACAGCCTGGCACTTGAAGAGTTTCTATATTTACCCATATGCTACCCATGGATGTACTGGTAATAGCAAATGATCAAAGTGAATTTTAGAGGAGCAGAGAGACGAGGCACACTCAGCATCTTCTGCTGCAGAGGCTTCTGTAGGGTTTGTCAGAGTTGGCGTGGCAGCGTCCTGATATGGAAGGAATGACTAACTCCACTGCACAGGTGGGAAAACTGGAGCAACAAGTCTTTTACTCATTCTCAGGAAAGTGTGGAAACATCTTAAGTCCCATTGAAATTGAACACAAAGATAAAACAGTGGTATTAATGAAATGCTTACGGGATCTTTAATGTTCTTGCAAAGCCCATAAGCATGGACTTAAGTAATACTTTCAAGACTTACTGACTTTATTTCTTAAGGCTGTTCAGCAATGTGAGTCCCTTGACTTTCATTAGAACTTTAAATTTAGGCATTAGCTGACACTAATTTCTACCTCTGTAGAATGCAAGCTGTAGATGGCTCTGTTAACTTGTTATCTTTAGGTGTTTCAGCCCTGAAATTCACATTAACAAGCCAGTCCTGTCTTTCACAGTGCTGAAAGCTTAAAGGTACTGTTAAATGGAGGGAGAGTTCAAATTATTACAGACTCCATGGGTTTATTTATGGTTGTAAAGATAGTGGTCTGATCTTCTGTTTGGATACCTCAAGAGTGATAGAAATTCCTGACAAACTGTGGCTATAGAAGGCAGTTGGTGCTGGAAAACCCTAATCATGGCTTCAAATGACTAATAATGGAAACTAAAACCACCAGATGATATAGTTTACAATAAACTAGACCTACCTGCACTGTTACATCTATTTGGCAGAAAGGAATAAATTTATTGCTTCAGACTCTTTGCATCTTGTTGCTGTCCCTCTGAAATAGTTTTCAATTATTGTGTGTGCAGGTTGAAGGATACTTTCATTTACTACAGTTTGAGTGGTTTGATAAATATTTATGTGGGACCATTGCTAGTGGTTCCTTGAAAAAAAATGAAGTAAAATGAAAATGGTTTGTGATACATGTTTTTCTCATCTCACTTGTTTAATTTTATGGAGGCGTGTAGGAGCTAGTGGGTGGATCTGGATGGACTCACTGGCAGAATTGAATTCACTGTAGAGTTTCAAGACGTTAGTATTACGGATGTTCTTCATCTTCCTGGAGAGTGTAGGCAAATTTCATTACCTAGAGCCAGTATTTTGGAGCCACTTTATTATCCCAGGCTTCTAAACCCAGTTTTCACAGTAATTTCAGGCCATGCCCGAAGAAGTGCTGGTGGGTGTTGCTAGGAGGAGGCTTAGGAAAAGAGGGTTGCTCACAGAGTAGGCACTTGCAGCAGGCACTCATGAGGAGATCATCTGCCCTCAGCCCATCCATGGTGTCTCTCCTGGGCAGCCTCTTTGGGAAGGAGTGTGCCAGATGGATCACAGAACACAGTCCTGGCCAAAATCTGGTCTGTCAGCCTGTATCTGTGTCAGGCATGAATAAAGCATTCCTGGGAGCAGCTATTTCTGAGCCTGTGGTACTGTGTTATCATTGTTCTGTGAGTTATCTCTGGTAGCTTTTAACAGAGCAAGTGTTCTTCATATAAGATTTCCACTTTTAGGAAAACAATCATTAACTTTTTCTTTTTCTTTAAAATTAGTTGTGGTAGAAAACCAATGATTTATATACAAATCCCATGTCTATGTGTTTATAATTTCCCTGTCATTTCTAGATTTAAATTAGTAAGGAACAAGGCTTGTCTTAGTTTCACTGGAGCAAATTTGTTTAACTTTTTTTCTTATAATATGAACCCTAAAACAATGCATCAGCTTAAGAAAATATTTACTTTAAAAGGCTCTGAGTATCATTCTGACATATTTTCAAAGTCTCCTATGTGAGGCCAGTCATGCAGAATTGTTCCATTCAAGCTGTTCAGCTCTCTAGGCTTTATACCCCATGAAACAGCTCACAATGTACAATTTTTATAGCTAGCTGTAATTTTCATGCTTTCCCTTCTTTGGAAAATGTTTAGAGAATCTCCTTATTATTCAGGATGCTCCTCGTGATAGGGCATTTTGTCTCAATCTCCAAGTAATTTATTTATTAATAAAGAAATGTGTAGTCTGTATTTCCTCCTGTCACCTTTATTACCCTTGAGAGACGTTTTCAAGAGCATTTTGTATTATGTGTTCTGTTATTCTCTCCCTTAGTGTGTAATCCCAGAAGTGACCTCTATATTAGCTCGTGCATCATCATCCATTAAATTATACCCAGGTGCTCCTGCAGAAAGCTTATCTCCAAGGTGCCAGCGAAGGGACCAAGCCACAAGGTAGGGAGTTAGATGATATTAGAGGAAAATTGACTTCCAGTGTCTGGTGTTCATTCTGAGAACATGAGCACCAGCTTTATCCTGGCATCACTTCAGACCATGAGCAGCAGTTCATGGTAGTTCAGAGGAAACTGGAGAAAATTCCATTTTAGCAGTTCCAAAGCACCAGTGGAAGCCAAGGACATTGAGAAGCGATCTTGTTCATTCAAAACCACAAGCTTACAAACATATGGAGGGCAATACGAGCACTCCTCTCTTCCAGGGATATACAGAGGAGGATGTTTGGACAATGTCTAAGGTTACATGGAGCCATTTTTTTGTACTGCCTAATCCTTTTCTGTAACAAGTCCAGGAGAGAAATCTCCACTGGCCAGCAAAATTGAGGACACATTTTGCTATCTGACCTTGCAGCAGGTTGTGTGGCTTTTTAGGGAGCAGTAGAACTGGACAGAGTTTGTGGGGCTGGTTTGGAGTGGTAGCACTGGACTGACTGATCACATATCTCTTCCCCTGCTTGAATACGTAGGTTGGCCCCAGGATTTACCTTGGAAGCTGGTTTAAAGGGTACTTTTTATAAAGCTGTTTGCATTTCAAGGACTGCAAGTAATGGTTAATCAGGCAGTTGCTTGTTAAGCTTTTCCAAGCTTTCATTGCTCTCATTGCTAAGAAATTGTGTCATGTTTTAGGGCTGCTTGGCTAATTTCAGTGTTCAAGTCTTGGAACTTGTTAGGTGTTTGCCAACAAGGTAAAAATAAAATAAAATTAAAAAGCCCTCCCATGTCAGATCTCTTTGAATTCACATATACATATTTACCTGAAAATAGATGTTTGGAGATGAGCTTCTATAGCTCATGGAACAGATTCTTTTAATCTGTAGTCTGCTGTTTAATGTAAACATCTTTATTGCATTTTGTACACTTACGGTGTCTTATTAGCATTGAAGTGTTGCCAGTAAGAAATAACTGAGAGAAAGCCAAACAGAGTGCATGTGGGGAGGGGATTTTCATTGCAGTTGGTTTGCCTTGGGTGTTTGCACTAATACATTGCTGTGTTTCTCAGAGTTAAGTTGTCCGCTGGCAATTGACCTTGTCATTTTGTCCATGGTCAACAAAAGGGTAGTTCTGTTCAGCTGAGGCAAGAAGTTTGTCACAAGTGTTGCTGCAGTGTTCCAGCAGAGCGGGAAGTGCGTGAAGGTGTAGGAGTGTGCTTTGTGTTCTTTGTGCAGAGAGCTGTGGGTCTGCAGAGAGCTGTGCTACATGCCAGCACAACCTGCACCTAAAATGACTGGGAATATCAGGATGTGCTGTGGCACTCACCCACCTCTCCCTTGAGATCCATGTGTTGATTTTTTGCTCTTAGATGTCTCAACTTTGCAGCTGTTACTCGCTGGAGACAGTCTGGTTACCACAACCCCCCTTGAGAGGGAGGCAGCCTGAAGCTACTTCTCTTAGGAAATGCTTTTCAATTACTTTGATGATATTTTTCTCTTGGAGTGGAGCAAAATGTGCTCACTGTGCATGTATGAGCGACAGTTCTTCAAGGTGATGGACTGGAAAGGTGAGAGTAATCTGATTGTATGTGGTTTCAACAGCTCTCTGCTTCCACGGTGCGATGGCAAGGTCTGCCTGTCTTTCAAAGCTGAAGCTTTTGGTTTTTTAGTTTTACTAAAATGTGCATAGCAAATTAATTTCTGATTTTAGACCTTTGCAGCCCATAATGAATTGCATGCATCTTTATTTGGGGATTTTTTATCTTTATTTGAAAATTTTACTGAAGAATTTGTGTTCTGGAAATGTAACTTTACACACAGATCGTTAAAAACACTTTTGCTTCTCACCAGTGGTTCAGTTTATAAGGGAAAGATTTGGCAAAAAGAAAAAAACAAACCGTTACTGTCAATCAGTTAATTTTTTTTTCCCAAAAATTTTATTTTTACAAGAGAATGACTATGGGATTTAATTAAATTTGCCAGAATACTTCAGAGTCCCAGAACACCTTTCATCTAAAGTACACAAATTATTTTCCACATTTTAATGAAGGAAGCTCTTTGATGTACAGTGTCTATGTAGTTTCCCATTTTACTGAAAGGTGCAGATAAGTTAATAATTTGAGATTTTTTTCTCTTTTTTGGGGATGGGGGAATGACAATGCAGAAATTCAATAAAAGCAGTGGGAACTTCAGGTGTTCGGTGTCTCCGTGACAAAGCTGTACTTAGCCACAGTGAATAGTGGTGGATGGGACAGATTTTTCTGACTCCCAATGTGTTTTTCCACGAGACCACCCTTCTTACGCTGTACAGGGTCTTGGATCTGGTTTTAAAAGGATTGGATTTTACTGTTTCTTTTTGAAGTTGTTTGTAAGGATGAACTGGTTTGGTTTACTCTGCTATCCTTACACTGGCTATATCAGTTTGTTTTGGTTAATTATCATTTAGCGGTGACTCTTAGATGATGGCAGGTTGTAGTCTAAGCCATCATCAGTGATCAATGCAGCTTCCCTGGGGTGACAACCTTCTGTTTTGCTGTGGGGGAAAGAGCAGTGGATGGCCACATGCACCAGCAGTGTGGGCTGATCCAGGGATAACCAGATAACAGGACTGGGGCTGGAGAGAAGCCTCAGCAGGCTTTTGGGGCTGATTCTTCTGGGTGGCAGTGAGAGCTCTGAGCGGCTGCAGGAGCCTCCCCAGTCTGGAGCAGCCTCCCTTGCTTTACCCTTTCCCAGCACTGCCTGTCAGAGACAGTCACCTCATCCTTCTCTGTAAGGAATTCCTGAATACAGCAGATTGAGCCCCTGTGAGATACTGGTACAGCTTCCATTGGAAACCTAGAAAGCATTTAATGTTCTTTTGTTCACTGCCACAGGACCAGGATTGGGCAGTGTGTTCCGTGCTGTCTGTACCTCAGATTAGAGGTGTGTCTTCAGCTCTACAATGAGCAGCTACACCATCCACTGGCTAATGAAATGAGATGGTTTTTGCAAGTATGTGGCTCCTTTGCAACCCAGCGTGGCTCTGCCTTTAATGAGGTATCTTCCTTTTTGGTACATTCAGTGTGGGCAGCAGTTCAGTGTAGGCAGCAAGCTGCTTCTGAGGTACATAGTGTCATGCTGGAGAAAAGCAAAATAATCCGAAAAAGAAGATTTGTGCCCATAGTGACATTTGTAGAGGAGATGGGGGCTGTTCATGAGGCAGGGCCAGGACTGGCATTTAGCTGTGCTGGCTGTGAAGGGTAAATAGCAAAATCTGTTTAATAAATATGACTAATAAATTTAGGACTGGTGATTCTAAAGTTTGTCCCTCCATCAGTTTATTGTCAAAACCTATTGCAGCTTCTGTCTAAAACTGTAAGGTAATATCTACATTATGTCAGAATATTCTCAACTATAAAGATTGAATTTGTTGATGCGGGAAGTGGGAAAAAACATTTGGCTAGTATATGTTGCTGGCTGTAGCCATTGCTCCATTGCAAAGTGCTCCACTCCTATATTGTTAGGAGCACAGAAGGACTCTGTTGTCTTTGTGTAAACATACCAGTGTTTAAAACTTTTTGCATATGCTTCTGCTCTTTCATGGGAATTTCCTTTAATTGCTTAATCTCTCATAATGAATATTAATCTGTCACTGGCAAAGATAAAATCCAGCTAATTCTCAGAAAATCTGTTTCTCTTTCTCTGTACCCACAAATTAAAACTCGTCTGATAACAGTTGGAAGCTCTATCTAGACACTGAACGTGGTCAGAAATAACTGTAGGGTGCAATGCACTGTCACTCATAATCCAGTCCACTTTGGCCCAGAGGGTTTGGATTCTCCTGGCAAGTCCCTGGAGGGGATGGGAACCTCTGGTATAGGGGCCATGGATCCCCTTTCCCTGGTCACCCGGATCCAGGAGATAGAATCTTACCAGTGGGGTTCCTTAAGGGCTCATCTATACACAAAAAACCCCAACCAACCCACGGAGCAAGCTAACAATTAAACAAGCTTTTGCGACTTGAATTGCTTTTGAAGAATCCCATGTTTTCAAGAAAATAAGGTGGTGATTACCAGCTCCCTTTACACCTGGCATATCTCTGCTCTGACTATAACTGCTCATTCCTGGTCCTGAGTGCTGTTTCCTAGTACCTTCCCTCAGTGACTCTTTTTTTTCCCCGCAGCCACTGGTAAACGAGCTCAAGAAAGCAATGAGAGAAGACCTAATTTTTTTTTTATTATTATTACAATTTTTTTCCTTGAGGAAAAGAGTGGAAGGATCAGCTCCTTGGTTGCATTTATGGGCCTTGCAAACTCAAGCCATTTTGCTGAAGCTAGAGAGGGAGATCAGGTGCAAATTGAAGTATTGCATTGCCCTTTTGATGCTTGTGGCCCTGTGGATTTGAGAGCATCTATGCACAGAGCTGCAGTGGTTTAATTCGTGTCATTGAAATTCATACTGAGACATACTGGATGTTTACTTGTCGATATGGGAAATTCGTAATTCCCTGAAGTTGCTTGGTGGAGAGTCGTCCTGATAAACCAGAAGTGATTTTAGCAGGATGGAGGAATGACTTGGAAATAACACATGGTGAGATCTAGTGCTTTGTCCTGGCTTTAGTGTGGAAGAGGCAGTTGTGATGGAGTGAGCAAGGTGTGTGCTAACATGGGATTCAGCGTGTTAGCTGATTAGGATGCTTATTTGCTACGTGGTGTTTATGGTGTTGGTCCCTGAGCCTTGGGCTGAAATCACAAGTCAGAACAACTATCAGATGGCTAAAGCTGCTTACTGCATGTCACAGAGGGAGACAGAATCCCTCTGGCAATATAACTAACCTTTTCATGCCTCACTTTACCTGTCTGTACAATAACTCTAATGATCATCTCATTGTCAAAGGCAGTTTTGTGGCAGTTGTGATACTTGCATGATTAATGGCTTTAAAATGCTGTGAATGATTTTGATGGAAAGACATATCAAAATGCAATGCAGCAACTGGGTAACGCAGTCTTGGTATTTGGGGGGTGTTAAGGGAGAAGTCCCTTCAGGATTCACTTCTTCCCAGTCTCATCTCCCAGGAGAACTGTAGTATCCCAGTGACCTATTTAAGCCAGTACATTTATTCCGAATAATTAACTATAGAAATGTTACACTGACTGCACTGAACATACCCAACAGCCATGTGCTCAGATAGCTCAGTCATTCCTTTCAGCCTTCCAGGGGTGAGTGATGCTTCAAAGCCTGGCTCACTGCAGTGCTGGGTAGAAATAAAATGCTAAATAAATTTCAGGATCAAGTGAGACAAATCTTTACTGTTGCTCCCTGCATGCCATAATCACCAGGTCTCTGACCTGGCCAAGGGGCTGGCTGTGGCTTTGTGCTGCAAGTAGTCCTATGATGCATCATTTTAAATGGGTAAGAAATACAGCTACAGAATTCTTTTTAGTTGTTCTTTCCAGTTGTGGTGCTGATGGCCACAGATGGATAGAACTGTTGAACTTTTGCTTTGGAAAAGCATTCCTTTTAAGACATAATGGGAGACCATTTTGGTGGACTCAGAATTTTTTGGAGTTATGCTTCTGCCTCTCAGGTGCCATTGGAAAAGTCTATTTTGGTGTTCCTGAGACAGGTCATACTTTTTGTGATACCATACCATACGTAATTTATCAAGGGCATGGGCTAAGATGGGGCTCTGCTATTAACCAGGACCATAATTTTCATTTCATATTATCCCCCGAAAAGTGGGTGGACCTCCAGCCGAGCATGCCCAGCTGCAGGACAGTAGACAGCAAAGCATGCCAGAAATGTGCATGTTTTATGTCCATGCCATGGGTGGAATGTGAGCGTAGCAAGGAGGGAAAGCTGTAGATGAAAGCCAAAACACAGCAGAAGCTCATTTGAAGATTCTCTCTATTTACCTAAATAAATAGTTCTGGCAGCTGCTAGCTAACTTGCCTGCTTAGACTATTTTCCATGTCAATAAGGAGCACTGCCATGGTGTCCTTGTTTTACGTCCAGTACAAGGCTCACCAGAAGTGACATAAATTAATCTGAGCAACTAATTCCCATTTTTGGGCATGAGGCCAGGAAGTTTGAGGCAGCATGCAGAAGCTGGGGAAGCAGATTAATGCTGCCTGCAGCATGTGGTATTTTGGCTCAAAAATGTGCTGAAGGAAGACACGTCTACCATGGCTTCGCAGCCTTGCCAAAACATTTGCTGCATTGTGAGGCATAGAAGGTAGTAGTTGTTTTAGGGAAGCATGCTCTGCCATCTCATATTCCTCCCAGTTTTCCACTCTGATTAAACTTATGACTTCTAGCCCAAAAGCAGAGTTGCAGAGTTCTCCTTTCTTTCATGTGATGCTTGATCTTCTCTGTTTTTCTGGGATTTTTATAGTTTTATTTTCTTGTGGAAGTATCTTTCTTCCCAGGACAATCTAAATTCCCAGCTATTCTCTATCAAAACCCCTGTTGTCTCCACCTTGCACTGTTGTAGCTTCAGAACCAGTTGGATGGGTTTTTCCAGTTTTTCACTAACTGGAGCTAAGCTCAGGACTGGAAATCTTGCTAATGATTTCCGGAATCTGTCATGATTGGGAATAATTTCATGTGCCAGTGTATGAACAGGGCTAGGTAGTGCAGGAAAGAATTTTTTAATTTAGTGGAGATTCCTAAGGTTTAGGCAAACACAAATATTATTGATACTACAGCCTTGGCTGAGTTGCTTGGTGTCTCTGAAGTTTATTTATTTATTTGTTGAATTGCATGTTCAAAAGATGTAGAAGCTTTGGGATAGAAAATGTTACAAAGATTTTAAAGAGTTATTAAACTACATGGCAATAAAAAAGAATTCCCTATCCCTAATCATTCATATATTGTCTTTTTTTATGTGAAAATGGTTTTGTGTTTCTAATCAGCCAGAAAGGAAGTTGGTCTCTAGGCAGTGATATTGCTAATGGTGATAAGCAAATGAAACACGGAAAAAGTCACGCTGAAGGTAATGTTCCTTGGTCCTTGTCATCAGCCTCTGTTTTGACTTTTTCATTGTGGTGGCAATGAGTGATGTTAAGAGTGTCTCCTGGGCAACATACTGCCTCAGTGGTATGATTTATGGTCCACTATTTTAGAGAAACTGCAATATTCTGCTTGATTCTGAAGAGAGCTTTAAAAACATACAGAAGTTGGGAAAATATTATCTGTCTTTTAAAAACAAGATCCGTGAACAGATGTATGGGTCTATTCTGTCACCATACAGATGGGCAGAAAACATTTAGTTGTCATGGCAACAAAATGTATAGTACCACAAATGAAAAAGAAATATATAAAAGAAAAGTATTTGTCTTGCCAGTTGTTATATCACAGCAGCTGCTGAATTTGAGTTTTATTGTCCTGAAACTTCAACTCAAAATCCTCCAGACCACGTTTCTCATTAATGCGGTATCTGTATCATGTAGGCTTCCTGCAATTTGCCTTCAGATCTCCTTACTCTGGGAGGCATTGGCATTTTCATCTCTAGTTATTTATTTAGATGTGGTTTCTCTCTTGAATGAGCACGGGGCAGTAAGCAGTAGATGGATATCTCTGTCCTCATGAAGCAGCTCCTAGATGAATTAACATTTCTATTGTGTTATTAACTGAGATTTCCATATTGCTGAGCATGATGGGCTGTACCCTTGATATTAGGGTGAAACAGGAACTGTTTAGGCTGTAATCAAAATTCCTGTATATCTGTAAATAAAATGAGCAGAAGGAAATAATGTAGCGTATTTGTATTATTCATTGGGATATTCTGTTGTAAGAAAATCAGTCTTTGAAAATGAAGTGACACAATTCAAATGACTGTGTCGTGGTGGTGCCAAGGTCACTTGCCTATCAGCATGGAGTAGGGTCAGGCCAAGCACCCACAGCCATGGGGGCTCAGCCTGTGGCAGTGATGAGCCTTGAGGGTGGCTTTGGTCGCTCCATGATGTCTGAAATTGGCATGCAAGCACCCATTGGGTCTTCCCCCATGCTGGTGCAGACTGCTGCTATTTTACCTGGGGCACAAGATGCCAGCAGGAATTACAGTATTTGGCAATTAGTATTCAAAAAAATAGTTGCAATTAAGTAACTGTCAATAGTAAACTCAGAGCCATCATCAAAATTCCTTTTACTCCTGTGTCTTGCTGGATGCTTTAGACTTTTTTAACTGTTTCCAAAAAGAAAAAAAAAGAAGAAGTGAGAATTGCTGGTACCAGCTGTCTGCTTTGTTGGTTTTGTGTAATATTACAAATGTTTAGGGTGCATCGTCTTGGTCACTGCAAATGAGGTGTGCAGCCATTTCCATTTAAACAATCTTTTTTTTTCCTTAGCTGCCTGAAGCAGTGTTTCTTTTTTGGAATAAATAAAGAGAAAGCCAGGCTTTCTGAAGGTCAGCACTGTTTATAGCATTCTTCCGTGGTTGGCTTCTGTTTTCTCAAAAAAAAAAAGAAAGGGGGGAAAAAAAGGGATTTTTGGGATTTTAGGATTAGTTAATGTATTTACCCAGCCTTTAAAAGGTAATTTTCATGGGATAGAGATATCTTGTTTACAATATGTATAAAAAGATTAAAAGGAATTAATTTAATTGTGTAAAACTATAAGTAATCTCCTGCCTTCTTCTGTCAACCTGTCATACCTTCAGTTGCGTGGCATTTCCTATTTCTACTTCTTCTTAATCTTCAATTAAGTAGAAAGCTTTCTCCCATTTTTTAATTCTGTCTCTTATTTCCTTCCAAAGCCTTCTCTAGCAAATTTGTGCCTACCCTGATATGTCCTGTCTTCCTGTCTGTCCGTCACGGATTTTTATTCTTTGCCACCAGCACTGGCCTCCTATTTAGCTGAGTGCTTTTAACCCAGTGAAGCCAGCGGGATTTAAATACCTGTCTGAATATTTTGGAAGGGGATTAGCTTTGCTGAAGTCAACCCTTTTTTATGAAAGCAGTGTTTCAGTCTATATCTATGGTTGTGTAGATGAAGAGTTGAGCTAGAGATAAAAAACCACCGAGAATTAAGATGTGCTCACAGTCAGCTTGCATCCTCTGAATGTTGAAGAGTCTTCTGTTTGTATGGTTTAGTCTTTTAAGTTCCTTCATAAATCCAAATGCCTAATTGCCAGAACTCAAATCCAGTAGAGCCGTCACAAGTGTTGTCCATCCTGCTGCATCTGTCTTCTCCTCTTCACCAGCACAATCTTGTTTGTCCCTAAGGAGAAGTCATTGAGTGGGGAGGAGGAAGTTAACCGTCAGCCTTGCCTTATTGTAAATGCCATTGTTTTAATTTGCATCACCTAACAATAAAATGTACTTTTTATTTTTTCATCTTGTTCAGTATGTTAGCACAGAGGTGTTACCGCCATTTCTCATTGGCCCAGCCTTGGCCAGTGGCACATCCATCTTGGAGCTGCCCGACATTGGCTCTGCTGGACATGGAGGAAGTTTCTAGCACCTTCTCACAGAAGGCATCCCTGTAGCCCACCCTGCTACCAAAACCTGGCCATGCAAACTCAATAAACCTGCCCATGGCGAGAGGGTTGGAAGTAGGTGTTTAGTTAAAGCATCTTGAAGGTGCCTTCTGATCCGAGCTGTTCTATGATCCTGTGATTCTATGATTCTAATTTTGCCCAGCAGTAGCTGGTAAGTGCTGTACCTCTTCCACTGAGAGAGTAGAGCACAGCTCATTTTTTCGGAGGTGTCTGCCATGGCTCTTGCTCTATTTGCAGTGCGACAGACTTCAGCTGTATGCCAGATAGAAAACTTCCACTGTTATTTTTCTCTCTGGGTGTATATTACTTGTGTGATCGCTGGGTCTGATCTCACTTGTGCGTGCTAGAGCTTGCTGCCTTCTTAAAAATGTACATGCAGCATGAAAAGATTCATGGATATGAGCCCTTGCTAGTTCACAACCGGTAAATGAGCTAATGATGATACATCTTCCCCTCCCTGCTGCGCTCAGAATTTTTATTGCAAGGACAGTGTCATTTGTTTTCATCTCTAGCAAATCCTCCCTACATCCTTCTCCATCCTAATAATTTCCTTTGAAAAACACCTACTGTAGTGACCTCCATTTGACTATGAGATTGAAGCACTAATCACCAGGGCTGATATCCAGGAAGTTTTTTAAGTGTTATATAGTACAGACCCCTTTCCAGCTACATTAGCCACCAAAAGGCAGCATTTTTAAGCACCCCAAAGCCAGATACTTCCTTATATCAACTTTGGTCTCAGCATCAATGTCCCTTCTTAGAAGTAAATTTAAGGCAATTTGAGTGTAACTGTTCACAAAATACGAAGTTCACCACTAATTTAACCTAGGCTAATAAGTATCATGTAAGGCTGAAGATTAAGGCGAAACACTTGCCAAGCTTAGGAGCAGCCTCCATGGGGTTTTGCCATGTGAAAAGTTTAATTATAGATCTCGATGTCCTCTGGTTCTGCCTGAACAGTGAGCCCATGAGTGTCTGCTTTATGAATGACACTTCCACATGCCAATGGCACTCAAAGCAGTCATAAATTCCTATTTTAATGTCAAATGCTTGGATGTACATAGCTCCTCTTTCAAGTAGGAGCCAGGATGTGAAGATTGGAGTGCATGCCTCAGTGAAGGGAGATTTTCTGAATTTTGGAAGGTCACTTGGACAGGTCATGCTCTTATCTAAAGAAATGGATTTCAGCTGAATTTTGAAAAGGACAAATGTGTGTCTGCATTATGTATTTATTATTTAATGTCACGAAGCAGATTATGTATTTGGCAGTTCTCTGTAATAGATGTCCGTAAAAGATTCTAGCAGTCTAAGCTGAATGAAAAAGCAGATTTGAGGACTAACATGTCTGTAAAAGGAATTATGTTTTGACTTGTGCAAGATTTGTTAAAATATATTTTTGTTCTGTTTGGGTAGTGGTGCACTGTAAGTGCATGTGTGGGTGTACAGAAGCCTGCTGAATGGTGTATTTTTTTAATAGAAACAGTTTGGTTCCTTCATTTTTTTTGAGTATATGGTGAAGTCGTAAGTATCAGTCATCGTAATTACCTTGACCTTGCAGGTAATTTAATGATCTTACTGACCCCTTGCATTATGACCTTAGGCCCTCATTTTAAATGTCCCAAGTGTGGGGACATTTATTCTGGAAGATTTTTATTAGTCCAGGGATGTGTGGCTGTGTTTGGACAGTGGATAGGAATTCATGCTACCTTTTCTTACAGATAATTTTGGACACAGTCAATATGCACAGTGCTCCTCCTCTCCCTGTCACCAGAAGCATTCTTCTCCCTTCTCACCATCTATTTTGGGGCTGACTTCATGCCCAGAGACTGCCCCTCTTTCTCACAGTGTATCCCGGACTGATGAAGGACGGTTTCCTTTTTGCCACTTTGGCCCCTTCTTCCTCAGCCTCGTCATTACTTCAGTGATGTCCCAGTGTCTGGCGTGGTGACAAATAAACCCTTTTTTACGCACAACTGATTCAGAGAGCTGAAGCTGAATCCTGACGTGTGCCTGGCCTCTGCCTAAGACCGTGTTTCTAACTGCAGTTCATGTATTTTTAAAAATAATTCTATTTCTACCACATTAGGAGACCTTCTCGTTGGGTTTTTTTTTTTTTATTTTTCCCCTTGTCTTCATACCTAATTTGTCATTGCCTAAGTAAATACCGTGGTGCTTCCCAAATTACTTGGACCATGAGGGAATACAGTTCTCTGTCTCCCAAATATAGTCTGGTTTGTGCTTCATGGGAGTGATGGATTTGTCTCATGGATAAACTTATTGAGAACATTTTTCATAACTTCTTAGCTTGAGGCATTTTTATGTTTTGAATAAGATACTACATTTTTTGAGGTTTCTCATTTTTGGAGGCTACCACTGTCTCATTCCTTGAGGAGGGATGGGGCGGAGTTTCCTAGTGTTTCTCCTGATGGTCTCCTTAGTCTTTTAAGCATCGCATTCTTCCTGTTTGAGCTACTTATTTCTTCCAGCAATGTCGTGTAATTTTGTAGCTTTACGGTACCTTCTGGTTGACTACCAGTTCCTAAACTTGAAAAACGTTGTATTTCAACTTTTAATGCTTTTTGTATGTTTAACAGTTCACACATCTTTAACTCTCAACATTGCTCTCCAGGTTTAGCTGGAAGGAAATGCTCACCATGAGCTGAGGCTAATCAAATGATGAAACTCTAGTCACACTTTGAGCTCCCAATTTAGTGAAAAAATCACCTGAACTATAAAGTGTGTAATTATGCTGATTTTCATGGCATTTGGGTCACAAATGGATTCTTCCTTGTGTGTACAGATGACATCAATTAATACCCGTTAGAGCTTTCTGGTAAGCCACAGATTTAGCAATGTTTTTTGATTAAGTGGGCTTTAATTCTTGCTAAACCATGAAGTGAGTCTTTCTGTATTACTACTTCTGTTCAGACACCTGGAGATTTCCTTTTTTTGTCCTAATGCTAGAAGGCTCTAACATGGAAAGTTCTTGTGACTGGGAATATACCTTCTCAGAGGAAAAGTATTTTGAAATCAAAAGAATATTTTCGACTAATTAAAATTCAATTTGCATGGAAATAGATTTGTATGGAATATTCACAGTGTTCAATTCTGAATTGTTGTAAGAAGACAGCTACAAAGGGTATAGTTCTGTGCTTATATGCCAAAAGTTTGGCAGAGCAACAGAGATACAAAGCTCCCCAGGCTAATCATCATTCCTAAAGTCCAGAATGAATGGGGCAGTGCTGCCCAGTTTCCATGCTAAAGCAGATCTGTCTTCTCTATTGAAGGGTGTGGTAGGTTAGGTGGTAGGCTATTGTGAATGCCGAAACTGAAGTGACTTCACAGACAAATAGTGTTCAGGCCATTTCTTGGCAAATTCAAATTACAAATAAATGAATCTTTGTACCATATGGCAGGAGGTAAGAATTGCATGCCTAAATTTAAAAAAAAATCCAGTTGAGACAGAAAGGAGAGTAAGGAACTATGTTTCTGATGTCGTGTTGCTCTTCGATGAACATTTTCCCCCTTAAAATATCTTCAGCACTTTTAAAGAAATTGCTGTTTCTATCGCGTACAATACATATGGAGTATGTAATAGGGTTATATATATACACGCATGTATTTTATATATGTATAAATAAATACATGCAAATTGCATAGTAATGATTTAACTTAGTTTTTTATAAATCTCTCTAGGAGGTACTAAATTTTCTTCCTTCAGTGTCATGTTTTGAACTTAACTCCTTCCTCCACTGTGTTATTATTCTTTGATATTTCATTAATTCTGACTACATTTTGTTAAATTATAAGCGTAGTTCTTATTTCTGCAGAAATGCTAATAAAAGATGGCATGCCATATTTGGGATTTTTATTGAATTTAATTAATAGCAAAGTGAGCTAATCAGGTAACATTCACCTTGAACTTTTTCCTTTAAAGGGAGATAATTTCTCATCTCTTGCATTTTTGTATTAGGTGGAAATTTTCCAAGCACATTCTGACAGCTACATTTGAATATCTTTGTAGAGTGTAGTTAAATATTCTGTAAGCACTGATGCTTAGTGATCTCATGAGCACAATACCAGGCTCTTGCTATGTTATATCACTGATTCTTTACAGTCAGGAAATGAATCTGGATGCATTTAGCATGTAGAGCTGTTGTCAATTTGTGTTATTTAATATGATAGAAAATAAAGTAATTTATTAAAATACTTAAGTGCTGACAAATTATGATTTTTAAGGTTGAGTGCTTTTATTTTGTAGCCTGAAAAAACCATTCATTTTAGGGCATTTGGTAGAAAACTTTATCACTGCTGTAAAATAATGACATTATTTCACAGCTGTGTGTTAGTTAATATTGTAGGTTAGTGCATATGCAAAAGTATTCACTTTTTTCTTAATGGAGTAACTGAATCTAGATTCTACTGGAGTGTTGCCAGCCTCAGCCCATTTTCTGTATGAACTATTAGGACAAAAGAAACTCCTTAAAATAGGTATTCAGAACATGATATTATGGATGTAATTCATAAAGCGGCAAGAATGATTTCAAGAAGAAAAAGTAAGGCTGTATAGAATTACGTTATAAATCTCAAGCTGGGGTGGGAAGGAGGGGGAGGAAGATGTCAGAAGGATAAAGAAATTACCCTGGTCTTCAGGTAGAGAAATGTTAATCCAACACTGAGTGTCTTTGAAAACTTCACCCTTTAGTACTCATATACTCATGACTGTGCCGGGAACACTGCACACTGAAAGTGCGTTAAAAGAATATGATTAAGGTGGCAAAGTCAAAAAACTCTCCAGTTAGAGAAATGCCTGTGTGAATCTGGTCTGTCCACTCTCTGCATTATCAGGTACTCTTAAATTATGCAGTCATTCATGGTAGCAGCAGCATTTTTGCATGATCTTTATTATTCAAAGCACAGGACTTGGGGACTGTTAATTACTTTGCTTTTCCATTGCCTTTTATTTATTGCGGCCCAATTCACTATTTTTTAACATATTTTTATATAACATGAATTCCATTATATTTAACTGGTATTCCTTTGATTCTCTTCACTCCACACCGTATCCTACTGTTTTTTCAAGATGACCCTAACTGGCTGTGGAAATCTTGGTTAGGATTCAGCTACAGGTTGAGACTTGCAAGTGGAGACCTGTGGGCACGATGCCAGGCATTTCTGAGTGTGAGCCTGCATTTGGCCAGCTGAAGGGCCAGTGGGACATTTCATATGCCCCAGTATTGCCTACCCACTCTCCTGCTAGAACTGCAGAGGAGTATCAGTCCGTGTGTAATTTCTGTCATATCTGTCAGTCCCTTGAGGATGCTTCTGGTAATAGGCTGAGGAACATTAAATGGCACTGAATGACAGCGTGGAGGGAGCTGATTTTTCAGATGTTCATTGAGAATGAAGAGAGTGTAGGTGTTCGGCTCACATCGAGACACCCACATTTAAGAATCTGAATCTGGACTTGGATTCCATCCTTGATATTAATGTTAATAACACATTGCAGATGGGGAACAGAGGCCCAAAGAAATTATGACAGGAAATACACTGAAAGTTTATGGTCTGATTTTTCAGAAAACAAAACAATCTGTATTTCAAACCATGTCAAAAAATTGCAGAACGTTTTAGATTGGGAGGTTCTCTAGCCCATTGCCTTGCTCCAGCTTGATCTAACCTCAGTGTTGGGTCCAGTTGCTCCAGGCAGGCCTTGTCCAAATTGGTTGAGAAAATGTCTCTGGGAAGCCTATTCCAGTGCTTAACCACACTTCTAGTAATGAGTTTTCACTTAGTTCTAACAGAGATTTATTTTGCTGCCACTTGTGACAGTTTCCTCTCTATGCTTTGTCTTTTCTACAGCCTCTCTTTAGGTGGGAAGACTGCAATGAGATTTGCCTTTGCCACCACTAGCCTTTTCTTCCAATCTAAACAGACCCAATTCCCTTATCTTCTTCTCACCCACTGCATGCTTGGGCCCTCTGACAGTCTTACTGGTGAGATACCAGTTTGTCATTAGGGGCACTGGGGAGTCTAAAACTGGCCCTGCTGTTCTGTCATCACTGCATGGAGACACTGCTGGCTCGTTCTCTGTTACGCACCAGAACCACCACAACTTCTTCCTCTGACCTGCTCCCACTGGGCCCCAGTGGATGAATAGCAAATCCCAGTGCAGGATTTTATGGTGGTTCTTGTCAACTATTTTCATGTCAGTCATTCTTCCATCTTACTGCAGAGCCTCTGAAGAGAAGTCTTGCTCTCCACAATATCCACTGTTTCTTCTAAACTGGTGTTATTTGTGACCTGGGTGAGGCTGTTTTTTATATCTGCCACCCAGGTTGTGATTGAACAGCAACAGTTCCACTCCTGACCTTTTAGAATCCCTTGTCACAATGAACCCATGGATGTGTGATGCGCCAGGGACATTTGGAACTACAGACCTCTGTTGTTTGTGTCCAGCAGTCCAGCCAGGTACTTCATCTTGTCCACCCATCCAGTCCAAATCCCCTAAATTATGCTACAAAGACTATGGGAAACCATACTGAGTTCTGTTTGGAGTAGAGCTTCGATTTGGCCATTGGTAGATCCAAGCTCTCCAGAAATTTCGGTTACGTCTGTACCCGCCTGCCTCTTCTGACCCCCTTCCCTAGTGTAAATCATGGAAATGCTATGACCTCTCATAGAAAATATTTTAACCTTTTTTAAAACATTTTAAAATAATTTTTGCCAATGCAGTTCTTGACTGTGTTATTAATTTAAGCTGAACTGTAGGAAAAGGTTGAGTTGAAGGCAGGTATGTGGCGTAGAAGGCTTAGTGAATAAATGCTTAGTAATAGGGTAAACTTTCAAACAAAGGAAGAGAGATACTTCTGAAATTAATTTCTAGCAATTTTAATGTCAGAACTGCAGCCCAACTATTTTAGCCAAGCTAATAAAACGTGTTTATAAAATTGCATGTGTGCACTTACCTCATGATGTGAGAGCAGTGCCAAGTGTGAGGACTTACCATTTCACAAACTGGTGTTTTCCCTAAGTTATGTATAGAAAAAAACTGTTTTCAGTGATTGCTGTGAAATGCAATGTTTCCAAAGGGAAAGCAGACATGGTTGCAAAGGTAACATTGAACAGAAAGGGTGACTTGTGATGCTTGTAACGAGAGGTTTTATTGTTAATCAGCAGAAGGATTCATTCTTATTAAATGTTACTTGAAATAGTTGTCATATTTACTACATAACTTCTTCACAGTGGTATGAGGGTAAGTGTCAGCACACTTTGGTTTTATCCTCATAAACTTCTGATACCTGGTATTAGTATCTCTGTGGAGTACAAGCTTGGTCTTAGCCCCATGGGGTGGGAGTGACCAAGCTCTGCCTGGCTGTGGGAGCCAGAGTGCATCAAGGAGTTTATTTGCAGCCTAGTCTGGATTATGCACTTGATATACTTGCTGGCATCATTTTTTGCCAATCAGATGGCGTAGCCTGTGTTTACCTGACGTTATCTGTCAGAAATTGCCTGTTGTGTCTGGTCTCTCAAGCTTCCCCTGCAGCAGGTTCTTCTGAGGATGGTTTGCCCCCTGGAAATGGCTGTCTCTCTACTCTGATAGACAGCGAGTCTATCAGACCTGGTTGTCACAGATACCAACCTTTTAGACATGAAGGGATAGTTGTAGAGAAGTTGTACCCTTAAATAAAATACAAACTGACTTCCGGGATGCAGGAAATGACACCAGTTTTGTTGCTTAACATCTGCCTTTTTCATTAGGAAGCCAGACACAGAAACCTTTCGATTTGTGCTTGTAGGCTCTGTGATCTGCAGTTTTAGTTAATCTCAGTTTATTTTGCTGTGGCCAAATCACATCAGCTGGGTAAAATATAGTATGTCCATGGAGTAGAGCCCAGCTGAGCCCTGGTGTGGAGGCAGAATGGGCAGTACATGCGATGGAGCTGATGTGCTGGCAAAATGATGGGAGCAACTGGAGTGTCTTCCAGGGATTTCTTAACCATCTGGACACATGGAGAGAGATTTGTGGATGAAGCTTATCGGTCAGTCAACCCTGAGTGATCAAGTCGAGGTTGGGCTGTCTGTCCCACCATGTCCATGTTTGATGAACTTTCCTGTTCTGCTCCTGGTTCTGCTGCCATCTGTTTTTGAATGAATTTCACCTCTTCTTCACTGTATTTTTCCTTGCCACAATTTTAGATGCATTATAAGGTCTTTGTTTTATAGCTTGGAAAAACATGACTACAGTTTTACATTTCTGAGATTATTGAAACAGAAAAATATTATTTCTCTCTCCTTCTCTTTCACCCAGAATCATGTCTGAATTTTGTGAGCTTGAAAAAGGAGCTTTTATTCCTGGAGATTTCAAGATAAGGTCTTGCATTTTTTTCCATAGCAGATTTCAGGTTAAGATGCTAATTTAAATGCATTTAAATCAAAGTATGTTACTTCCTTTTAATTTGAGAGGAAGATGGATTTAAAAGCGAAGCTTATAGGACTGCTTGAATATGTTCTGTAAATTGTTTGTATAAATTATATGAGAATAAATAGCAGAGAGCTTTAACTCTTCCCTTCTAATTTTCCTTGGATTTGAACTTGTTTATTCAGAAGTTAGGGAGTATCATTTGTGGTATTTACATTATACTGAAAATCGTCTGCTCTCCATTTTCATTATTTTTCATGCTGTGAGGTTCCTGGGTTCCTTTATTTCCATGGAGTTGGACAGTCAGGGCAGATGGAGAATCTGAGAATCCTTTATCCTGGAGTGTTCCCTGTTTTCTTTCTCTACGCTTCATCTTTTACAGCTTGCTGTATTTTGTCCATCTGGTATTTATAACAGTTTTAGCAATTTCAAATTTCATTCCCTCTTGCGTTTCCTCAGAAAGTAAAATGAAGTAAAGAGGAACGCAGATGCCACAGTTCACAGCTTTAGGATCATAGAATCAGGGAACGGTTTGGGTTGGAAGGGGGCGGAAAGATCATCTAGTTCCGACCCCTCTGCTGTGAGCTGGGATTCCATTCACTAGATCAGGTTGCTCAGGGCCCCATCCAGCCTGGCCCTGAACACTTCCAGGGATGGGGCATCCACAGCTTCCTCAGGCCAATGCCTCACCACCCTCATAGTAAAGAATTTCTCCTAATATCTAATCTAAACCTGCCCTCTTTCCATTGAAAACTATCCCCCCTTGTCATAGCACTACATGCCCTTGTGAAAAGACCTTCCCCAACTCTGTTGTTGCCTATTTAGGTACTGGAAGGCTCTTAAAAGTTTTCCCTGGAGCCTTTTCTTCTCTAGACTGAACCCCATCTCTGTCAGCCTGTCATCATAGGAGAGGTGCTCCAGCATCTCATCATCTTCACTGCCCTTATCTGTTCTGCTCCAGCAGGTCAATGTCCTTCTTGTGCTGAAGACCCCAGAGCTGATGCAGCACTGCAGGTGGGGTCTCATGAGGGCAGAGCAGAGGGGCAGGATCCCCTCCCTCACCCTGCTGCCCACGCTGCTTTGGATGCAGCCCAGGATGAGGTTTGCTTTCTGGGCTGTGAGCGCACACCGTTGGCTCATATAGAGCTTCTCGTCCATAAGAATCCCCAAGTCTTTCACCACAGGGCTGCTCTCAATGAGTTATTCTTGCAGTCTGTGCTCGCGTCTGGGATTAGCCACACCAGGACTGCAGCTCCTTGCACTTATATTTACTGCACTTACTGAGGTTCAGGGGAGGTGCTTGGATTTATGGAGGTTTCCTCCTTGCACACCATGTACTAGTCTCATGTCACAGGATCACTTCTTGCAGAATTTCCAAAGAGAAATTTGAAGAAGTTTATAAGGGCTTAGGGCACTGTTGGTGGAAACAGACTTTTTAATTTACAGCCCTGGGCTGATAACATTGCCGTCTGATACCAGCTTGATAACTTGCAAAAAGTAATTTGAAGGTATCCTGTATTCTAAACCAGATTTTGTGAAAGCTATGAAGATTATCATTATTGATGTTAAGAATTTTGGAAGGGATGTTAGATCATGTGCTTCAGAGTTTCATCCAGTTTCTGAATTATCTTCTGTTGTGGCCTTGAGTTACTTCAATGATAACCTAAACATCAGATGAGATTGAAGTCTGGATGGCTTGTAACCCCACTTTATTTCTGCCATAACCTACTTGTGGTTCCTAGGCTCAGGGTTAGACCAATGTCTGACTTCTGCTGTCCAGAGACAGTACTTCAAAAGAGGAGATTTTTCCATATGTTTCTATAGGGACCCACCGATACATTCCTTGAGGAAGGCCAGTAAACTGGAAATATTTTGGGTCTGGTCCTGTTTAGATGAAAACATAGTGCTTTTTAGCTTTTATTTTTCATGCTATGTTTACATGCCTTTGGGTTTTATCATAGTGGTTGAAGATTTAAGTATATAAAATTGTATGGCCACTGAAAAATGACAATTCTTGACTCAGAAATTAAAGTCCAGAGGCTATTCCCTGTGTTTCATTTAGCAGGATGTGATGCCCATGTTGGTGGGTGTCAGTGCAGGGGGTTTGATGAGCTGCTCTCACCCTCAGCACAGCAGTTTCCATTGGCGCTGCCTGTGTGTGACCGAGGCACAGACGTGACTGCTGCAGTTTACCCTTCTCAGGTGAGTTAGTGGCCATGGGAGCAGAGAAATGGCAGAAGCAATTCCACTATCAGGGAATAAAATCTGGTGGTTTTGCTTTAGATTACTCCATAAATTTCATTCTGTTTCTAAGAGAAAGTAGCACTGTCCATTAAGGTAAACAATTTCACAGTCCATTTGGCATCGTACAATGAAAGGCTGAGTTCAGAGATAGCTTTGGTGCATCCTTTAAGATAAGAGACGGAGCTCTGGTAGCTTTTATTATTATTTTTTCCCTCTGATGAAGTTTCTAGAAGTGGAAAGCCAAGCAACTAACAAGAATATGTTATTTTTGCTCCAAATATGTAGGGACTAGGATCCACAGATGTGTTGTCTTGGAAGGAATTGGTTTAATCCATGGGTATCTTCTGTATTTTGAAGGTTCTTCCTTCTTGAATTGATCCAAAAAGCCCAAACTGAACATTTTCACAAACTAAGAATCCAGCAAATTTAGGTCAAGATTGTAAACTAATTCAGTTCAGTGTTTAAATTGTAGTTAACATTAGATTTTAAGCTGGTTTTAAGATTTTACAATGAACTGAGAAACTGAATTTCTCATTCTGAGTTTCTCAAAATAGAAAATTCTTATAATTGTTAATGGTTTTAACTTCCTATTCCAAATTCATTTTATCAATTGTAGTTTTAGGAGAAAGAAAAAAAGGAAAGGAATAGAGAAAAAACAAGTAAAAAGGTGTGTCCAATCACGCAACAGTTTTGGCGTTAAATTCCAAACTATTTCCAGTTTCTCCGCTGAAGACAGCTTCTTGTGAGTAAATGGAGAGCAAGTGGCTGCCATACTGAGAGGAGAGTCTTTGATTGTTTCACATTGTCATCTCTTACATTTGCAGAAACAGTATTCTTCGGATTTTAATGTTAGAAGCAGAAAAGTTGTGTTCTGGAGGCATGCATAGGGGGCCGCTTTCTTCAGGAATTATAATTGAAATGAAATTATTACCTTACAATAGACTTCCTAATCTTTATACAGTGAAAATAGGATGACTTTCATCCCTGCTGTTCAGGTTCAAATGCAAAATCCCTGCCCTTTTTATACACTTCTTAATCACAGCGTTAGTCAAAGAGTCACTGTAGTTAGTGAAGTACTGTATTTAGGGTTGTTAATAAATGGGTTTTTTTCCCTTCCTCTTTCAAGTTGGGTGTGAAGCACTTATTTTGAACGCTGTATTAGTCATAGCCAAAAATAAACTGTCATATCCCCCTCCTTCTCCTTCCATGTCTTCTGAGGAGCACTTCTCATGCTCCTTATCTCAGGAGACTTGTGGGTTTCATGTTTCTGTGACAGACCCATGCTAGAGCTCCACTGCCTGGTGGCATGCTACAGTTCAGTCTTTAGCAAATATCTATCTTTCATATGAAAAAAAAGTGAATTTCCTTACTTTTCATTCCAAACCACCAATGCCTCCTGGTTTACGCCCTGGTTAGCAGAGGGGACACATCCCAGCACCTGCTTGATGGAAACAAAGTACTTAGAAAAAAGTATGAATCTAGGACAAAAGGAAAAAAGGAAGTGTAAATGAAGGAAGCCAGCAGCTTGTATCAGTTGTGTTGGGATTTGGCCTTGGCTTTAAGACTGTAGAAGTCTTTTCTTAAGTCTTAACTTTTGGGGGTTTTTTATAGGACATTTTTCCAAATTAGCATTTAATCATAAGCAGGAGGAAGGAAGTAATCCTCTGATACTTTGCACTACTGGAGGCTGTAATGGAGCCATCTCGGGGGAAAGAGTTCTGTATTTTACTTCCCGTTATATTCTCTACTGTTTAGTCTGGTTTAGTTCTAAAACACTTCCTTGTTGTGGATGTCACAGCACTTGCCTTGAGATGCATTCAGATAATAGTCTCAGGCCAGATGCAGAATGAAGTGGTCTTTCTGAAATGTCTCAGGAATAACAAAAGGTATCTTCATGTTGCTGAATTACTATACCTTGAGGCTTCTAATTTCACTCCGTACCTTTGGAACTGACATGGACATCATGATTTTGCTTCCTCAGAGGATATGAAACCTGGGGAAGGGGCTTTGATGGGATTTTTTTTTTTTTTGGTAATTTTGGGTTTTAGTTCATTTTTTGGTTTTTTCCCTCAAGAATTACTTTGCAGTTGTAGAATTTCAGTTTGCTTTGTTTCATGTGAAGAGCTGCATGTTAATGGGTCAGGGAAAATTTGGCCTCTTGGAGTGTATGTTTTTTACCAGGGCAGAAATGCAGGGAGCATGATAGAATTTTATATATTCTTTGCATGGGAAGAATTTATTCTTCCACACCTTTTGTGTTGCTTATAAAGTACCAGTCCCAAAGTAATTGTCATTCCCCAAACTGCTCATACATAGGACATATTGGCTTGCAAATCCTTCAGAAATAACTTGTGTTCAGTGCAGGAGTCAGTGGGATATGAGACTGCCTGGGACATCCAGAAGATGCTGGCCTGGCCTCTCCCAGCAACCTTGAAGGATTTATTTGCAGGTTGCCTGTCTCTGCAGCTACGAGGTCTGGTTTTATGAAGGATTTCAAACACCTCTCGGGGACAGCAATAGGACTAGGATTCAGCACTGTCTCTCCTTTTCAATACTGTTGGAGGACATATATGATAAAAAAGACAGAAGAAACCTTCATAAATTTTGTGTGAAAGTGGGGCTTTTGTCAGAAATCCACCAAAGTTCCTCACAAAGGAAAGTGGAGGGACAGGCACTGATCTCTCTGCTGACTAGTGACAGAACCTGAGGAAATGAAGCTGTGTTGGGCAGGGTTTGGGTTGAGGAAATGCTTCTTTATCCAGAGGGTGGTGGGGCACTGGAATAGGCTCCCCAGGGAAGTGGTCTCAGCACCAAGCCTGACAGAGTTCAAGAAGGATTTGGAAAATGCTCTCAGGCACAGGGTGTGATTCTTTGGGCTGCCCCATGCAGGGCCAGAAGCTGGACTTGTGAACCCCTTCCAGCTCAGGATATAACTCTGTTCTATGATTCTAAAGTGAAGTTCTTTGGAGATGCTCTACAGAAAGTCTGCCATTTCTTCGGAGACATACCAGAGTGAGGTGGGATTCATCTCACCTGACTTTAGCCATCCGGAAGTTAGACGAGTATTTTTAGGTAGTTATCTGGGCTCTTGCCATAAAAGCGACAGAGAGTCCTCTGCATGACACAGTGCCACCTCTCCCAAGTGGAATGCCTAAGATGGTTGGTTGGATGGTTTAGAGATGCAGTCATGGGCAAGAAGCATATCTCTCTTTGAAGAGAATTTCTCTTTGTATTTATTTACCTTAATAGTCTGGTTGGTGAGCAAGAAAGGTCACTTCTAGTTCATCTTCCTTCACAACACAGGGTGTTAGGAAAACTTCATAGTTTTCAGATAAAGGCAGTCAATACTTGAAGGAAATTATTTCAAGGAATGCAAGAAGATTATTAGTTCAGTTGGAATGCTGTTCTTTTGAAAGCAAACCCTGAAACAATCCCCGAAGGACTCTAACAACTGTCCCTTTGAGTTGAGGTCATCACCAGTGTCCCCCCTCACTCCCAACTGCTGGATCCAGATGACTCCAGTAGTTTGCCCTTAGTGTTTGTTTCTGCAATAAAATCCTGTCTATATATAGTGACTTAAAATAAACGAATGGATTCAGTTTTATACACAAGCTCATTGATTTAATAAATAGATATTATTAAGCGTATAAAGGTTGAAGGAAAGTTAGATAAAAGACAACAGCTAATTAATCATGCAGACTGCATATTCATCCCTGAGCTATATTTGGCTACTGCTTAGCAAGTGAAGGGTGAGTAGATCTGTGCTTGATTACATTGAAAGAACTCTCTGTGTTGGCAGGGGAGTGAAAACAGGTTTGTATTTACTTTTAGGGACAAAAAGCAGCATTCCTCTGACATGCAAGTTGTACTCCTTTACTGCTTACATTCCTGTTTGGAATAACTTATGCCCAGCTTGCAATTTACCCCACTGCTCTAAGTGCCTTGCAGGATTTGGCCCCGGCAGATTAACATGCATTTACAAATCCAGCTGGCTGTTTGGAAGCTCCCAAAGGATTACTTGATTGCCAATTACACTGTTTCTCCCTTCTATCAAATTGCCAAGAAACAGTAACTCAATTGATTTAAAATTATTTCTGTCCCACGCAGTCTCTAAGCCTTGGAAGCAGGTTATTTTGCTCAGTTGCATGGTGGTGTTTTACCCCATTGAATTGTGGTTTTGGGATTGCTCATCATGTGCCCTGTTGGGGTCCATTTAATGTCTTGTTTGTGCTACATTCACTGTGTTTTCTATCAGATAATTCTGCCTTCCTGTTTGGAAACAATGTTTCATAGTAAAAGTAAACACAGCTTGTGTCTAGGTTTGGGCAGGTAAATTTCAAACCAGTGATACTTATTTATTATTTTGTTTAAATAAAATACAAAGAAAGGTGTCACAGTCATAAAGGAATCAAGTTGCCTGTCAGTAGGAGAGCAAACCGTGTCTTTGCTTATTCTTTGCAAACAGTTATGTTAAAAGAAGATTAATAAGGCAGAGAATGCAAGCATTCTGGCTTAAGTAGTTGCAGGGTGAAGGCTGCCTCTGGTGCCTTTCCTCTCGTGCCCTGCAGTATCCTCTGGTTTGAACTTAAAGGACTGAGTAGTGACTTTGACTACAAACTGGTTACCTGATTCTGTTCCCTCCTTGAGTGGTGCTTGGGCTTCGAATGACTGTTCAACTTTGTCTTCCATATTCAATTGAAGTTTGTAGAGCAGCATTTGAATAGAGAATGATTACCATCGCAAAAGGCATCTTTCTGTAGATGATTTTGGATGTCTGACTTGACTGAACACATACCCCTAGAAGGCACTGAATTTGTGCTGGGAAAAGCTGGTGCCAGCTGGATCTGCTGAGGGCCATTACATCTGGATGTGCCCAGGGAGTGTGGAGGTGTAGTGTGTGCAGGTAGAAGCTGCCCATGAAGCCCTTGTTTCAGAGTGTGTCTGTGACAAAAGGGTTGGGATGCAGTTGCCCGTGGAGCCTTCAGCTGAGCTTCTGCCTGCCTTCCAGCTCATGCAGCAGGTGGCGTGAGCATCCTCAGGATCAACAAGCCCTGTGTGATCCTGACTTATCTGAGAGCAGCCTCTTCACCTGCAGGCAAGGAGACAGCGACCGTGGGGAGAAGAGCTGGGGCACGCAAAATAGTGGTTGTTGTTTCAGTGTGTGATTTCCTTGGCTGGGAAAGATAAATATAAAAGAATTACTCTTGTGTGGCAGTGATAAATGGCAAACCCATTGAGTAACACTGTGTAGCATCAGCCATCATTAGGCATGGATGCAATACACTTTTCCATTGGATTTTGCAGTTGTTTTCTCACTGTAAGCTTTGAATGAGACCAAATTAGGCACAGGCTTTTTCTTCCTGTCCTTGGTATAACTTTTTTTTATCCTTCTCCCTTCTCTCCCTTCTTGTCTTCTCTGTCCTCTCTTCTAACTCATCTCCCCAATCTAGCTGTCCATACTTTCCACTGTCTAGACTTTCATTCCAGCCTCATCCTCCTTGTCAGGGTGTTTGTTGCTTTCCAGGCTCCTCCCTGCTGGACCCCATAACTGCATCCTTTCCCTTCTTTGGCTCTCAGTCATGGGTCTCTTTTTCTCCAATGTTCAGATACCCATATTCTTGTTTTTGTGGGAGTCCCAGCTTCCTCCTTTACTTACAGTTCCAAATCTCCTCTTCCGCCTTCTCAGGTTTTCATTCCCTGGTTTTTCTTCTCAGCATCCTTGACATAACCTCTTCTCTCTATTTTCCCCCTTCTCCCCTGCCTCATCCTCACTTGCCAATTTAATTTTTTTCAAATTTTTATATGTTTTTTGGAAATGTTTCTTTTTCTTTCTGCCTTGGGAGACTGCTGAGAGCACTGGCAAGCATAGTGCCTGCACTGATGTCTGGGACAAACAGGTTGCGAAGCCTGGTACAGCCAGTAACAGCCATAGCGTGTGACATCCTATCTGATAGGGAGTGGATCGCACCTGGTTTGCAGGGACATGCTGCAGATCAGCTCCAAGGTTGTAGGAAATGAGCAGCAGCTATTTGTCAGTGACAGTTTTTTGAAGGCTTGTCATTTGGGAGAGAAAATGGGCAGCATTTAACAGAGAAAAGGAATAAAATACGGGACTTGAAGGTTGCTCCCATGCCAATTCAAAGTCCATCTTGCAAAAGACATGGACAGTAGAAATTTTCAGACAGCTCTGATTTATTATGAGTCATAAAAAATTAATTGTTCTGTCTTCAGTAAGTTTCAAAGGTGCTCACCATAGTGCAGGCAGTCCGGCCTGGAAATTCTCAGGCAGTTACAGGTTACAGTCTGGATAAGTAGCAAGTAAGCCATCAAAAACAGTGTTTGTGGAAGGCATTTTCGGGCAACCATAACACTGGGTGTTGGTATCAGCCATTAACACGTGTGGGTTTGTTCATGCACCTGCATAGTTATTTCTATGCACCTGCACCAGTTATTTCTGTGTAGCACTTAATGCAGCTTACAATCAACAGGATGCTTTCTCTTGTAGAGTGCTATGAATTAAGATCAGAATACCAGCTTGGTTTGGGATAGCTGTTACACTGGAATACTGTAAGCTCTGTGATGGTTAATGTCTATTCAAGAAGCAGTGTAGAAAAGCAGGACATAGATGTTCCACAGCATGTTGGGTACCGCCACTTCACTGCCAGTTACAGAGCACTGCTCAGGCTCACCCAGCCACCAATTTGTGGTGAAGAATAGGACGATTTCAGTGACGTGCAGACTTCTTTGTACAAGCAATTTGTAAAGCCTTTGGAAATAGTATTAAATAAACAAGACATTATTATACAGTTGACCAGCTAAGTTGAGCTTTAGTCAGTAATCCTGCTTAGTAAGCATATTATCGGGAGGAATACACTAGTCTAGACACTTTTTGTGATTTTTAACTTTGGTATGCAGTTACTCTGAAATAACAGGCTTTGAAAGGAAAATTGTCTGAAATAGCGAGTTCTTCACTGCAAGCATTAAGTACATTCAGGGAGAGAAAACATTAAGCACTAAAGGGCTCTTCAACCTAGTGGAGAAAGAGAGCACAAAAGAGTGTCTAAAAGCTGAGACAGACAAATTTGCACGGAAAGAAACATTTTTAACAGTTACAATCTATTGGAACAAATTATCCTTGGGAATGTTGAATTTTTCTTTCTGTTTTCAAATTAAGGCTGGCTGTCTTGCCAAGTCTTGTTTTAGCCCAACAAAACCGATCTTCAATGAAACAAATTACTGGGATCTGTGCAGGAGTAGCTGGGAGATGTATGTTTACCTGTAATATAAAGATAAAGTTACATGATTTGATGGAGTTTCCTGAACTTAAGTGTTGTGAATTTAGCAGCAAGTGCTTGTCTGTATTTCTTCCCAAGTTATCCATCATGTCTCTTCCCTTGCACATTGGTGCACAGACCCCTTATTTTTTGTTTTAGTGGGTTTTGACAGAATTCGGTTGACCTGGAGCCTCACAGTGTCTGAGCATAGCAGGCATAAGTGTGATGGTTTCTGAAAGGAAGGAAATAACTGCTTCCCTGTAAAGCAGATGCCTCAGGCATCTCTCAGTGCCCTTATCATGCACTCTGTATCAGCCTTTGGCCTGAAAGGGCTTCTTTTGCTTGTTGATTAATTGGCTGTGAGATGTGGAAACCAACCTGAGCCAGTTCCAAGGGAACCCATATTAATTACACCATCATGCAAACCATATATGGCAAAGTGAGTAAGCAGCTGCTTTCGAAATCTTTGGGAGACTTGAAAGCATAGGGACAAGAGCCATACTTGCATACTTTCGATAGCTAAATAAAGCCTTAGTTCTAAGCGTGCAGCTCCAGCAGAGAAATGAAATTGAGCATCTGGATTCCCTTAATGTATCCCCCAAAAAAGAGGGGGAAAAATGTTTCTTACTAAAGAATGAATGATCATAGAATCCATATGGTGAGCAGGGAGCCTTGTTGGGGGACTGAGAAGGAAACTCTTGGGAGCTACCTCTAGGTTTTCGTAATACCAGGGAGGAGGCTTTTGGGATCACATCTATGCATTTACCTGACTGCCAGTTTAAGTTCAGTTTACATAGAAATTCAAGGTCTTGTTGCCTCTGCTTTTATCTTTTAGGCAGCCCATAGTGTCATGTGCAAACGTAATCACAGAATGGTTTGGGTTATAAGGAACCATGAAGATCACCTTAGTTTCAACCACCCCTGCCATAGGCAAGGACACTTTCCACTAGGTCAGATTTCTCAAAGCCCCAAGAACCTGACCCTGAACACTTCTAGGGATGGGGCACCCACAACTTCTCTGGGCAACCTGTGCCAGTGCCTCACCACCCTCACAATAAAGAACTTCTGCATAATACCTAATCTAAACCTACCCTTTTTCCATTGAAAGCCATTCCCCTTGTCCTGTCACTACATGCCCTTGTGAGAAGTCCCTCTCCAGCTGTCCTGTAGTCTCTTTAGGTGCTGGAAGGTGTTACAAGGTCTCTCTGGAGTCTTTTCTTCTCCAAGTTGAACAACCCCAACTCTCTCAGCCTGTCTTCATAGGAGTGGTGCCCCAGCCCTGTTCTCATCTTCAGGGCCACCTCTGGCCTCACTCCAGCAGGTCCATGTTCTTGTTATGTTGGGGCCCCAGAGCTGGACACAGCGCTCCAGATGGGCTCTCACCAGAGGGGAGGAAAGGTGCAGAATCACCAGCCCAGGACACATTTGGCTTTCTGATCTGTGAGGGCACAGTGCCGTGTCGTGTTGAGCTGCTCATCCACCACCAGCACCGCCAGCTCCGTGTCCCCAAGGCTGCTTGGCCTTGTTGAGCTTGAAGAGGTTCATACGGGCCCAGCTCTCCAGTATGTCCAAGCCCCTCTGGACAGCAAAAATGTGTTGAAAAGCAGTTTTATTTCCGGAGCTGTTCCCGTTCTGTGGCCCATGGGGGAGGCAGGGCTGTGCAGGAAGTAATAACCTGTGTTGGGCTAATTGTACCTCAAGTCTAAAGGCAGGGCTACAGGTGGCTGCACATAGCCTGGGCATGCTGAGATCTGGCATTGCTGAGTGTTTGTGACTTGGGCTTTGCAAGGTGCACAGCATTGCACAACAAAGAAATTATATGCAATTAAAATATGCTTCATTATTAATTATTTAAATGCAATTCAATTACACTTAATAGACTGTGTAAGTTCACGCCCACTCCTAACTCTGCTGTGACTCTGCATAATGCACCAAAATACACCAGCCTTTCTGGAAAGGCAAATCCACTCATTAAGCAGGTGTTTCCTCGCACACTGTGCTCTATTTTTTTCACTAACATTTTGCCCAGGGGGGAACCTGATTATTCACTTGCAATTAGAGGAAATCACAGTTAGTTTGTGGTGGGTTGGTGTGGGAACACTTTTCATGGGCCTTGGAAGTTGGTTTTGTTGGGTTTTTTTTCTATTCCATCAGTGAATTAAGCTCTGGGAAGAATTATTCAGAAAACCTATGCTTTAGAAAGCAATGGGATTCTCTTTCAGTAGTGTTTGTTTTCTTTAGAATTTCTCACTTCCCCTTTCTCTGACTCTGTCTTGTTGCTTTCCTCCTTCCCACCTGTCCCAGTCCCTCACTGCTTCACCTTTTTTATTTTTTCTCATTTTCTACATCCTTGTGTCATGTTCCTCCTTCACACTTTTGTCAGTCATTACTCACTTCCTATTTCTCATTCCGTCCTGGTTAGCTGCTGCCCTGGTTAGCTCCCCTTTCTCTCCTTTTTGGGTTTTTTTTCCCACCCTCCCTTATCTCCTGAGCATCACATAATGAGGAACAGATTGGATTCCTTACTGGGCTCGTCAGTGAAGAGCACCATGTTGATGCCAGGTTGAGCTGATATGATATGATACTGCAGACAGGAGTTGGAAATAAGTAAACGTGGTTATTGTGGCACATTGAGATTCTTGGCTCTGCCCCAAGGGATTTAAAAAAAAAAGAAAAAAGAATTGGAGAGGGAGTGACAAACCAGCTGAATAGTTTGTTGCAGCTCACTTGGGAAAAAACATGCAGAGCATCAACTGTATTTTTGGGGGCTGGTCTTATAGTGGCTCCATCAATCATGCTACTTTATATCATTGGATTTACACAATAAAAATAATGTGCTTTACAGTTCTCCATGTTTGAAAGATCTCTCTGCACCACTGGGAACAAAAACTTTGAGGACTCCATAAATGGGTTACAAGACCGGTGTTGGCATCTTGTCTGGGTATCACACAGAGTTGATATGTGATATTTCAGTTGACTGCATGCTGTATATGGCTGGTATTTTCAGTGTAGAGGAAGCCTGAGATCTGACAGTCCCATAAAGGTGCAGTATAAACAGTTATTTTTTTATTGGTGGAGAACTGATAACCTGCCAGGTCCTTCTACAAATGAAGGAAGCTGGAGCATGATCCAGACTTAATGGCACTTTTAGGTATCTTGGTATCGATATACAGTATTTGTTCATGGTCTTTGATTTTTATTCATCTTTTCTTGGTTATTGCAAGTAAACAGATAATGTAGGAATAAACAGCCCATGCCAGATAAGGTTTTTTAGTTGCACTGATATCTCTGCGTTTGCCTCAAAAATTCATATTTTTGTCTCAAAACCTGTTCAACAGACTATTAATACTTCTGCATTAAGAAGAGCATATCTGTGCTCTCTGCTGTTTTCTTCTACCATGTCCTCCTTTGCGCTAGATAGAACTGTGGTGCTGAAGGAGTGTGAACCAAGACGAGAGGGACATAACCTCACCGTCCCCCTGCATGTGTCCAGCTCTCTGTGCTCTGTGTCCTGCGTGTACATTGTTAGACACAAGGATCTGGTGATCCTCAGCTTTGGAAAGTGAGAGCAGCTTGAAGGAAACAGTGTTGCGGAAGAACTGGGCAGAACTTGAGCCTCATGCATGGGACCTGAGTAACCTATTTTTACCAGTCAGTTTTCAGTGTGTTTGATGGACAGTTGCTCATAACTCTGTTTCACCTTACAAAGATCGTGGCTTTATTTTCTGTTCGTGCTTTTTAGTGATTTTAAAGTAAGTGCTGCCCTGGCAAGGCTGGTCAGGACTGAGCTGGGGGTAACTAAGCAAACTGCCCGCATGTGGCTCTGGACCTCCTGCACTCCTCCATAGTGTTGGAATACTGTTCCAATCTGAAGTCCTCCATCCTACACATGGGGGAGACAGTCATGTGTTCTCCAAATAAATAAGGCAGTTTCCAGCTCAGCTAGTGGGTGGACCTAACACATCCCTGCCTTTGGTGATGACATGGCTGTGGCTCTTTGCTGCCTCTCTCCTTCTCACAATGCATGGGCATGGTGGAGAGCATCCATGGACTGGCTGGGGTAGATTCATGTGATGTGAGCAGTGCTCAGCACCTGGGACCCTACTGGTCATCTTCAGGCTCCTTCTCATGGGACTGTGGGTCCCCTGAAAAGGATGAGCTGCTATGGGGCAGAGGCTTCAAGTCCTGATTCTTACCTGAAAATGATACATTGGAGAATTTTCAGCAAATATGTAGGTTCAGATCCCCTGAAGAGTATATAGGCAGTTCCTCCTGATATTGGTCACAGTTTGGTATGGAATATTTCCACAGATTTGTGCTTCTCTCTGTGAGCAGGGATAAAAGCATTCTTTTACAGAAGTGATGCTGGTGATAAATACATTAGCTTTCATGGGGTCCTCTAGTACCAGGGAGATGAGAGCCCTCTCAGGACAAGCGTGCACTTGAGGCTTGATGATGTTTCCATTGTAGTCAATTGGCTGGGACAATGAAACATCAGCTTCCCTGGGGAATACTCATGCAAATTCAGCCTTTCTCCTGGGCAGTGGATATACTTTGTCACAATTGTAGGGGTTGATGAGCTTTCAAAATTGACTCTCTCTCATTGTGTGGATCAGTAGAAAGAAGGAAAGCAGCAGATACAAACAACTGTGATGCTGATCCCAGGTACAGCAGTGCAGAGTTAATGTGCTTTTTTTTTTGTAAATATTCAGCTGTTGAGGCTCCAGTCTGCTTCACTCCCACACACTTGTGATAGGCTTGGCCACACTGTCCAACTGGGATTCTCTGCTTCTAAAAACAGGGTTTGGACATCATCTCACTTGATGATATTGCTTTGCCGGTGAGATGGGAGAAAGCGTCCACAGTGCTTAAGGTTTTAAAAGACTTATTAGTGCCACTGGTCAGGAATTCTGAACAAAATGTTAAACAGAGCTTTCGCTATGAGCATGTTGAGTGTGACTCATCATCCTGGGAAAAACAGTTTAAATGCTTAAGAGCTTGCCAGTTATCCTACTCTAAGATGCACAGGAGGAAGTGAGAAAGAAATCAACAGAGACTTTGATACTTAACCTGCTAAAGTTCAACAAGCCCATCCTAAGGCTGCTTTGTTCTGTAGCAGATGATATTAAATGGATCACTGATCACTTAGCAGAAAATTAATACTGGTTTTCTAGGGTTTTCCGTTAAAAAAAAGGAGAACCAAAACTAGCATACAAAGAAATTGCACCATCACCAAACTAATTTTTTCTGTGAAGCATGACATTCATTACATGGATAAACAAGCAAACTTTAAAGGATGAACTATTTGTCTTCTCACATGAATATTAAAGAGTGAAATCACTCTTGCTCCAGAAGAGATAGGAATATGTTTCTTTTCTTGAGGAACAAAGCGTTGTCTTTGCTGTCTCAAAGAGGAATGCGCACATGAATCTTTCCTCCATGACACGCCACTTCTTTGGGCAGTGTGTCAAATAATGGCCTTATTCCACATGCTTCAAACCAGAGAACAGCTTTCTAAGAATCTGTTTTTCACATTCCAAGGGATATTTTAGATCTAATCTCTGCCTCGTGATGATATAGCTATTTATATTTCTCTAAACACCAAAAGCAATTAGACATCCTAAGAAAAACGAGTGAAACCCTTCCCTCCCTCTCCCCCACAACCCCCTCAGTTTGTATATTGGCTATAAGATGATATTAGTCTGATCATATAGCATGCCAAATGTGCGTTGCAGAAAGTACAGCTCCATGGCATGTTACCCACTGTATGTCCTTAGGTTTTCTGTAGTGATAGAGTTTTCCCTCCAGTCTAAGTGCATGTCTGAGATGCAGTTCTCTTGTGTTTGCACTAGACCTTAGTGATGATGCTGTAATGTGTGATTGCCTCATCTGGCTCAGCTGCCTCCCTTTTCATAACTATAATCTTGGTCATTAAAAGGGATGGCCAGAAATTGTCTTCTGTGGTTGATTCCCTGCCTGCATGGAGCAGCATGTGCGTGCAGGAAGATGTTTTGCTTGGTAGAGTTTTCGCTTTTTGTTTTTAAATATGCATGTCTGCTCCATGCCTGTATTCCTGGAGGAATTAAATTTGTGGTCTCGGGACTGGGCCCCAAGAATTCTTTTACTATAGCACTCATTGATTTAACTCTCATGGCAGACACATCTCTTCTGCTGGTGAGGCAAAAGCAGGATGGAAGAGAGGCATCTGTGTTGAGTTCTTCCTTGTACAGTCCTGCTTTATCATTACAGAGAAAAAGAGAACATATTTTCCTCTCTTCCCTAAGGACAAGCCTGGGACTTGGAGGCTCCTGTGAGGAGCAGGATGCTGGGTGGGAGGTGGGTAAAGAAGAAGCTGCCACCACCCCCCTACACACAGCACTATCTGGCCTGCAGGACAGGGTGTTTGGCTGCTGTGAAATTGCTCGAGCCTTTGCCCAAGGTTGGACCTCGGTTCTTCCCAGGCTTTTCACCTTGAATCAAAGTCTTCACAGCTGCTGTGGCAAAAAAACAGATCCTGTTTTCATCGGTAGGATTCTCAGGTCTGTTCTGTGATGGAACTTTTTGCTTCGTGTGATTTGTTTTGGGGGCTTTTGCCCATTTCTAGAATGTGCTGTGTCACAGAGCAGCAAAGAACACAAGCGGCAGGGCAAGCCTGAGATTTGTTTGTTCGAGGGTTTTGTTATTTTCTTTCGTTTTCCCGTGGGATCCTTTGAGAATTGTTTAAATACATCATTTCAGCTTATACTAACCCAGGCCTGTTTCTTTTCCGTTCCTTAAGGAGGATGGGGTTAAAAGAACAGTTTCAAATTCAAAAAAGATTTTGAATTAAGATAAAATAAGGACAGACTCCTGGTACTGTAAGTGCATTTTATACAGTTGGGCACAGCGGTTGGGAAGGGTGTGGGGTTACCTCCAGAAATATTATTTCCAGGGTGTAAGATAAATAGGAACATATGGGGGAGGGTGTTATCATTTGGGGAAAAAATCACTCATGGAAATTGTCATTTCAATAAATACAAAAATGGATAAAGCAAATACATGCAGTAACTGCAGCATAATGTCATCTGCTATTTATTTCTGAAGTCTAAAGCAAACAAATATGATCTAATGGAGAAAATGGCTGCTTTGAAAACCAAAAAAGAAAAAAAACGGGGGATGTACTCCGGTCTGTGGATCATGCCTGTTTTGTTTGTGGTAAAATTAGAAATAATCAAATATATTGGCCAAAGCTCAGAAAATTGGATGAAAGCTGGGGGGAAAAGTGTTTGGAAATACTGTGATATTTAGTGGGAGTCCAAGTGCCTTATGCCTCGTTTTCATCCACATTTAGGGCATTGTGGTGACACCACATTCCTCTCCTACACAATGGTTACAGGAGGTGGTGAGCTGTGGGAGTAAGTGCTCAGGCACATCCTGGAGGATGAGCATGACATACAAATAACTGTAATTCCCCCAGATCCAGGCAGAGGTATCTGTATTTTAATATGTTGAGGGTAGATCACCAAGCTGTTTGCTCCCTTTGAGGCAGCACCCCTCCATTCCTGCAGCGGTTGTTGTGGTAGGACCCAGTGCCAGCTGTGTCCTGTAGGCATTTCTGTTGTCAATAAGCTTATTAATGATGTTCCTCTGCCCACATCTGTTAATAATGGCTTTAAATTTTATCAGTATGGAGTCACCCCCAAAATATCACACTACTAAAGACATGGCTTTCCTGACTTTTAAAAACATTCTGGTCATTTTAAATGATTCCTGCTCACCTTCTGTATCCAGACTTCACCCTCCTTCAGCTGTTTGGCATCTATGTGTGTGTGTGGATATGTTTGGATCAAGGGATTTTTGGAAGCAAATCCATTTGTCTCACTTACTTGGCTTTGATCCAGATTGGGAAAAGGTCTCAGAGGACCGAAATGTGCTGCCTTTTTGGGAAACTGAATTGGGAGATAAGCACCTGGTGTGCTGCAGTAGAAGGGTGTTCAGCCACAGCAGCAGGCAGGAGCACAGCCCCTGATGCACAGAGTATGGCACTGGGCTCCTCAGAACCCATTACTCTGCCGTACAGACATGTTCCAGTTGCATCACACAGCTGCTGACGTAGGCAACGTTTATTCTGTCTGTTAGAAACAGGGAATTTAAAACCTGAAAGGATCATTATTCATCTTTTTTGAATAATGGAAACAATATATTACTCGATTTTTCCAGCTTCACGATAGCTCATGTAGCGTAGACAGTTTTGGTCTAGGAAACAATGGAACACCTTAGAGATTAATATGCTGGATTTGGATTTTATTCTGACTGTGAATAAAATGCTCAGTTCTACTCTGAATTTGTCTTCTTCATTCCTGTATTTGTTGACACCTGCTTTTTTGATACTGTTTTAGGGGTTTATTACTTTCTTTTCTGCATCTTTTTGCTTATTTCACTTTCGTTAAGTAAATCAAAGAGTTTCTTGATGTCACTTCATTATGAAGCTACTGTATCTGTAAAGATGGTTTCTGCCAATCTGGGATTGAGAGACATGTTTTCTAACATAAAATCTGCTGTTACAGTGTACTTGCATTTCTGCAAAGCTTTGGACTTGGTGCCACCAGATCTTTTGTTTTGACTTGTGTGGACATCACAGTACATACTAGATGGATTAAAAAATGGTTTAATGATATGTGTCAAAATGTCATTGTTAGGTAGAGGATATCAGTGAGGAGGTTATTTCTCACTAGACTGTCCTGGGGGCAGTTCTTGTCCTGATGCTACTCAGCATTTTTGGCAGCAGCCTAGACAATGGTATGAAATCTTTACAGATGAGTTAGATAGGTGAGAGTGCTAAAGATGTGGAGGCTATATGCCAGTATGGGTTAAAAAGAACTAATTCCTGATCCATAGAAGAAAAAAATGGCCAGAACAAAATAAAATAAAGATACCATATTCTGATGCTGGCAGTGCGGTACTGAGCGGAGAGGAGATTTCAGTCATTGCAAGGTGATACAAAAGCAAGGAGTTCAATATAGTTGCTTTTATCCAAGAAAACATTGTTTTGTGTCCTCATCCCTCCATGTGGATACACAGAGAACAGTTACTGAAGGCTAGCATCTTTGTGGTTCTCCTGGTGCACGCCTTACAATATCCAGTGACTGAAAGTCCTTGTGAGAAATCTTTTTTACTTTCAATTAGGACTGCTGCTTACTAATGAAAGTCAGTGAGTACTAGAATGGTTGCAAAGGAAGGTGATAGTCCCATGGCTTGGAAAATTTAAAAAGTTATTTCTGAAAAAGAAAAGCATGTATATATAGACACACACACTCCACCTGCTCCTCCTGACCCTTGATCACCCTTGACGAGAGTGAAGATTACTAGTGTAGTCTTCAGGAAATTTTTAATACTTGAGGCTTTTTGTGCAGCTGATAAATAAAAGCAGTTCTGTGTTTCTTCTCTCAAACTTGTCTACTAGGTTCAGAATGGATGAATCACTGCTTTATCAATACATAATTAACTGGGAATGTGCTGGGTCTCTCTGTCTATTTTCCTTTTTGTTTGGTTGAGGTTTTTTTCCTTGTCTGTTCCTTGGGGAAAGAGGGCCCTCATTTGGAGATAAGAAACTGAGCATGATGGACGAATGCTTAGTCCTACCAATTTGGCCAGGGAGGCTTCTTTCTGTGGTCAAGATCATAGCGATAGCTGTTTGAAAGGAAGAAAGATTTTTCCACTGCATGATTAACAGAGAATTTGGAAAAAATTCGTCTCTGCAGCAGGGCTCATCCATCATCTGGGGCAATCATTTTTTCCTTTATCTTCCCTAATAATTTCCCTGCCATGTCTCTAGTAGAAGCTGTGAGCACCCAAGGCCATTTTTTCCCTTCAGCATCAGGCAGCTTGAGAGCAGTTCACCCTAAGGCCAGTGTCTGTGATGTGTCTCAGGAGTCACACCTTGTAGTGCCTGCCTCTCCTGCACACCTGACAGGCTGGCAAGATGAATTCCACCCAAAAATGGTCTTTTCTCTTGATGAACTATAATGAGGCTCATGACCATTGAGCTTAGATACATATGTGTTATAGATGTCCATGTTTTGGTGCTGTGAATCTATGGAATGTACGGCAAAAGCCTCGCTTTGCTTCTGCTTATCAGCTTTACATATCAGCACTGAGAAACCAATGGTATTTCACTTGGGAAAGACAAGCCAACCATTATCTGTGAAATAGTTTTTCACAAATAGTCTGTTTGATTATGGGGAGCAGTTACGGACTTCAAGAAAGTCCATCAAAGGAGGATAGAAATAGAGAATGGCTGTGGATCAGTTCACATAGAGGAGGTTATCTCTGCAACCTTTAAAGGCTAGAAGTTTAATTTTTATTTTTAAATGAAAGCTTAAATTCTGCAGATGGCTTTGATAAGGTGGCACATAGATTTTTCATCTCCTGTTTGTTATTCCTGTGAGGTCGGGAAAAGGTCCTGTGTTAAGGATATCTGGGAGAAAAAAAGAAAAAAAATAGTAAGAAAAGAAAAATGTAGAGTCTTCACAGGCCTGAAGCTATAAAGGGAAGAAAGTCAGTCTTCCAGGAATGGCACATCAAAGCAGCTTAGGAGGAAAGTATCTGTTTGTATTCCCACTGTAGTTCCCCTTTGCCACTACCACCCCTGGAGCGTGTTCTTGACCTAAGCAGTAAATTATTACAGTAAACACTTTTGTTTTTATTTTTTTATTCTATTTTCAGGAATGAAAAAAAAGGTGGTGCAGGCAGGGGGGTGGGGGACCAGCAGAGAAAGTAATGTTTGTTTCTCCTTGTGGTGGAACAGAGCAGTCTATAATTATGATTTATTTCATTTTGATGTGCAGAACGCTGAACTTCCATGTCTGCATTTCTTGCTTCTGTGGATCAGGCACAAAAATGTAGCTACTGTTAGTAGCTGTGATTGTTCAGGTATTTACAAAACCCCTTGAAAATAGCAAAGTGACCTGTAGATTGGTGAGTTTGTCGGGGTTTTTTGTAATATATTTTCTCCCTTATGGAGAGGATACTATTGTGCAGTTTGAAGTCTAGTGAGAAGTTACTTTGATGTTCTCTCTCCCTCTTTGTTCCTGTTTTTTCCCCCGAAAAGGTAAGATAACTTCTCGCCAAGCCCGGCTAGAGCGGGCTCAGATTGGGAGGGAGCAGAGAGGTTGCCCTCTGCTTGTCTGCTCCTATCCACATCTCAGCATTCCATATCTGGAGTTTCCATCCCATTCTTGAGGCCTCACCAAAGTGACTCCCTTCAACCCAGCTTGTGACTTCTACGTGGGCTTTAATTTTTGCTCCCTGTTAGGCTCAAAGGAGGAGTGATTTAAATGCAGGTATTTAACATGCATGTGCTATACTTACACAAAGTGTTGGCAGTGTTATAGTGCTCTTTTTTCCTCCGTTTCTGAGATGTAGTCAGCAGAGGATGGTCAGTGAATTTAGGCTGCTGTGTGTGTGTGTGTGTTGGCTACCATTCAGAAACCCTCTTTGCCTGGCTGTAGTTCTCCCTGTCACCAGTCTATGTTATGAGAAGACATTTGCTTTTAATGATTCTTGCCTTGTAGCAGTGCTGGCAACTGGGATGCCATCCTGTCCCTGAGTGACAGCTCTGCTCCCAGCCCCTGCTGCAGAGATTAATACGAGCAGTTGCCTCTGAAACATTTTAATCTCACTTTTGGTCGTTTTGAAAAATGGGTAATCAAACCCTGTAAATCATCACCCAGAGACAGTAAACAATGCTTAGAAGTGTTCAACACCAGTCATGGATTGCGCCTCAACCTTAAATCATCGCTGACCAGCACCCTGGCAAGCTCATCACTTAGTAAGCTGGCATTGTGGGGAGGTGCTCCATGAACAAAGCTGAGGAGTTATATGTGCTTTAGTCTGACTTCATTTCAGTTGTGACAGGGAGTGTGCTCCCTTGCCTCACCTGGCACCTGCACGGGCTGTTGGTGTGGAGGGAAAAAAAGGATTGTGGTCTTTGCAAAGACCCCAAATGGTGCCTTGAATTGGCCAAGCACCTCCATTGCATTTGATGGCTTTTTCTACAAATGTTCTGGGATTTGGGTTGAAGTGCATGTGCTCTGTAATAACCCTCAAAACTATCTGTCTGTGGAAGTTTGTCAGTAAAAACTGGATTGTTTTCCTATAAGAATAATTAGCTGCCTTAATTTTACATGACGGTTATGAGCTGTTACAACACTAGAAAAAATTAATGCAAAAGAATGTTTTTCATTCTTGGCAATGACCTTTCCCTTTTTCTTGTCCAGCAGTTGGGCACTTGTCAGATGATGCCAGTAACTGCCATTCCTGAAATGCATTTGCTGCTGACCTGTGAAAACCTCTGAGACTCAGGCACCTTGTACAGCTGAACTTTGTTAAACTAAATTAAAGTTCTGTCTTGGTAAATGAAACAACCCAAAATCTCTAAAATTCCTGCCAGCATGTGAACATCAATGTTAGTGAGATAACAGAAAGTTGGAACAATAGAGGAAGAGGCCATATGATATTATTTAAATACAGCTTCATTAAGTAGAGCTTCATCAAGTCCTTAATTTTTAATATCAGGGGATGGTGCTGTGGGTGTCACCTGGACCCCACCAGCCAGGATATGGCCAGAACTGCCTGGGGCATCCACCAGCATGCAGGGGCAGTAAGGACTTAGTCCAGGAGACCACTGGAGGATATACCTGAGAGTTAAAACCGCAGGCAAGCTCATGTCACAACCCACCAGAAACAAAGTTGTGTTGAATGCAGTAGACTTCAGACACAGAACTGGTTTGATGAATTTTCTTTTTTCTGCTATCTTCATATTCGAATTAAATTGCAAGCTCAAAGGAAATGTGAAAACCTTACCAAGAGTATATTAGCCCAGGTTTTTCCTCCGTCTTTATGATCCTGTGCAACAACTGAGAATTAAGAGGGGCCCTCCAGAGGCAATGAGGGACTGGCATGGCTGAAGGCATGCAGGTCCAGACCTGAGGTCAGTGGAGGCAGCAACATTGCCTGGAGAGCCAAAAGTAGGTCTTGATTGAATATGCTTCTAGGGGATGAAATTAGACAATGTATTCTAGGCCTTCAAATAATTTTCCTGTAATCAATCCCATTTAAAAATCATTGAAGGATCTGTTAGGATAGGATACTGTTGTGCTTATACTTTTGATTCTTTTTTTCTGTATTGATGCTGTTTATTTGGGTGAAATTAATATTTTGGAGTTTTACAACTTTTAGGTGGCCATTTGCCGATTTTTATTGGATGAGTATATCAGCAGGAGTATATCAGAGGGATGATCATTAGGTAAATAAAAGAATGATTAGTAGCGTTGTTATCAGTGTCCTCAACATTTTTAATAGCGCTTAAATATGCAGCAATTTAAGGATATGGACAACTGATTATCTGGTTGTGGATGACATTAGATTTCAAACCACATTTTTCAGCTGAGCTCTCTTTTCTGTGAAAGATTGGACCAGATGGTATTTTGAGGTCCTTCCAACCTGGGCTGTTTTGTGTTTCTAGCATCGCATGAAATGTATGTATTAGCATCTTTCAGCAGTCCTCCTTCCTGCTCACAAAGAAGTCTTGTCACTTGCTAAGAAATCTTTAAAGTAACAAGTTTTTTTTCTACACCCATATGCAGCTGGTAGATTATGCCATTGGAAATAGTGATATCTGAGCCACTATCAAGGCGGGGATATCTGAGCCATTATTATTATAAGCCATGCTCGTGCTTCAGCTACACTCTGCTTGGATGATAGTGATGCTGCCTGCCCTTTTGGCTCTTTCCCTGTGAAGCAGTGAAGCCTTGCAAGCCTGACATAGCCTCCAAACCTGCAGAAAAAGACCCCAGAAAAAAAACCTCACATCCTTAAGTAACCTACTTTAGCAGCCCTTAGGGAGATTTATGAAGATGCCTGTGCCAGGTGAGCAGCTGAGACATTGGTTTAATGGCAGATTTCAGGGTTTTAGCCTGTTTGCAGAGGCTTCTGTGCATGGCCATGTAGAGCTGTGCACTGGAGGAAGGAGCCTTGTTGCTATCAATAACTTTGATATCATTATCCTCATTTCCAAATACTGGGAGGTATTACTTGCTGAGAGTACCACATTGATACAGGTACTAAAGTCAAGACTGTATAAAAATACTGCTTTTACTTAAAGACTCTTTCTTCATTTAGGTGTAGCCAAGGTGAAATAATCTGGTTTATTGATCTGGGAAACACAGCTAAAAGGTACTGGAGAGAGTGTGGGGAGGGAACATAGCAGGGAGAAGCCCCAAAGTGTAGCATGAGGTGCCTTGAAAGCTTTTGTGGTAAAATCATTCCTTAAAGCGTTTGAAATGGGGATGGCAGGTGATGTTCCCTGAAATGACTAACAAAGGCATCTGCTGAGAAAATGCATAGAAGTTTAGTGTATCTGGGTGAAAGTTCTAGGCATTTCACTGTGTGTGCTGTTTCCTTCTGTTCTTTGGTTTATGTTTAAAAGGAGATCTGGACAAAAGGAAAAGGACATTTCATCTCACAGAATTCCTCTCCCACAGACGAGCCCATGTCATCAATGCAGAACAAATGTTTTTAATGCTTCCTAACTAAAATTGGGCATGGCAGGGTAGTCTGCAGAAAGCACAGTATTTCTTTATACTCTTTCGGCTTAGGCTTGTGCTAATGCTAGCACCTGTGCCCTGTGAGAGCTGTTCCCTGTTGCTGCTGACCTGGGGTTCACACTAGCAGGCTGAAGGATGAAAGGCCAACACCTTCACACATTTCCCATTTCATATTCACTCATTGCCCCCACAGCTGGCTAGCAAATGCTCCTGCTCCTTGTTGTTCTTGTGAGATTTAGTGGTGAATATGCATTTTCAAGTGCTTGGGGATTTGTTGGTTTGGGTTTTTTCCTAGTGGCCATAGCACATGCAAACGCAAGCTGTCCTCATGTCCTTCAAAACTCCTCCTATGGTTGTGTATTGTGCATATTCAAGGAGCTCTTTCATTTTGGTTAGCTAAGGGGCTTTACATACTTGATTATCCCTAGTAGGCTTTTCTGATGAGACCTGTAAAGGAGCTGAATATGGGAGGGGCGGGGNGGGGAGAAAAAGGGGAAAAAGGTTAAAGAGACGTGACTCTCTCCAGCAAATAACCAGACAATAGCTGTGGATGCATTTAGTGACCAGTGACGCCTTTCCTCAGAGCAAAAGAAAATCTGGGGTAAATCAAAAAGCCAGCACATAGGAGTAAATAGACCTAAAGTAATACCCTGGAAAAGCAGTTTTCTGGAGAGAGAGACCGAGTCAGTTACACAGCTAGCTTGGTTTTTTTTTTTTCTGAAATTGCCTTTTTTTTCTGTAGGTATTGACATGGGCAACCTTGATGCTGACTATGAGATGATTCTCTTCATATCCTGAAGGTTTCCATGTAGACATCCTTAGGGGGCCATGTAGGATTGGTCTTCAAAGATGCATCTTCTACCCCAAGTGTCTCTTAAAGCTCTTTGAGCTTCTGTTGTGGCATTTGCTGGGTTACTCAGGGCTGAATCTATAATCCCTGGATTTGGGTATGGTGCTACTCTCACTGGCACTAGAGATATTAATTAAAACTGATGGGGTTTAAGGGATGATTGGATTCCTTGGAACTCTTTTGCTTTTGTGGTGGAGAAGGAGTACCCCCAATGTGAGGAAGACCCCGGTGTGCAGAACCTTTCCAGCAGCCCGAGGTGTCCTAGGGCAGGAAGGAGAGCATAATCCTGCAGTTCCCTTTTGCCATCTGTAACATTGTGAATGAGGAGGGTTTGGCATGCTTAGCTGTCCCCATGGGTAGCACTTATGAAAAAAAAAGAAAGAGCAGCTCTTGAAAGATGAGAGCTTTGGCTTGGCAGGAGCAGGGTGGTGATGGGTTATCACATATAGAAGGCGCATGTCCTTGTTCCAGCTTGTTCATTTCTCTGAAAGCATCACAGTCATGGGGAGGGAAGGAATTGGCAAATAGACTAATAGGATGAAGGTGTTACAGAGATTTAATTTCCTGGAGAACAATTTTCCACCATTTTCCAAAGCTGTATAAAATATTTCAGTTTCTGTGTTTTTTTGTGGAAAAGCCAAAATTTTCTAGCTGAACTCTGACTGACATAAAGATTGCCTCTGTCTTCCTTTCTGGAAGCTTTAACAACCAGTTCATATATATAGTTTCCTACACTAAATTATATTGTAAAGGGAACCTTTACTGAAAAATAGATAGAAACAAACTCAAAACAATTTGGAGATGTGTGCAGCAGGATTTTGTCTGTTTTGAGCAATCCATTGTTCATAGCAGTAGTTGGTGGCTAAGCTGTTTTATTCTGCTTCTACATGTATATATGCATATCTGTCTATCTATCTGTCTGTCTGTCCAGCTGTCTATATCATCCTGTTGTGATTTAGGAATGGTATTCTCCAATTTTTAGTTCCCACTGAAACCACTTAAAACCATACTGCCACTCACTCAATCCCCCTTCTCCTCTCTCTCTCCTGCAGCGGGATGGAGAGGAGAACTGGAAGCACGAAAGATAGAGAAAAGATCATGGCTTTAGAAAAGAACAATTTACCGGAAACAGCAATGAGATAAGAAAATGTGCAGTTACAACAATACTAATGACAGAGGGTACAAGAAGGAGGCAAATGATTCACATGGAAACCCCCTGATAATACCCGACTGCTCCCTCTACCATGTTGCACCACACAGAAGGGAGCCCTTCGCATCCCTGGAAAATGATGTAGGGTGTTATAGAATAACCTCCAGGTCCTGGCCATGCTCCCTCCTGGCTACTGCAAACATTAACCCTGGCTGAAACCAGGACACAGAAGTACCTCTCTGTGTGTCTCTGCATGCCTATTTGAATTGTGACTGCCAGTTGTGAGCCTGTGTTGGAGACATTCAGTCTCACAATGAAGATTCTTCCCCAAGTGATGGGAGGGGCTCCCTGCAGATGCCAGGAGCTGCTGAGAATGTGTCTCTGGACAAAGTGGATTCTGTATTATTAATATTTTAAAAGAGTCTAAGGTAATGAAGTAGGAGTTTGTTAAAGCCCGTTTTCAGCCCAGGTAGTTTAAATAATAGCAGAACACAGCTGCTGCAAACTTTTCATGCTGAGATTTGTGCAGGTTGCTTCCCAGGTTATCTGCTTCTTGTGACTTGTTCTTTTCATCTTCTGCTGTCAGTAACTTCAGTGCATAAATGAACTGCAGATTAGCCATCCAGGCTGGGATGTTTTGCTTTGCATTTGAAATGCAGATTCGCAGCATGAGGAGCTTGAACTCTCTGGCTGCCTTTGCTCCAGAGAGTATCACAAAGATTCAGATGTTAGAGCCACTTGCAGCACCAAATAGTGCCTTCTCAGAGGCTACTCACTCTTCAGGCACGATATTTTAAATAATTTTTGAGTCAAAGGTTAAATTTATGTCATCATCCCAAACATGGAGTGTGTTAAGATAGGTCAGTCATTCATATAGTTAACATGTAAGCTTTCTTTGTTTGTTTTAAAGGACATTGATTTTGTAATTACCCCAGAGATAGCCACTGAAAACCCCTGGAATGTACTGCTTAATTGAAATCCAAATATTGAAAGCAGTAGGAATGTAGCTGTAGGAGCCCTGTGATGGGCTCTGCCATCTAATGACACCCACAAGAAAAGTGAAATGTTAGCAAAAACAAGCCAAACCCCACATATGATTATTTTTGAAACCTGCTTGCTATGACTGGTAAACCAATAAAATGCCTCAGGCACAGCAGTGTTGTCTGATGGCACAGCTCATCTTAGCTCGGTTTTGGCCTCCTTAGGCCTGTGAGGAGGTCTGTGCAGATTAAAACCACCAAGTGTTGTTACTGTTTTGAGTATTTACTCTGTCAAGATGGCTGAACCTTTGCCTGGTGATTAACTCTATAGGGGCCTTGTTCTGTACATCTGGGAAGCAGAACTGAAGTGCCCTGTCCGTGGGGAGGCACACACCCAACCAAGTCTTCAAATGCACAGTCTTGAAAAATGTATGTGAAATCTCAAAATGCAGGTTTTACAGTGCCCATGAGCTTATCTCGTCTCTTCTTCCAAAGACGTTTCTTTACTTTTATCTCCGGAAGGGTGTTGCGGCAGGAATGCATGTCATGTTTGGGTGCTTGTTCGCAGCCACTGGTCCTCCCCAAGGGAGCAGCCTGAGCAGGCTCCCGTGCAGCTGTATGATGCAGGGAGCAGAACACTATCTCCACTGGAAACCCTGGAAGCAAGAGCTGACCACTACATCAAATGCCAGTGAAGTGCCAAGCAGGATGGTCATGGGGATGCTTATTACTTGTTCCCTTAGTTCCACAGAAATGCAAAGGCCTCTTTAGACTCAGAGGGTGGCCAAGGGGTCTCAGAGCTGTCAGCCCTACCAGTATATAAGAGTAGTAATAACCCCATATCCTCAGTCACATCTGAGCACAGTGATGAAAACTATAATGCTTGTATAAGCTTCACTCATTTGGCAAAGGTCGGGGGCTTTAATCTTCATTTGCCTTTTCCTTCTCCAGCTATATTGATATCTCACTTAAACATGAATAAATACAAAGACCTTCTCAGTGTCATAGCAGAAGACAGCCGAGAGGTGAGGGAAAAGGAAGGGGAAAAATCATACATATTTTACATGTCATTGAGGAGGTGGATTTTATAGGTTTCTCTTTGAAGATGAAGCAGGAGCTAATCCATGTGAAGAGCCAGTGTGGTCTGACCCAAGCCCTTTACTGTGGGGTGGGCTGAAAGGCTCAAATTCAGTCTTTGTCTGTACAGCAAATTTTTACAAAGTTTGGCTCTGAGAGGTCCCTGGCAACTGTTTTAAAGGACAATGTTCACTGTGATGGGGGGAAGTTGGGGTCTAAGTAGCTGTAGATGCCATCCCCCACTCCTTGTGTGTTATGCAGGCTGGGGCAAGGGAGCATCTGGTCAACATCCTCCTCCTGAAAGCCTCTGTGCCTTTACGCTGAACAGAAATTCTTGCTAAATACTGACACTGTAGAGTTAGGAGCACATTTAAATGGATCAGGCTTTCTCTCCCATCTCTCCATTTTAACTGCTGAAGATTTGGTGTCACTGACTCTGGAAGGTCCATCCTGTGGGTGATGATACTCTACAGGCAGAGATGCAGAGAGGCTGAGTTGATGTGAGGACACCTGGCTGTGGCTCTCACCAGCATCAGGCCTGGTCAGGGTCTTTTGAAGAGCTGACAGTGGAAAATAGGGAGAACTCAGGTGGTGGCTTTGCTGTGGGTGTGCATTTGGACAAATGGGCTGGTGCCCTACCTGCAGTACAGTGCCTGCAAGAGGGAGGTGTTAGGACACAGAGCAGGGCAGCCACAGAGGTGCCTTTGTGTGGCTGGTGTCTTCATCAGTGTTTGTGAAGTCTGGCAGAGCTGGAATCTGGTACTCCTGGAGATTGCTTCGCTGTCATTGCGGTGGCTGCCTCTAACAGGAAGCCTCTGTTTGTGTTGGCGTCTGAACAGGCGCCGAAGTCTTGTGCTGTTTTAAGACATGACACTGGCATGTGCTATTTCTCCTGCTGCTGTGCTGTATTTTATGCAGCACTGCCTGTCAGCGTGCTTAGCATTGGAAAGTAACAAAAAGAAATTACTCAGATGCATTGAAAATAGATAGAAATATCAGTTGAAAATAGTTAATTTTCTCTTTCAATTACTAAGGTCTAAGACATGTTAATTTGTTAGTGTTTAAACAGCAGCTATTAACCTCCTTGTCCCTACCACTTATTCCTTCCTTACATTTTTCTGCTTGTGAGTTTTGCAGCCCAGATGAATATTGAATGACTGTTTTTAATAAATTATTTCTTTCTCTTTCTGCAGCTGAGTCAAGGAGCATCAATGTCGATGCCCCAATTTGTATTAAGGAGACTGTAGATAATTAAGCACTTGCGAGGGTCTGGGCAGTTTGTTGATGAGTTTTTTAATTTTCTGGTGAGTGAGTGATGTTCTTTGAATAGCAGTCATTGGGGAAATCAGAGCTTACTGAAGTGACAAGCAGTGTTGTCTTCACTGTCATGTTCAGTGCAAGTCCAGCAGTATTATGGCAAAGCTTATGGGCAAAGATAATTATGCATCTGTCAGATGCACTGACAAATGCTTTTTGCATCCATGTTAAACTTGTGAAAATTTGTCAGCTGTTTGGATTTCAGGTTTCTTTCGCAATAACATACCATGTTGTGAGGTGTAGTTGCTTTGTGTGCCATCTATAATGTAAAACACAATCATCTGTAACACAAAATCAGAATTGTTGCTGGGTTGATGCTGCCTGGACACAAGGTGCCCACCAAAGCTGCTCTATCACTCCCTCAGCTGGACAGGGGAGAGGAAATATAACAAAATTCCTGTGGGTCAAGATAAGGACAGGGAGAGATTGCTCACCATTACCATCACGGGCAAAACAGACTAAGCTCAGGGAATTAATGTAATTTATTACCAATCAAATCAGAATAGGATAATGATAAATAAAAACCAAATCTTAAAACACCTTCCCTCCACCTCCCCCTTCTTCCTGGGCTCAGCTTCACTCCCAGTGACAGAGAGGGTTAGGGAATGGGGGCTGCGGTCAGTTTATCACAAGTTGTCTTTGCCACTCCTTTCTCCTCAGGGAGGATTCCTCACACTCTTCTCCTCCAGCCCGGGGTCCATCCCACTGGAGCTAGTCCTCCACGAATTTATACAATATGAGTCCTGCCCATTGGCCATGAACTGCTCCAGCGTGGATCCATTCCATGGGGTGCAGTCCTTCAGGACCAGGCTGCTCCTGCGTGGGTTCCCCGTGGGGTCACGAGTCCTGCCAGCAAACCTGCCCCAGTGTGAAGCTCCTCTCTGCAAAGTCCCACAGGTCCTGCCCAGGAGCCTGCTGCAGTGTGGGCTTTCCGCAGGGTCACAGCCTCCTTCAGGCATGAGCTGCAGGTGGATCTCTGCTCAATCCTTGACCTCCCTGGGCTGCAGGGGCACAGCTGCCTCACCATGGGCTGCACCAGGGGCTGCAGGGGAATCTCAGCTCCTGTGCCTGGAGCACCTCCTGCCCCTCCTTCTGCACTGACCTTGGGGTCTGTGGGGCTGGAGATTTCTTGGTGGTTTCAGTGGGACCAGTCTCTCAGCTGTCCTTGCATTTGCTGCCAGGCCACTGTTCTTGCTTCCCCAAAGTTACAAGAGGTTGCAAAAAGAAGTCCTCACAAATGTTGCTCATCTCTACTTGGCACCCATTGCCCTGAGTCAGACTTTGTGCTGGGGCTCTGCAAATGCATGGGCATTTCTAATAGCTGGCTCAGCGTGCAACCTCATCCTAATCAAAATTTTGTCTTATTTTGAATAAGGAACACAGACTTCTCTTCAGAGCAATTTCTATGAGATACAGGCAGCTCATTGCAAACAGAGAGATGCTCGAGCACAGTAACCTGCTTGGAGAGGACAATGCCTTTTAAAGCCCTGAGTTAATGAGAAGTCCACAGCACACATTTGATAAGCTTTGTCACTCTTTTGTCTGCAGATCATAGGCCCTGCATTTTAATTTACTATACATAATGCTTTCTTAATGAGTTCCAGTAGATAGCCATTGAAACATGGCACTGCAGCTGCCAGCACGATTATGAAAAAGAGGCAGTTATTTGATTTACGTGATATTCTGTTATGGTAACTAATATTTGCAGACAGGATACAATAGAGGAAGAAAAAAACCCCTCCATTTAGATTTTGGTATCTCAGGACTAAGGTGCTAAATCATTTATTTTGTGTGTACGTGGACCAACTACTAATTGAAAATTAATGGAATTATATTTGGGTCTTGAAAGTCTAGGGAGAGTCCTGTTTGCTTTGTACCAGAAAGTTCAAGCAAACCCAGTAACACTACCAGGATTTTTAAAGTGCAAATGAGCTTCTTAACATAGTATACAGAAGCATTTTGTAGAAGAGGTCCCTCATCTCTTCCCTCTGTTTCAAAACAGAAATGAAAAAAACCAGAACTTGGGAAACAACAAAATTGTAGTGCCATGGAAGAGGTGATGTGTTGCTGCTGATAATGTTTGTTTTGTAGGGAGTTGCTTTCCTGGCCCCCTTTCCTTTTCTTCAGTTTGAGCCTGTGTGCAAGCCTTTAGAGCTCTGTGTGTGTGTGTGTGTGTGTGTGTGCATGCTTATCCTCTTTCCTATACATCCCTCCTTGCAGAGCACCACACTGGTGACTTCTCACACAGAGGCACTATTTAAAGGATTTATAGGGTTTTTCTTTTGTTCTTCCTGGGGCTTTTGTTTTATTTGTTTTGTTTTGTTTTATAAGTATAGGAGCCATTATGCCTTTGTATGCTAGGCAGTAAAGAAGGTGATAATTTTCTTCTGGTCCCTAATACAAAATACAAACTGCTGGGAAAAAAGAAAAAAGAAAAAAAAAAATTGAAGTGGGGATGATTTAAATTTTGTATGATGACAGTTTCTGGTATTTTCTAAGGCTAACTGAGTTTGCAGTTGTAATTCCTAGTGTTGATGATGATGATGATGATTATTATTGTTGTTGTTGTTGTTGTTGTTGTTGTTGTTACATATGCTTGGAAGGCCCCACAGGGTTAGCCCACAGGGGTAAGGCCTGCCTGTGGGTTTTGCAGATACTTGCAGAAACCCCAAAGTGATGAGTCTGAGATTTCCATATTCCACTCTGAGATGTGGGGAAAGGGGTTGTCACAATCATTCATTGCCCCAGTCTTGTTTATCTGTGCAAGTCCATCCCTGCCTTCCCAATCCAGTGCTCCCAAGTGTTCCCTTTTTTCATCTAGCACTGGAGAAGACTGCCCAGGGAAGTGACTGAGTTACCATCCCTGGAGGTATTTAAAAGATGTGTAGATGTGGCTCTTGGGGTCATGGTTTGTTGGTAACTTGCCAGTACTGGCTTAACAATTTGACCCAATAATCTTAGAGGCCTTTTCCAACCTAAACAATTCCACAATTCTGTGATCATACAGCACTTAACATATCGTATAAAAATACCTCTGCTCCCCTGCGCAGTGATGGATGCTGCTGCAGCCAGAGCAGCAGCTACAGGGACACCCCACCCTGGATCTGAAGCTCATACACCACAGCATCCCAAAGAGTCAAGCACACATCTAATTGTATGGGAGTATCTACCCATCCCATGAAAGCTAGGAGACCAGACATGGTCTCACCTCACCAAATTTGCAAAGCAAAGTGTTCCAGTCAGAAGACTGGTGTCTGGTTTTGGTGTGGCTTGCAGTGAAGAGTGAGGTTAATTAATTTGATGATACAGATCTCCAATATGAAAGTTTAAATACTGAGTCATTTAAGTTTGGCAAAGTGTGGAGGAGCAGAGTACCACAGCCAAACACTTCTGAATTACTGGTGAATGGACTTGAAGTGCACATTCCCCTTCTGCAGCATGTGAGCAAATGCATACATACGTCTGTGTGTGCACCGTGCGAGGCTGAGTCATCAGCATCACCCTTTGCCAAGGCATGGAGACTGAAAAAATGAGAAATGCATGTGAAAATACACCCAGTGCTAGATCAAAAGGATGTGCCACGGGGAAGCTGCAGCGAGGCGATAGTGACACTCGTGTTCGTCAAATGGCTTTTGTGTGAGAGGAAATTAAACAGAGAGGGGCTGTGGCGTGCGGAGATGCCGTTTCCAAAGGGCTAAAGAGAAGAGAGAACGAAGCGACTTTTCACAGGTATGCCTGCTTAAAAGTCTAGGTGTGTCAGATGAAATAACGTGGCGGCAAGTTCAGAGCAAAAAGGAGGGACCCCATTTTCCCCAGCACCGTGTGTTGGGGTTCCATGGCTCTGCACCCCTGACTGCTCTGCCTGCCAGGGCCAAAATGGGTGCACAAAACGGTTACAGAAAGGCATGGATGAAAAGCCTTTGTAGAGCTGTTACTAACCAAGAAAGAGTTATTCCTCATGGCTCAGGAATCCTCTTAATTTTAGGTTGCCAGAAGCTTGTAAGGCCTGCTGGGGGAGGTCTCCCTGTTCTCATGCCATAGGCTTACATCTGGCTCCAAGCAGAAGCAAAAATGAGCTCATGGTTTGGTTCAATCCAGACCTCCTTGTGCCTGTTGTTTTGCTGAGCTTTTAAATTAGTCCTTTTTAATATTTTTGGAAGTTTCTGAGGAGGCATTGCTTTAATATAACTAATTAAACCCCAGAATTCTTTAAAACTCTCATTTGGAAGTAGGTCAGTTTGCACTTACTTGTCTTGAAGGGTTTTTTTTTTTCTTTTTTCATGTCTTAGTTGTAGGCTGACTTACCATCTGCCTTTCCTTGGCAAAGAAAAGAAGCAGAAGATAAAATTTGTAAGATATAATTGGGCTAATATTAATCATTTATCTCGCATGAGGTGAGTCACTGGAAATTATCTGTGACTGTGTTTCTAAGTCTTCTTCATAGTCTTTTATGGTAGACTTCAAGTTCAGAAAACCTTTCCGGTAGAAAAAAAATCCCAAATAAAAGACTCAGGCTGCACAGAGAGTGCTAGGATATTTTAAAACCATGCGTGGAGAGCTGGGAGTTTCTTGTAGAGCTGTAATTGGGTTTTGCATGGTTGGGAAATCACAGGCTGAGCCTAGGCAGGATGTGGGGCTGGTGCTCACCCTGGGGGATTGCGGAGCAGGTTGGGCTCTCTTCCCCACTGCTCTGTTACACCAGGCTGGCGGTGAGCAAACAGTAAAACACTCATGTATAGTACACACAGACTTCAACAGATACGGTACTTTATTATAGTTTTACTGTAACAAGTCTCCACAGTGAATGTGTCAGTTCATAGACAATTTTTGTCAATCTATACACATAATCAAGTTTGCTAATTCCCCAATTTTGCAAAAAATTTTCAATAAAAAGGCTAAAAAATAGACATCTCCTGCAACATCCTGAAAGTAATTTTGCTTTTGGTCCAGTCATTGGCTTTCTTTCCCTCCAGCAACTGGAGACTAAATGAGCAGCATCACCTTCCCTCCTCTGGGAAGCAAGACCAGAGGAAAATGCTGCTTCTAATGTCAGCCTAGTCACTTGGATTAATGGCTGCGCCCAGCAGCTAGCAACTGTTACCCCCCCTTTCTTTATAAATAGAGAAGAAATATGTAGTTGAATCTAAGGTATCAAAAGAAAAAAAATGAGGAGGATACTTTTTCCTTTGCTGTTGGTTCTTCCAAGCCTCTGCCACCTTTTTTTCTGACTTTAATAAAAACCGTTCTTATTATAGCTTTCAAATAGTTTCTTTGTTTTATCTGTGTGTGTGTGTGCACATAGGCTTTTTAAAGCTTGCAGATGGTTTTTCCTCACTTCAGTATTATAGCTAGCCAGGGTCTTTTTTGGTTGTTTTGGTTTGGATTTTGTCTGAAAAGTAAAGCCTGCAAGGGCAGGAGACTATTGCTCAGTCCAAGGAAGTGGGGAGATGGACTTTTGAAAGCAGATGGCAGCAGGAAGAGGTTTCAGTAGCAGAGGATCAGAAAACAAATGCCCCAGACCATTAAGACTATATGAAATAAGGTGCATGTATAGTTGCTACATTTACAGCTTAAAAGGAAGCAACATGCCATAAGTATAAATTTACCTTTGTTTCTCACCATCCTATTCTGACAATTATTGTTACAGGATTCAACATTGACATCAAATAAAGCAATTGACAGCAGCACAGTTTTCCTTTGTCTTCCCATGCATTTGGTAGCTGCTGGACACTGCAGCTGGTTGGTTGGTTGGCGATTAGGAATCAAATAGGACAGTAAAATTTACAAGTGTGAATGCTGGTAGCACACAGTGTAGTGTTGGGCGTATGGAAATAGTTCAGCCTTTTTGGCTCAAGCTGTCACAGAAGTTTAAGCCCGCTTATTGCTTCTCTAGGCCTATACTTACATTTTGACTAGTTTTATATAGCTCAGAATTGAATGTTTAAGTTTTGGGTTGGTTGAAGCCTTAATGAAATAATTCATCTTTGACTGACAGCATAAGGAAACAAGAGAAAAAAGAAAATTCTGTGACTTCTTATATGGTCCACAAGGACTAGGACGGGATGGATATCTGTGCCCCCACCTGAGTCACAAAAGCTGGTAAGGAAAGAGAAAAATGACTGGAGTCATAGAAGTAATGGAGACCTTTTCAGTGAGAAATCTTAAAATTTAAGAGTTTATTCTGCTTTATCTAAACAGGTGAAGTATGGATAGGCATGACAGAAGCCTTCCTCCAGAGACAGTGCCAGGTGCTGAGACTCCTCAGTGCAGCACAGAAGGAGCGGAAAGATCCCAAAGAAGGGAGGTTGCAGTCAGATACTTTGCAGTTGAATGTCAGAGTGGGAGCCACCACTTCACAAACCTACATCCCGTCTCCCCATGGCCTCACGAAAACAAGCCTTAAGCAAATATATAAGCAGCACAGCGCAGAATTTGAAGTCCAGTCAAGGGTCAGATGAGTGAAATTATGTTATCTGTTTTATATGAGAGGTCAGATTATGTGATCTCATTATTCCTTTTTACCTTAAAAGCTATTGTGTGCCATTTTCTGTTTTAGATATGGATAACCCACATCTGTTACACACAGTTCATGGTTATGATACTATTTGTCTGGAGAAAAAAAATGTCAAAATTGATAAGTAGAATCTGAGCTTTATGTCTTTGCACCAGATTTCTTTGGGGAAATTTCCTGTAGTCTTTTATTTTTAATATTGATACAGGCTCTGGCTTTGGTGATTTGTCTTGCTGCCAGATAAAGTTTGTTGAAAAGAGTGTAGTGATTAATGGCAAGGACATTTTAAAATTCTTGTGAGATGGGCTAAGATTATTATTTTCCTTCCTTGAGTTTTACCACGTAATGCCTGCTGTCAGAAGATAAGTACTCTGTGACTTAATCAGCACTTGGGGAAAGCCCATTAGTGACAAATCCAGGTCCTACAGGCAATTGTGTCGATGACTGAATAAACAGTGTTGTTCTTTCTGTACCTGTGTACTGTACAAATATTGTGGTGTTCAGTTGCTGGAAGTAGAATGAGTTTTTACATGGTGTTACATATTAGGAGGAGAGGGGAAACGTCATAGGAAGCAAATAGCATAAGCAGGAACAGTAGAGTTTTCAGCAGAAGAAATCAGTTAGGTTGGATACTCCTTAAGCTGTTGAAGTGAGGTGGGGACTTAGCAGAGCAAAATAGACATGAACAGGCACATTGAACAGTGTTTCAACTTCTAATAAAGGTTTCCTAAGAGTCACAGAGTCAAAATAAACGTGAATTTCCCTTGTGTTTTGCAATTTTAAATATATTACAAAATTAAAGTTTTATTAAAAAGAAGATAAGGATTAAGAGTATTTGAAAGCAATTTAGGGCTGGGAACATTACAGGAATGCTGAAAATATTCTAAAATAAACCTAATAGATGCAATGTATCTAGAATAAAGGTTAAACTTAAAATAATGCTTGTGAATTTTGCAGCCCAGATGAATATTGAATGACTGTTTTTAATAAATTATTTCTTGTTCAGTAATGGAAATGCAGTCAATTCACCCAAAAAATCTTGACTGTGTTCTGTACTGAGGTAATGTAATATCTGTATAGGTACTGTAAGTGAATAATAGGGTTTTATTCTTTTTCAAGTCCTGAAACAGATCAAATTGGTCTTTTAAATTATGCTTTCCTCTTAAGTTGTGCCTGAGGGATGAAGATATGGTTAGAGTAGTGTCTGAGGAAGGTTGCTGCCAACTGCATTTTCACATTTTTGTTCACAAAATGACAAATGACCTTATTTGTGAGTTCTCAGAAAATAGTGTCTGAACTGCCTATTGTACGGGGAAGATGTGTTACACTGAGTGTAGTTAAGACTTTGCTTTCAGTGCAGGACTCAAACTATTTCAGGGAAAATAAGTGGCAGTTCTACAATAAAAAAAAAAAATGTATAAAATGTTGAAAAAGTGACTATGGGAAACTCTGAACCTGAGGGAAATGTTATAGACAGAATTACCAAGGGAATGGAATGAAAATAGGGATTTGTCTGAATGTGATACTGACTTGAACCCTGCAATGAGATTAGAAAAGGGGAGGGCAGAAAGAAGAGCTACATCAAGAATTGGCCGGAGAAATTCCGTGATCTGCTTCTATGCTGAATGCAAATCCAAGGAAAGCTGCTGCAGAGCGCGGCTCGCACAGGAGTGAGAGTGGTTGCCAAGTGAAGGCAAGGAGTCTCTCTCCTTGGATGCGAGCACTTTGTTGGGTGGGTGAGGGAGCCTGGGTACTGCTCCGAGAGCCTTCAGTGAGGCACTGCTGGAAAGAAGCCATGGGAAGTACCTCCTCAGCTGCAACTGAGGGGATATCTTTCTGTAAGGAGACTTTCTCACGTTGCTGAGCCTCTGCAGATCCATGTCCCTGGTGGATCCTGAGGTCTGTGAATTGTGCAGCGGCCCAGATGCCACAACATTGGCAAGTCCGCTTTGTAAAATGCAGGTCCGATGGTACATTCAGAGCCTGGCATGTGCCAGGACATAGAGAAAACAAATGCCTCAGTGGTGGGACTGTCACTGTTTCACCAGAGCTGTTGCTGGAAAAAAAGCACTTTTCCTTGGGATAAAAGGGGATTTTGGCTTGGTGTAAGGCTGCTTTAGTGGATTTAGCGGCAGCAAGGCACTTCATAACCCTTCGGTAAGAGCAGAAACAGCACAGGATGCCGAGTCCACCATATGTTCATGTTTAATAGAAGTTTATAAGTCTGTGAATTTTGCCTACGGGATGTCTAAAGACTCAGGGGTCATGTAAATTGAAACAATACAAAGTTTATTGTGCATTTAACTTAATTTAAATACCTAGAAACAAGCACAGGGGGATTCTTACCAGTTGCAGTTATTGGTTTTAATAAATACCATTGTAATTGAATGTGATTTAATAAAAACAGTGCATTTCCAGCCTTTTGGAGTGGGCGCACAACTCCCCTAAGAGGAGACAACAGAAGGGGGTTAATCAGAGTAACTTTTAACTCAGTCAGTGTTACGGAGCCACTCCAAGAAGGCAGTGGGTATTCAGTTTCACTCACACCAACTTCAAACCCTGTGTTTAATCTTGGTGGTGGTGGAAAGGTCTGCACCGAGGTGGCTGCTTTGCTCTGCAGCTGCCCTGTGAAATGACCCTTGGGAGGAGGGAGGAGGCTACTTGTTGGCCAGTATCATGGTCTTTTTCCTAGGAATTAATTAAGGAAAATGATGACTTTCCCAGTGGACTCTGTGCGATTTCAGAGCTCTGGAGAAGCTGCCCATGTGGCTGAATGTCATGGCTTTGCCCATCAATTTTCTCTTTTCTGATTTATTCAGTTCAATGTGATCTTGTATCTGCTGTGATCTAATGTGATCTCATCTAACATAATCTGTTTGTGTTCAGAATCCCCGTTGAAGTTAGTAGCAAGGTTGGTATTAATTTCAGTAACCCAAAGATTTCTCTCGGTATGGATGTTTACCCACCTCAACACCTGCAGAGACACCATTTCTGTGCAAATCACAGTATTCCTACAGCATTCAAATACATTCAGAAATTAACATAGTTTAAAATTCTCTTCCTTTTCATGGATTGCCAGGCAGATTATAAACCTGGAGATACATGTGCGATTCCTGTGTGTTGTTTTAATAGCAAATTCCCTAAAGCCATCATCAGATTCAGCAAGTCTGTGTTGCATTACTTTTATCCAGCTTATTTTATTGAAAACACCTGTGTGAAACTAACAGTTATCTGGCATCGATTTGATATTCAGCATCTAAAAAATATTCACTTATTTATGTAGTGTTTAAGGATAAGAATAAATGCTTTCAGCATAGTATCACTGCTGAGAAAATCAATTTTTAAGGCTTGACTCTATGGTCACTAATAAATTTTGAGTCTTAAGAGTTGCCTCCAGAAAAGCAAAAGGGGTCTGTGACACAGTATTTGAGATACTATTCTGCTTTGGATATTAAGTTGGAATATTTATTTAGCTTAAAATCAAGCAGGTGCATCAGAGATGGGTTTTATGTTCCATGTTTTCAGGTGGACCCTGTAAGCCTGATACAGAATCTCAGCAAGAAATGGGATCCCTATATTTTGGGTAAGGTTAGGAGAGATCTTTTAGTTCTGTGGCCATCATAACATTACCTTTTGCTCACCCTTGGAAAGTCGTGTGTTCGTTTTGTAGAGTGTAACGGTAATTTCTTCTTTGATGAGGGCTCCAATTACAGTGATTTTATCTTACGATGTTTGATTGTGTAATCTTTAGAAAACCATTTAGACATGCTGAAGCATTAGCACCAGGTGTACGGTACCATGAAATGTGTTATAAAACAGCTGTGAGCAATGCATTCGCCAAGTATCTCTAAATAATTGAAAGACCCAGTTAAGAAAATACTTGTTATTTGTGCGGTATCACCTTGTGAGTGCTGCGTGCGGGAGCACAGCAGGAGTGGTATAACCAGCCTGTTGAGGCTTCACTGGGAAGTCTGATACTCTCACAGGTAGGAGGCTTGGTATTTGGTGATAATTGTAATCCAGCAGTTCACTGGATCTGCTGACACTGTTTTTTTGAGTTTGATTATCAGTGAAATGGACACTGTGGAGATGGTATTTCGGCATCACTGGAGCATGTGATCCATCCTGCACAGGTGGCAATCAATGATATAAAAGTTTAACCAGTTATATAACACTAAATGAAATATAATAACCAATAACATAGTACCAATACTATGATAATAAATTACATTATGGTGATAGCTATAAGAAGTGTGTCTGAGCCACCATTCTCCAGTAAGGTCTGGGAGGTGCCTGTGTGCCATTTTTCTCCTTTGTGTGCACTGACAGTGAACAAACAACCTGCCAGCTGCAAAGCTTCTTTAAAAAGCACACAATTTGATCCAAGATTTGAAAACACCACAGAAAATGAATAGGAGAATATTTGATAAGATCTTAATAAATGCTGTCCTTTGACAGAGCTCTTGCCCCTTAGCTGGCCTGTGAATAGTGTATTATCCTAGAATGGAAATAAGATTCAAGATAAATACAAAGAAACAGGCTCTATTAACACTAAAGGGCCTCTGCAGATTTCCCTATCTGGGCCAGCTTCTTTGTATCTTCCTCCCTCAATGAGTTCATGTCAGTTTATATTTCATCAGACGATATAAATTTAAGTCCTTACAACCTTCTCCCTCTCATTTCTCTCCTATCATTTATTATTTAACCCTCTAAAGCATTTTATGTCTTGCAAGGTGTCGTAAAAAATAAAGTTGATTGGTATAAATATTGCATTAGGAAGTTTTTACATTTGTGACCTGGTTTTTGTTGCCCTATATCATAGGATTCCAAATATTAGTTTAGGTTTAGTGCCTGTGTGGTGTAACATTATGTACTTGTGTGTGCTTTAATTCAACTATGCACCCAGTGAAGTTAAAACTCAGTGTGTGACTGTGATGGTGCCTGTGCACCAGTGTGTGTGTGTATTGCAAGTTGGGCAGACTTTCTGTTTGGAGATTATTATTTCCTGTGGCATCAGAAGTTCTCCAGAGTGATGATATTTTTAATTTAAAAAGAAGAAAAAAAAAAAAAGCATATAGTTGAAAATGTAGTTTTACAAAATCACTTCATTTCATAGCTTTCGGTGGCAGCCAGTCCCCTATTTATCACTTGGCTTATCTGTTTCGGTTAGTTGAAATAGTAGAAGTAAAGCATGAAATAACCTCAATTTGCATAAAATTTATCCATTTCTTCTGGATGTCAGTTTTTACCGGGTTTGATCCCCAAACTGCTAGATTTATAATGTTTTATTTATGGTGTTTTACTGAGGTGGGGAAACCTGATGTAGTTGTGATTTCTGTCTGAATATGGAAATACTTCATCACTCTGGTTTGAGACCAGGGGTGAGATGGCCAGCATCAGTAAGAGAGAAGGTCCTCGTGATTGACATGAAACATGGTCTAGGCAGACTGTGCTGCATGGGGACCTCTGTTATCTGAAGTGCCAGGTAGACAGAACTATGTATTTATAACTGAAAGCATAAAATGGATTATGCTGGAAAAATGTGGTGTGTAGGAGAGGGAGTAGAAAGTAAAGATTACTTTAGGTACTTGGAATGAATCTTTCATCAGAGCCCTAGAATGAAAATCCGAAGAGTTAAAAGGTAGCGTGGATTGAGGCCAATAACAACAGTTTATTGGTTTTAGTGGTCTTAAATTAATCTTAATGCAGAAAGAGAATTTCCAATAAATTAATCTTAAAATAGCAAAAAACAACCCAGCACTATGGCTCGCTTTATGTAAGATAAATAATAGGAAGGGAAGCATTTCTTCTGATAAGGTGACAAGTATAGAATAATCCTGAAGATACTTTTATGCACAGTACTTTGGTTAAGCAGCCTAAATATTTATGGAAATCACAGGCAGTGGGACTTCTGTGCTGCTTTATTTCCAGATGAATGACATTTGAGTCATCAAAAAAAAGAACACTAAACAAGGGCATTTTTTTTACAGAATTATTTAAGCTGTTAGGTGGCCATTCATGAGTGGGTCTGAGTGACCACAGTGGTGTGATTTTTCAGGGTATATTCTTTACCAGAGAAAAATATCTTCAGTGGAAGTTAAAAAAAAATACCTTGGTCCTACAATTCCTTCCCACAGAACAATGTTTCATAGGTCTTTGTAAGCTTTATCTTGTCTCAGGATTCCCAACTGTGCAGCATATGCACAAGGATTTGGGAGATGACAGTAGAAGTTGGTTTGGATGTTTTAATTCCTCCCTGTCCTCTGCATAATTGATGAATGGGAGAAGTTGTTGAAAAATAATTTTTTTTTTTAAGTCTCTTTCTGATAGTTTTTCCCAAACCCCTTTTTGTTGTCCTCAAGAATGCCTGGTTTTAACCAGGCTATTTTTACTCATGGTGAGCAATCCCAGGTTTTCACAGCAGTGATATTGAAAGTGTTTTTCTCGGTATTTGGAGTACCTGCAGTTCAAATGCAGGGGGTAGTTCATGGCTCAGAGGCATTGCAGTCAGGTTTACTGCAAACCTAGGCAGGAATTGCAAACTGGGAACACCCAGCTCAGCCTTGAAGGTTTTTATAAGGGTAACATGTCTTAAGGAGGTCAGGGAAGTCTTCTCCTCTCCCATACCTCACGCTTTCTTTCTGCATGCTTGTTGGGAGACCATTAGCTTTGAAAAACATTGCTGGAAGCACTTACCTCTTATTTTTGCTCCTAGCCTGAGGGTGGTTTCATCGAGGAAGCTCTTTCTTCTGTGCAGGTTCCCTTTATCTTATAAATATTTCAGCAGAATCTGTGCAAAAGAAAGGGGCTTTTTAGCTGAAAAGCATTCTTTGCTCTTCTGAACTGCGCCCCGTCTTCCTATTGTCTGAGCTGTAATTGTTCAGCGCCGCTGTTGTTTAGGGAGTAGCTTGCACACTCAGCATCCTCAGAGTTACAGATCTCTCCTTTCTCTCCTTTCCCCAGCAGCTCAACTTTTCTGACGCTGCTGATTTTTTACTATAGCAGAGCCCATGGTTTCAAAGCCACTTTGTCCACAAGATCTCTAGTAAGGCAGAGCACATGATTTTGTGGTCATCTTATTTTTGCTACGATATCCATGTGGTAGAGTATGTTTGTGTGTGTTTGCGTATCTGTGTCTCTAGGGACTGTCTATTAAGGGAACAGTGTGGAAGAGCCAGAAAGAGAGACTGAGTATCTGGCATGGTGTCCCTAGAGACTTCCTCCTCTTCTATTAACCTTTCCACCACAACCACTTTTGTATTTCTGTTCTTAATTAGAATTTCGAGTGGAGCTATGGAAGGAGCGTATCTATCCCCCAGTTGATTCCTCCATCTGATTTGGCATCCAGAAATACGTTTCTTAGGAATTAATTATAATTGCTTTTGATGGAAAGCCAACTTTTTTCATGTGTTAAATGTTAATTCTTAGCTTGTTTAACATGTGATTAAGTAATGATGATAAGCTTGAGTGCAGGCTTTCTGCATGTTTGTGATTTGAATGGCTGTGTTTTGTGTTCCAGGCTCACAGTGACTTGGTGGCTGTGGCATATTAGTGGTCAGCATGGAGACACATGTTTTGGAGGGACAAAGAAAACAAGACTGTACTGGGAGAGGTTTTTAGAGCTGGAGGAGCTGAGGAATTGATTAATGAACGTTTAAAACTACTATTTTTTTGGACTGCCTGGTCCATTTTCAGTCCACTCCATAGCATGCCTCTCCCCAGCTGTATTCAGGTTGGAGAAGTGTAATGCTGTGGTTGCTTCTTGACCGCTACACGTGGCTGACTGGGGGCATGAGCACCTCTTTTCTTGTGGGGTTTCTCTGTCCTAGGGAGAATGAGTAGCACTCAGCTCCTGGGTTGGAGAAAGAAGCTGTAGCCTCTGCTTGGGGTACTCCTCATGACAAGCTCACAGAGCTGTGGGGGTTTTTGGTTTTCTGCTTCTTTCTATATATCTTTTTAGAGTGCCTGCTATTCCAGTTTCCAAGTGTAACCCCTCAAGCTTGTAACTGTGTTTTTATTCCTTGTCCTTCTCATGACAACCAAAGATGTCTTATAGATTCTTCAAGACAGGTTAAAACAGCTTTTAGACACTTTATAACTATGCTGCTGGAATTATTTGTGACTGTCAGTGAAAAGCCTTTACTGGGTTATTTTATTCTGAAAACTGACTTTGTAAAAGGAGACTTGTATCTGTCCAAGTGTATTTCTTTGTCAAAATCACTGAGCTTAAGGTGGGGAAGTGCTTATCCTCCTGCCAGCCTTAAAACCCATCCCAGTGCCAATCAATACGAGGATTGTTTTCAGTTGAGACAGACAGTTTGACAAAGTAGTGATGGTTGTGAGTAAAGAACACAGAGGCTTTTCTCTAGCTCAGTCAGTGAAGCTGGATATGACCTTTACATCTGAGAAGGTAGGTTCCCCCCCACCAGCCTCATCATAAATGGGCAAAAAGGAGGTAGAAAATGCCCTGTTTATGTCAAACACTCATTTGTGCTATTAGTTTAAGCGATGGGATTTCTAGAAACCCCTTTGCGGTACGGCATGAAGTGTGTGAGTCCCAGAAATGCTGTGTGGGTGAGTGCTCTGTGCATGTATGAATTGCAGGTTCCTAGGAGGAGACACTGCTGGAGGCAGGTGGTGAGGGCAGAATGCTGCACACCTCACTCCAACAGGAGATCCTCTGCCAAAAGCTCCAGCACAACTGGACAGCTGCAATTCAGCTGGGGCTTGGACAGGGGCAGTGAGGGGTTGAGGGATTGTCACTTTGACTCCCACCTTTCAGTCCAAAGTGATTCCTTTTCAGCTAGACAGAAACCTGACGTGTTTTTCTTCCAGGCACTAAGCAGCCAAAGAAAGAGCCAGTACGTAAAGAAGAACCTTAAATGAGTAGGGAAATAAAAGAGGTTTTCAGATTTGCTCAACGACTTCCAGGGAAGCCATGAAGTTAAGAATGCTTTCAGTTTGCATTCCATGATCAGCCCTGGCAAAAAGGATTAAAAAGGATGGATTCTGAATAAAATAAATATTGTTCATAATTATTAATTTTCTAAACTTCATCTTCTCACTGTGAAGTTCTGCCTGCAGTGCCTGGGATCACCCTCAACTTTAGCCCTGACCTCCTGAACTCAAATTAGAGGTAGAGATACAGATGGCAGGTTTTTCGTTCTATGTTGCTATGGGTTTGTGCCTAGGTTTTACTGAAATGGGACAACCTGAATGTCTTCATCAGCTTTCAGCCTATCCAGGCAAGAAGTGTGCTAGTGGTGGAAGAGGCAAGGCCTGGGATAAACTGGTGCGTTGTGCAGTGCTACCAACCACAGCAGGTGCTGAGATTGCCATGAATGTTGTGGGGACTTCGGGTCAAGCTGAAAAGGCGAGTAAAGAGCTGGTAATACTATGAAAATAGCCATATTCTGTGAGACCAAACTTAGAGGTGTTTTACTGTGGCTGGTAGCACATACATAGGCAGAAATCCATGTATAGGGCAGAGGTAATCTTGAGTCTATTCTAGCTATAAAAAGTGGGACAAGAACCACATTGCAGGAGGAAGGTTTATGATATTGCAGATATTTGCGCTTACACAATATTGTTTGAGAGATGGTTAGAAAGCCATGCAAAATTACTGGAACCAGGATGTGACTAATTGCTAAATCCCATTAAACAGAAGTGGATTGATTTTTATGATCAGCAACCTGAACTAACTAAGTGTTTGTGTAACTTTGCAGGCTATCCTGAAGGCAGTGAGCAAGGGAATTGAAAACATCCTTTTTTGTTCCCAGTTTAGGCATTTTGACATTTTTATCTGCATGCAGCACATTAGCAGAGGAAGGGCCATGCAGGGCAGCATTTGCTGCCTTCTGCCTATGCTGGGGACAGCATCCCTGTTGTACCCTTGGGGCTCCTCAAATATCGACTCTCCTGGCGATTGCCGTATCTGCTGTGCACACTCTGTGAGATGCCTCATTTGCACGTGTGCTGCTGGTTTATTTATTGTGGTGTAATTGCTTGCTGTGTTTGTACTGTTTTTCAAAGCTCACGTAAATGATCCCACTCCACTCAGTCTGCCATGGTAAATACCTATTCCAGTGTATTGTCTCTCACCTTGAATGTTCCCTCTCTCTCACTGAAGCAATTTGATTCCTGGCTCTGCTTTTCTTGATAATCTTAACCACTTCAGCCCAGAGAGCCTTCCCCCTTTGGGAAGCCTCTCCTTTTTCGTGCTTATCTGTGCTTTACCCAGCACCTAGTGTCTCCTCTCCCCCAAAGAGAAAAACCTTCTCCTCGCCTTTCTGCCAATTGTGCCTTTTTTCCAGTTTTACTCCTTAAGGAAAAAAAATAGGTAAGTTGTCATGATGGTTCTATTTCTTTCTGTCTCTGTTCCCCATTCCTTTCCACTCAGTGCAAAAGAGACATTTTGAATGAACCCCACACGTAAAATCGTATTTTAAGAGCTACACTGCTGAGACCACTGCTGATTCTGTTTTAATCATATTTTTAGCTGTGTTGCACCCTGCCTCTTCGGGCTGACCAGCCTTTGGTCCTACAGCTCTCTTCTTCCATCTGACCTGGGAAATCTCTGTTATTTTTTCCTCCTCCTTCTTCCCCATCATGTCTCTCTTTTCTGAGTTCTGGTCTGGTGACATACTCTTCTTCACCACTCTTACCCCTAGCTTGAGCCTCATTTGTAATCACACCTCCAGCACATCCCTTCAAGTCCCTCAGATGGGTGAGGGATTTTCTTAGTTTCTTCTGTGTCTTCCTTGTCACTGAAGGTACTGGTCAGGTCACTAATAAGACTTCTCTTCATCCCTTGTCTCAAATAACATCTTGCCAATCTACCCGACATGTTCAGCTCTTCCTGTTTGGACTTTGGAGTCTGGTGTTCTCCTGGTTTAAGGCTTACTTTTCCAAATCCCTTCATCATTCCCTCTTACCTAACACCTGTCATAATACTCTCTGGCATTTTAAATATTCTCCATTTCTAGAAGTATTTTTTAAAAACCAGTTTTAATTTTATGTGCTCTCCCTCTGACTGTCTTGGCTGCAGCTATCATTTCTGTAAGTGACTTCAAAGATCCTTTCAAAGCACACATGGTCCAGGGTTTGGTGCATCACAGTCTGGCCCCTTCTTATTTGATTTTTTTTTTTAATTACAAGAAGTGGGTAAGGTACATAGGTGATTTGTTTTGAGGTTTTTTTTTTTCAGCGTAGGTGTAACATTTTGCAGAAGGCAGTAGTGTGGGTTGTTTTTTTTTTTGTCTGAGGCACACTGCATGTGAAAGGAGAGGAAGTGAGTGCAGGGGAAAAGATCAGTCTAATTTGCAACCAGGCAGCTGAGCTACAGTGTGCTGTAACGATGGTTCTGTCTGAAACAGTTTAATAACACAATAAAAGGATTTTTTCTTCTAAATGTCTGTTAGTGATAAGGAGATCGTTTTTCTCAAGTTAATAAATTTTAATTAAAACTGCATAGAGTGATGTAAAAATGGTGTTTTACTCGTAATCATTGTCAGCTCTAAGTCAAGGAGAGAAATTTAGCTGGTCAAGATGGGATGGAATTTTTCTTTTGAGTCTCCAAATTCATTACTGAAAAATTGAACTGAGACCTTTGGTGGAGGCTGATATGATGCAGTAAGGAATTGCAGTAAAATTAAGAAAAGTCCAACTTTCATTCAGCATCCTCCAGATAGGAGATGCTTTTTATTGACTCTTTCCTTTGGGAATGTGCTCATTACAGTAACCATCAAAATAGGAATCCTTCATCTGGAGGCACTGCTTATGTTTGCTATCTGGCTGTTTGGGGAATGAGATCTTTAATTAGTTCCGGATATAAAATATTACACAGAATTTCCCTCCAACTCCTCCTTTGTTCCTGGGGTCAGTAAGTGCATCTTTGTTGCAGTTCTGGTTGTAATGGTGTTGTCCTTGTCTGATCATAACACTTTTTTCCCCCCTATAAACTGTTAGCATGTGTATTTCTATTCTGTAAATAGCGTAAGAAATGGTATCCCGAAGCTGATAATAAATATGTCCACTGAAAACAGTGATCTGGTTGACACGTATATGGTGATATGACCAGCGGAGAAGTTTAACAGCTATCCGAAAAGGAGACTTTTAAAAGTAGAGGGTGAGATCTGGATTTCTTTTCAGAGACATGAGAGATTCAGCGTTGATGTGAATGGTGTGATTTCATGCAACATTTGCTTAGAGGTTATTGCTGTGGTCTTAATGGAAACCAAGGTAAATAGACTTCTCAGGACCGGTGTGTATTACGCCTCTGTGAGTGTAGTAAGTGCAGATGAAAGTGAGTCGAAGTCATTGCTTCTTATAGCCTGACAGAGCTTAAACTGAAAGGGATAGGGAGGTAAGAGCATAGTGTACCTTGTTTAGCCCAGATGCTATATAAATCTAGTTTATATTTTAAAATAGAAGATGTGAAAGGATGCCGTTTCTCTTTGAGAGATTCTGGTAATGCATTTCCCAAACTGCAGGCACACACAGGCCTCAGAGGACCAGCTAAGGAGGACGCAGCGGGAGGGCACAGCTCTTCCTCATGGCCAAGGAGCAGCGACCGCTGGTACTTTGGGATAGAAGTCCTTTTTTTAGCTCCTTCATGTGAGACCCACAATGGACAAACCTCATTCTTCCCAGTCTTGACTTGCTCCTCCTTCCATCACTAGTGACCTTTATTCACTGTTGTTCGTGCCACCTCACTTAACCCTATTTTCATTCTTGGCATTCCTTCAAATTTCAGTTCCGCCTTTGTGTCCCTGCACAGGGAAAACCCCACAATTCTCCAAGCATATCTGCTGCTGCCAGGCACCCCTTCGCCTTTTCTCTCCTGCCCAAGCTCCTTATTCCTCCTCTGTATTCTGGCTGCCTTCATCTTCCCACTGCCAACTTTCTCTTTCAGAATTTTTGCCCTCTCTACTCCATTGAGATTGCAGTTGACTAAACCCACAAATTATCACCTCCTGGCCAAATCCCAAAGCGTCATGCCTGTCCTTGGCCTTGACTTGTTTTCACATTCACTGCAGTTGACCCTTCTATCCCCTTCAATTCACCCTTTTCTCTATAGCTCTTGGCAGTTACAATTACTTCGAAGAATGGCTGGTGTCTCTTATCTCTGAAGTGTGTTGTTCAGCAACTGCCTTGGCAGCTGCATCTTCTCCATATCCCCCTCATCTTAGCATTTAGCAAGGCTGCAGCCTCAGTTGCTTTCCTTCTCTCTTCCTGGTCCCAATCACTTAGAAATTTCACATTTTTTATTGCACCAGCTTCCCCTTCCATGCTGGCTGATCAGAAATAATGCCCTTTGATACAAAAATTTCCATTCCGGTCGCATTGAAAATTGGTGTCTATTCCCAGACACCCCCTGCTAGTTCATTTGCAAGTTGCTGCAATCAGCTTGTGTATTATCCCTTCATGCAATTCCTATTTCTTTCATCATGGGGGTGTGGGGGAGGAAGCAAAACCCGGCTCTTTCTCTTTGACTGAGAATAAATAGGTCATTAAGGGTTGCGGTAGGATTTTCCTTCTGCAGCACTTCCAAATGCCTTCATGTATCTCCACCCTTAGTGCCAGATTGACCCAATGTTCTCTGGAGTCGATAAATGTCTTTTGTCCTTTCACTTGGTGCCTGATTACTTCTTTCATACAAAATGCTGCTTGAAAATCCGTACCAGGGCAAGAAGGTGAAGGTATATTCTAAAGGCTTCATTCAGGTTAAACACAGCCTCTCCTTGCAAAGTCTTACAGTAGAGAATTAGGAAAAAAAAAAAAAGAGTTCCAAGCAAGATAGAAAACAAGTTTGTGCAAGAGGGAAGGCAAGGATAAAAAAAATTGCTGATGAGATTATATACTGAGGTGGGGCTCTTCAAGGAATGTCATCACACACATGTAGATTATACTCACTGGTAGGGTTAAACCGTGTACATGAAATGTTGCTGGTGTAAACAACAATGTAAAAGATGACAGAACTGAGTCCATGAACTGTGTCCCTGCTCTGTTTTAGGAGTCCACGGTGTTCAGCAAATGAGACCATCTGAAGTTCTCCTTAAATACTCGATTTCGCTAAGGGCTCACCTCCATGGTGTTACTTACAGACTTCCAGCAATGCTCAGAATCTAATCATTTTACTGCTGTGGTAACAACGCATATTGTAGAGATTGTTGGATAATAATGACAATAAAAAGTAATTTCAGCATTGTATTCAGTTTATGAATGGCTGTAACGTAGTAGCTTAATATTGCTTCTCTGCTGGAAACCATGTAAATGCCTGATTATGTATACCTATTAAAAACTCCCGGAATTATTTATAGCAGAAATAAAAACAAAGCATCTGTTTGTCACTGGGGAAAACACTCCCTGCATTGTGCTATAATAGGCCATGCATGTATTGAGATTTCTGCAGTCCCCAGTCCTTTAATCACCTGAGTTAATAGCCTGCACCATTAGACTGCACGAGCTCAAGGGAGGCTTCCCCTCCACAGAGCAGTGCTGTGCGGTGAGGCGTTTACCCACTTTTGTAAAACTTGATCCAGTTTTGCCCACTGAGCAGCTGAACATGTGTTGTAGTAAATTTGCACAGTCAATCAGTTAAGCTGAAGATGCACTCGTTAATAATGTGGGAATTTTATACGGTTCTTACGTTCAGTCGGGATGTCAGTGCCAAAGTTAGTAATGTGTGTGCGTGTTTGTTTTGCCTTTTTTAGGCTTGTTTTGTCTGGCTGTTGTAAGAATTAGCAGATGTTTCATTTGATTCATGGTGCTGGATGTCACGTCCTGGAACTGGTGTTTTAATTAGGCGGCACCAGATGCTTGTTTGGTAGTGAGTGAGTAGAGGCACGCTCATGCTGGGAATGCCAATGTCGCTGCAATGCCACTGCTGCTTCCCCTCTCGTTTGTCCTCAAAGTGGTGCTTTCTGCATCAAATATCCACAGTCTCTCCTCATTCTCAGCCTCTGCTTTACTTCCAGGGTGCCTTCAAGTCCCTTGCAAGGAACATTCCTTCAGACCTTGGTTTGCATGCCCCTATGCATTGCTGAAAACTTACTGACCAGTCAGAGCTTTTGTGTCTTCCCAGGATCTTCTCTGGTAGCATTTGGGATCAGAAACCTTGATAGCACAGTTCCTCTTGGCATTACAAATTGAGATTAAGGGAAAGTCTGTGCTGCCTTTCAGTGGCACGGTCACAGTTACAGTTAACAGAGATCCTTTCAGTCTAGTTGTTCCTGTGACAGCAACTATCCAGACACAAGCTTTTGAGAGTCAGTTTGGGAATACAGGCAGAGGGTGGCATAGTCGAGGTGGGATTCATTGTGGCCATCAGACCTCTAGATACAAGGAGGCAGCAGGAGTAATTCCAGCATACTGTGCAGCTTATAAATGGCTGTAATATAAAGTTTAATATTCTGCTCAGCTGGGAGCCGTGTAGATACCTGATTGTTGTTCTGTGTGTAAATGGCACCTGTACATATCAGAATACTCCTCAGTTCTGTTTTTGGAGACCGCTGCAAAACGGAGAAGAGCAGGTTTGCCTGTCACCTTCCTTCAAAAAGTAAGACACAGCAACCCATCTTTTATGCCCCTGACTGCCTCTGGACATTCCTTGAAATGTTGCAGCCTCATTAGACACCTTTTTCAGCTTTGGACTGCCCCTAGGAGTGTTTGGAGAGATGCCTGGCACTCACTCATGCAGTAGCACGACTGTGCTGCTTCTGGGCAGCCTTCGGGCACAGCCACCCTAGTGCTGTCCAAACCTGACTGGCACCACTATCAGTCTATCAGTACCAAGCCTTAACCTGGAATTAAAGACATCTGGGTATATCAGCACCATTTGCAGTTTCCACCTCTGGAGTATGAAATAGGAGTGTGCTCCACTCAGGCATTTTGGCTGTGGAGCTTTCCAGCCTAGTCCCTGGTATGATGGTTTTGAATGACAAATTTTCCTCTCGTTTGCCTTCAGGATCCCAGAAAATTTGTGTTTTACTTACTATCGCTGGTGCAAACATTTAATCGTTTAGAATAAGTATGAAGTGATTCATCTATTTATTTTGAGAGGTTGAATGCCTGACCACAGTATGTTTTCTTACATTTTACAATTTAATAGTAGCCTGGGGTGCTGTATTAATTTTACTTTACTGCTCCAAGAGGCTAAGATATGGCTGTTTGGTTCTCTCCTGCTTTAGTTTAGCAATGCTCTGTGAGATTAGGATGACTGCTTGGTAGCTGGAGCTTTACTGTTTCACTTCTGTTGGATTTCTGACTGATGCTGGGCTTACCCCTCCATTAAATAGGTGCAGAAGCACCTGGCTGCTGGTAGTTTATTAATGTTTGTCAAGAGCTCCTGAAGTGATGTTGTATAAAGTCTAACTATTTTCTAAAGGATGCTATCCTTCAAAAATTCCTGTACACTGGGTCTTGAGGGAGAGTTCGATTGCAAACCATCACATTTAAAACTGTTTCAAAACAAAAAATGATTGACTGCTGAAAGCTGCCTTATATGTTTTCTTCCCACTGGCCCTGTCACTCTGTACCCTCTCAGGGTCAAGACAAATATAATTCCATCCTGTATCAGTAAAAGCAAATAAAACCTAAGGTATTATTATTTGTTATTGGGGTTTTGGTCCTCACCGCAGTATGTTTATAAGGTAAACTCAAGTTTAATGGAACAGACTTACCTGTTCAAGAATTGAGTTTTGAACTGCACTTTTCCAGGTAAGCTTTCCTGAAGAAGTCAGTACCTATCAGGGGTGTGCTGTCAGAGTTTTAGTGCTCAACACTGGACAAGTGGACATGTTACATCTCAATTAAGAATGGAAGATAAATGGATGGCAGTAAATGGAGGTCATGGGTTAGAAGCATTTAATGGAAGAAATGGAAATGAAAATTGGAAAACAATCTAAGGGATCTTGAGAAGATAAGAGCGAAGGAAACTCAGTTAGAGGGAGCCATGCTTCCGCTCTTGGATCAGGGATAATTTCCTGGGTTTTGTTTGTTAGGGTTTATTGCTTTCACAGTCAGCAAAGTTGCATTATAAATAAATAATTGCATTCCATTTTATGATTTGCTCAAACTGATGCATTTCAAACAGTGAAAATATAATCTCCATTTCAAAATTGTGTATTAATAGACAAATAGACTTTTCGTAAGTGCAGCCTATCAATTAGCCCTAGGCAAAGCCCACACTGATATTACTGAGTGTTTAAGAACTGAAAGCATAAAATACAAGTATATTTTTAAAAGCTGAAATATTCACAAATGTGGATTCAAATGCTAACTGTTTATGAAAGCTTACAATGATAGATTTAACTGCATACAGTGATAGATTTGCAAGGCAATCCATGCAGAGAAAGCATACTATGCATTTATGTCTGGCCATTTACAGAAAATAAAATAAATCACCTTTCCTTTTCTCCTCTCTTTTTTGAAATATATGTGTCTGAGTGTGTATGTGTACATGTGTTTTTATACATATACCTGTCTGTACATATATACAACATTTCAACATGATGATTAAGTGTGATAAATTGATAGAAGTCACTGCGGTGCATAATGAGCACGTAAGTGTTGTGTCCACAGCAAAGCCCTTATTTTTTGTGTCTTATTTCATTAGGGCTCATGCTTGTGGTTTCCCTCAAGGGATCACACAGCCTATATTGGTACTGCAACATTTCATTATTTATTTTATCAGGACACTCACTTTCCCTGCCTCTTCAGGGAGTTTAGTTCGCCTCATCATAAAACACTTTAAAATTGAGCTGCTGCAGTTTATGTGCATGTACATATACACCAGCTGGGGAAGGCAATACATACTCCTGCAGATTGCATCTGGGCCTTGCCCTGAATAGCGAGAGAACATCTGGGTGGATGCTGAAGTCTCGGCACCCCTTTAGTGCCAGGCTGCCCACTTTGCTTCACAGTGACACGAGTAGAGCCATGACATCTCCTGGAACGGTGAACGGGTAAAGCTGGTAGAAAGTGCCATGACTTTGGAGGACACTAGTGGGGTAAGGGCTGACCTTTGTGTCTAACATGAAAGGTTATACTTTGGAGTGCAGCAGCCACAGCACATTTATTTGCTTCTCTCTCTGCAGAGCCAAAAGGAAGCACCCACAGAGTCACTGGCACTGTTCCCAGTGATCACGATAGAGTTGTCTGAGTCAAAGCTTTTATTGTACTAATTTTCCACAGTCCCTTGTGTATCTCAGCTTTCTTCTCCCTTCTTTTCCCTTGTCTGAAGAAGAATATCCTACCTGTGGAAGATTTTTGAAGATAAATATAGGACTGGTGCTTCCCCAAGATTAAAAAAATGGTGCTTTCCACGAGTGTACTCCAGCATATTCCCATGCACTCTTTGAACCTTGGTTTTATTATCACACAGAGTGGAGAGTGAAACAGAGGTATAACTATGGTCTGCTTGTGCTGGGTCTGCACTAGGTTTGACATTATAACCACAGTTCCATTTCCTGTATGAAAGGTAGAAAATTAAACTTCTGACTATCTCAGTGATCATGTGCAGTTTTTCCTGCAGAGGTCCTGCAAGGTTGCTCAAGGGGATTTGGAAAAAATCCAACATGGAAATGAATTCTAGTTATTTTACTTTTAGCAGTCACAGGGCTGTAGGTGAGGTGCCTTTCATGCAAAACTTGTAGCTGTCTCTAAGACTTTACTATTTGAAGGATGCTTAGAAGCATCTGGGGTTGCAGTTCGCAATTGTTGTGTATATTTGTTCCATACTAAGAGACAGTCAGCTTAATTGTGAGAAGTCTTTGAAGACTGATGAGAGTTTTTGATGAAGTGTGTATGCTGGTGGGGTAGTTGTTGGGAAATCTGACAAGGAGCTTCAAGAGAGTTGTGGGAACATCATGCCATCTTCCACATAAAATAAGTACATTAAAAAAAACCCCAAAAAACAAAACCCCAAACTTTTGAGGAAGGTGGGTTTTGGTATGAGTTGGTGGATATCAGCTTTTCAGCTATCAGTTACCAACCAAGTACAGGGGGTTGTGGCTGTACTTGATTAAAGCCACAAGGTCTGTGAGGGTGAAAACATGGTGCCAGTGTGGTTTCCCTGCCGAGGTTCAGCATCCATGCAAAAGGTGTCTCATGGGGACTGCTTCGTGGTGGTTAATTTCCCACTAGTGAAATAGGTCTGGGGTGTTAGAACCATTCTTGTTCTTGGAAGTGCTGCCAGAGACAGTCTTGTGTATGTTCAACAAGGGAAACTGAACTCCTGTCCTTTCTGAAGCAAACTCAAGAAATGTTCCTAATCTTGTCAATGTCGACAGGTGATCTGAACAAAACTTTGGCCCCCAGGCAACCCTCTTGAATTTTTTTCTGCTGCAGTCACTGAAACTTCTGCCCAGGGCAGAAGCAGCAGCTTGAGGTGTTTTTACACCCTCTGGATAAGAAGGATGAAAGGTGGTGAGTGTCTTACTTGGCCTCTCTTGAGAAGACAGGATAGAGTACACCTAAAAGTGTACTAAAGAAAAAATAAAGTGCTTTGCTTCTGGGCAATTTAAAGAAGTAGTACTGATCCAAAACAAGTCACCTTTTTCTTTTTTTTTTTTTCTTTTACATGCTTACTGTGGACTACCTTGGCCCGTAGTACACAAAACCAATGTGATACAGAGGAAAAACTTTCCTTTTATGGACCTGAGGAAAATCCTGCAAATGGGTCTAGATAAAACTTAATGTATCAGTGCATCCAGTCTGCATTTCACGGTGAAATGCAAAGTGTCTCCTTTGCAAAACAGTAGTGTTCTGCTACAATATTGATGAAGTATATAGTGCCCTTCCAACTGGAAATTTCACTCAAATAAATAAAAGGACAACTGATTGTTCTTACAAAGCGACAAAGTTGGCTGTCTGAGAGCATGTTCTAAACTGAGGCCAGGCTGTTCACTGCCTGCCACCCCTGCAGTGCATCCCCCCTGGTGCTCTGTGCTCTTCCTGGGCAGGAGCAGTGCACATTGCTCCAGGCTCACTGGTGGTAACATCGAGCACATGTGCTGCTTCTAATGCACATCTCTAGAACAGGCTCTTGCGTTTCTTGCATGCTTTCACATGAGGTGAGGAGATACCAGGAGCTTATTTTTTTCATTAGTTGTGTTTTCTCCCCTCCGTGAGGTTGGCAATGAAGCTGTTGGGACAACATAAAATGACCATGGGAGTGGAGCTGGGCATGTTGGGAGCACTGCAGCAGCCCAGTATCACCCAGTGAACCTCCTCTTTCCAAGCTCCTTGGAGAAAACAGCTGGCCACTGTTCACAGACATATAGTGCTTAAAACCAGGAAAAAAACATAATTTGATTTAATCCCTTTTATATCTCTATTATATATCACTTTTATATGTCTTTACTAAATGATCCTTCTCTAACTAAAGCATAGCAGACATTTGCCATGAAATGTTTCTCCCTCAACAGTTTGTAGCTCTCATTTGCAGATGTCTGAGATTATTCCAGGAATTAATCATACACTTAAAAAAAAATAAAGGGTATCAAGCTGATTGCTAATTTTGTTTTTCCTGGCTTCAGTTTCCAATCATTAGATGTTGCTCCACCTTACTTTGTTAGATTAAAGAGCCCTTTGCTTCCCAGTAATATTTCCCCATGAACCTTACATGGATTTTTCTAATCAAGTTGCCTCTTCATCTTCTTTTTAATAAGCTTAGCAGACTGAAATCTTAAACTCCCTTACCATAAATCATTGTCTCTGCTCCTCAGACTGTGGAGCCTTTTTTTGTTCTCCATTTTTTTGACATGCTTTGTAAAGCAGACTCCTGAGTCATGCATGGTACATCCAAGAAGAGGAAACACGGAGGGGTTAAATGGTGCTCCTGTCCTGGCTTTGTGCATCACACTCCTCTTTCCTGCAGCGTTCATGTTCAGGGGCAGCGTGGCTGTTAACCTGTTTCAGAGGTACTCTTTCTCTCCTTTTTGACTGCTCCTCTGGGTTAATGTTTGGATAAAGGCAGGTTCTGGGGTAATATTGCTACTTTCATAGGTTTGCTCATTTGCTGTGGGCCAAGAGAAACAAGCAAGAAGGACAGAGCAGGGGAGGAGTGGGAAGATGACTCTTTTCCCAGTAAAATATATATATACTCTGGTTTTAGTATAATGCATATAACTGAAAAGAGAAAGACATTTTTTAGCTGTAATATTCCCAGTACTTCCTTGTGTGCTCTGGCCAACCATTCTGGGCCAGCGCTGCTCCATATGCAAGATCACTTGCTCTCCAGGGCAGCCTCCCCCAACAACCAGGCTCCCCTGCAGAGCTGCCTCGGCTTCCCTCCACCTCCCTCACCACTGGTACAAAACACCTGAAGCAGATCGGCACAGATTTTGCAGAAGGGCTCCCAAAGCAATGTCTTGTACTGTAGGGAGTACAAAAGATGCAGATCTTTGTGCAAAGGAAGAGGACCCCGCACAGAAGTCCCTTGCCAGGTCTTTTATCAGAATCCTTTTGAGCATCCTTTGCCTTTTTTCTCCATCTTTTCTTTCTGCTTCAGCTTTGCTGCACTTATGATCTTATTTCTAAAATAACCAGGAGCAAACCCTTCTTTTTAAAATAGCTTCCCAGTCCTCCAGGCAGAGGACACATGGTTCGGACTTTGATCTCTTTATTAATCTACTAAAGAGGATGTGTGAAAAATCTGGGTTACTCTGGGCATTTGGCAGACCCTTAGAGAAAAAAATGCCTCCATTCAAACAGATTATTATTGAGGGTTAACAGCTTTCATCCTTGGTGCTTGCAACAGGAGGATTTCTGCTGCTACCATCCCCACATTTGGTTTGGTTGGGAACGCTGCGGAGGTGGGTGCAAGGCATGCAAGGGTTCTGAAATCCCAGCGGTGCTCAGAAAATAAGGCAGAACTTGTCATTTGCTGTAGGGGCAAACAGATCCAGAGAGAAAAATGCATACAGAGAGGCTATAATAATGAAGAGAGTTCCCAGTTTGTAATTCATTTGGGGCTAGAAATGCAGTACACACAAATGCTTTAAAAAAAAGAAAAAACAAGCATAGTCCGTAGAGTGAAATTATACCTCTATTGTTCTTCTGAGTTATGCTAAGAGTGTGTTCCGACATTAGATCTTCCTGCAAGATTTCGTGAATGTTTGAGGTATCTGAATTTTACAGGACACATGCCACAGTCACAAAATTGCACTTTTCATTTGTTTTTCTTGCCACTTTGGCTGAAAAGTTGAGCCTGTGCATATCCAGGGAATAGCACAAAGTTCACTCAGTACATAGGCACGTGTTTTGCTGTGCCTCTGAGACCAAAGAGAAAGGTCGATCTACCACCACTAGAGGAATGCCAGTGGCAGCCCATATTCCAAAAAGTTGAGCAATATGGCTGAAGCCGTGCGGGGTGGTGACACATCCCCTTTTGTCAGAGCAGCATCACGGTTTGCCCCGTGGTTCTCAAGCACTTGGAGCAAGTCAGGAGCGGAACGTGACAGCAGTTTAGTCATCAGTGGTGCTTCATGACTCCTCTCAGCCTGGTTTTACTGCTGAGTTTTACGGCATTGTCTGGCAATGATGGACTGTGTTAAGCTTTGGCAGAGATTATTCATGAATGAAAGGTTTCTTTCCTGTGTTTGTGCTCTTGAAGGCAATTTGCTTTTTCTGGAGTTGTCCATTCTGTAATTTTTGTTTATACATATAAGAATTTTTTTTTTTCATTTTTTCTGCAAGCAAAAGATATTAAAGGAAGATTAATATGGATATTTCTTTAAATAAGTAGAGGGATGTGGTGGAAGATACAAAAATGGTAATAAAGCCTAGTCAGGTAAAAATGTTGGCACATCTTATTTCATTTCATTCGTAAGTGGAAGAAGATAGAGAATTTATTTGACTAAGCCTTTGGTTCAGTGTCTTGATGATATGTTTGGAAAATTGCTCTGAAATTGATGTGTAAGTGACCTTGAAGATGTCATATTTAAGTGATAGCTCATTTTGATGTGAAGTTGTAAGCCTTCCCCCCTGGCCTCAAATAAAGCAAGCAAAGGAAACCAGTGTTGAATTTAAGTCATTTCAAGGTAAAGAGGGAAGAATCTTTCCTCAAAACACAAAATATAAATAGCCTGGAAGGTCAAGCACCTAATCTGAGATGTGCCTCTATTTCGATGCCATCAAGTTGCTGCTTCACTGGGAAGTTTGCCCTTGTGGCAGCAGTGCCCCAACTCTGCTGTCAGCCTTGGGACACCTAGGAAGATGTGATCTGACCCCAGAGAAAACTCAGTGCCTGTGGTGGGTGGCACTGCCAATTCAGTGTGCAACGTTCACCCCTGGAGTCACTTCGTTCATATATATATATAGATATAGATGTAGATATAGATATAGATATAGATATAGATATAGATATAGATATAGATATAGATATAGATATAGATATAGATATAGATATAGATATAGATATAGATATAGATATATATAAAACCCCACTCCATTTATATTTAGTTATAGATATAAATGCATTCATAAACATAAATATATTAATATGTGATTATAAAAAATAGTTTAAATACTTCTTTTTTAATTGCTGTTTTTATTTGAGCAGGCAGTGGCCAGATGTAAACTTGATTATTGCCTTTAGTTAGTTGGACTTCCCCTCTACATGTAGTAAATGAAGCTCCTTTTATGTTTTGCAGCCTGAGGCAGGGCTGGCCAGGATTCCTGCTCAGGCAGGACACCCTCCCCAGCCTGGTGTGGAGGTCATGCTGGTGTGAGTTGTGCTGATGGGCTGTACCTGATTTAATACCCCTGACAGAACACAGCCACAACTGCACTTTGCATTTCAGTCACACAAGTGTCCCTGACTTTGGCTGGGCTATTGTCCCACCCAGCACCTCAGAGGTATCACAGAATCATTAAGGGTGGAAAAGACCATCAGCTCCAACCATTAAAAGTTGGAGTTTCCATATGTACCAGAGCTGGATTTCAGCCCAGGTGGCCATGTTTGATCTAAGCCATTGCCAGGTGGTGGTTTCCTCCATGAGTAGGAGTGGTTTACAGCCCCTCTGCCACTGGTGCTTTGCTCACAGCAGCAGCAGCACTGATCCCTTCTTTGGGAAGAGCCAACAATTTGAACTTGCCTCTGAAATACAAGGTGGCATGTCTTGTCCAGCCAGGGTTGTAAACTGTACATTATCTACCTATTTACCTATTGCATGCAGATATATTACATTTATTAACACGTTGAATGTCCTTGCCACGATTCTGGCTGGTTGTGATGGATATCATATTGTGTGTAATATCACGGTAAAAGGTTTGTTTGCAGACTTATTCGGTGTTGTTGGAAATAGCATTGTTGATGATTGGCTTTCTAATTCACTTTTACTGCTCTGGGAATGCAGATGTGATATTCACTGCAGAAACTGCAGTTTGAGGTAACAGTAAATTTGTACATCCAAAACATCAGTAAAAAAGAGACAATTAGAAGTTAAGCCCTGGTCAGGAATGTAACCTGTTGTGGTAGTTTTGCCTGGCCCAGTTTTTGCCAGTGAACAGGGTGGGGTACAAAGATGGCTCCTGCATGTCCTGAGTAAAGATTCTGGAAATTTTCCACCATGTCCAGCACAGCCAGTCTCTGATGGCTGTAAAATGATGGACATGCTGCTGGTAAAACCTGGGCCAATTAGAGATGTTAGTTACGCCTCTGTGAAAAACATATTTAAGAAGAAATCAAAACAATGTGAGCACGCACTTCTTTTTAGCCAGGGAAGGAGGAGGAGGAGGTAAAAATATGTGAGGGAGAACAACACGGAGGCACCAAGGTCAGTGGAAAGGCGGGGGAGGAGGTGCTCCAGGCGCCAGAGCTGAAAACCCTCTGCCAGCCGTGGTGAAGACCATGGGGGGAGCAGGTGGTCCCCCTGCAGCCCATGGAGTCCAGGGGATGCAGAGAGCCCCCCACAGCCGTGGGGAGGTGCCCACGCCAAGCGGAGCAGATGATGCCTGCAGGAAGCTGTGATCCAGTGGGAGTCCCAGAGACTGAGAGTTGCAAAGGCCTTGCAAGAGAGAGAAAGGCCTTGCTCCCGGGATGGAACCAGCCTGGCCTCGGCTTGGAATTCTGCAGCCTGGAGAGAATCTCGGACAGCAGCAATCGGGCGGGGCTGCTCGTGAGATTGGACCCACGCCAAAGAAGTTCGCACAGGACTGTCTCTCGTGGGAGGGACCCCCATGGCTAAGTAGAGGATTCTTCCCCCTGATGGACTGACCCTGACCAAAGGAAACCCCCACACCCTGCCCCCACCCCGGAGCTGTTGGTTAGAAGGAAGGAGGGAGGGGGTGAGCTGAGAAATGGCCTTAATAGGGAGAGGGGTGCGTAGAGAAACAGTGTTTGGAGCAGAAGAATTGTGGCCTTGGATTGATTGATTAAGAAAAGCCACATGCCTTGCCCTAGCCCAGATCTGTTGGTTGAATAGAGAGAGAGGGCAAAGAGAGAAACAGTGTCTGCAGTAGAAGAATTGCAATGGACTGACCTAAGAAAAACCCCACACCCTGCCCCTGCCTGGGAGTTGTTAGTTAGTTAGAAAGGAGGGAGGGGGTGAGCTGAGAAGTGGTGCCTTAAGAGGGAAAAGAGGGGTGAGTGAAGAAATGGTGTCTTAAGAGCTTATTTTTATCTCCAATTTATCCTCTGACTCTGTTAGATTAATAAATCACTTTTTTTGCAACTTTAAGTTTCCCGCCTGCTCTTGCCCTGAATCTCGTGCGGCCCCTTATCAGTGATCTTATCTCAACTCATAAGTCCAGTGTTTTGTGTTAGTTTTTCCTCTCCTCTGCATAGCTGCAGCAGGAGAGAGCATAGAAAGCAAACGTTGTAGGTGCCTGGCATTTAGCCAGGGTAAAACCCACGACACCTGTCTTACATTGTCTGACAAGAATGGTTTGTTATATCCGTTTTGTGTTTGAACCAGACATAAGAATTTTAGGAAGTTGTAGGTATGTATAGCCTCACAAAGTTAATATTACTTTTGGACTCGTTCCTGGCCATGATCTAATCTCCATTTAAGTCAGTGGAGATTTTTCTTCTTGCTTCAATAGGAATTGAGTTTGTGTTTTAATATGCAGTAAAGCCTACAAAATTTGTGCAATAAAATAAAAACAGGAGGGCACACTTTGCACAATGGGGGGCCTTAAATGAAGGCGTTGAAATAGTGTTTAATCACCAGAGTAAGGAGGCAGATTTTCAAAGCTGCCGGCTGTGAGCAGTGGGGGGGGATGAGCGATAGGTCTCCTTCATGCTCCGGTTGAGTTTGTGGCTGATGTGATACTGCTGTCCCCATTCAGAACTGGCCCTGGTTATTTATGGCTTGAGAAGGCTTTTAAAAGGGGTGAATATAATCAATGGTTTATTCTGATTCCTGCTGGCTTCAGTGGCCCCAGTGTGCTGAATCGGTCTGGCTTTGGTGCTCAGGTTCGCATCTTCATTACACTAAAACTATTTAATCCTTTGGGTTATATTTACAGTTTACCCTTTAGTGGAAATAATGAATAAAATATCTCCCAAAAGATGTATGCACTCTGCTTTTATGCATACAGAACTGTTCAATATGAAGGACCTAAATAAAGAAAAAAAGAATGGGTTAGGCATAATGTTAGTTTTCTTGAAATCATAAATATTCTTCCTTAATTGGGTGTGAAATTCCTGTCTACAAATCATGACATTTTGTTGATTTTACATTCACTGGTTTGATGAATAGTGGGCTTGCAATATTTTTTAAACTTTTCCTGCCTACAATATCTCTCCGTTAAGTGTCCTTCAAAAATCACATCACTGCTCAATGCAAGGAATCTGAATTAGCTCTGACATTTGCATTTACACTCACAAATCTTTCCATGGCTCCCCTGTGCACCAATCTGTGGGGGCAGATCCAGCCAGAGCTTGGGGGTAGGAGCGCAGGTAGGTGGATGTAAAGCCTTCATCTAGGTGCAGGCAGATGAGGTGTGTAAGTTCTTTCTTCCCCCTCTGTATTTTAGACAGGAAAAAAACACTAAAAACCACATTATTCAACTGTTTTCTTCTCAACCTACTTTTATTTATTACTTTTTTCCCAGCAAGGCAATGCAAACAAGGACCTTTGGCTGACGGCTTGGTGACAACCAAGGTGTTGTGTTTACTGCCAGGAGACTCACAGAATCTTTGATAAAGGATCATGAATAATTAGTAGCATTTTGGAATCAGTGATTTTTCTGTTTCTTCCTTTGAGGGATGTAACAGAGCCCTAAGTACTTCACTGTTAGTCGGCATTCCTGATGGCCTCATTTCTGTCATTTTAATTTGGGGACAAACCAGCTTCTGCTTTGTGGCTGGTTTGTGCTGAGCCCTTTTGTTGGGAAGCTGGAGGAGGGAGAGGCAGATGGGGGCTCTGGAAATGTGTTTTTCTAGCGTTTCATGGCAGAAGCTGATGTGGCCCTTGGACATAGTGAGTGAGTTTGCTGGTGTCCTGGGGTCTGGAGTCAGGAAGGTGCCATTTCCATCCTGTGCTGCAGCTTGTGATGAGGGCATGTTCTCTCTTTGCTGCCTCCCACTCCTCCTGCCTGCCTCTATGGTTATTCCTGGGCCAGGCTGTGGAAATAAATGGGCCATTCATCTTATCTAACCTTTCCTGATTTCCCAGTCTGAGATGCACATTTGTGCAATTAGCTCATACTCCTGAAAAGGGTTGAGGAGGATAAGCAACATCTTTTGTCACTGAGACTCTTCTGAATTGATAACTGAGCTGATGCATTAGGTCCCCCTGCAAAACCACTGCAGTATTCTGAAAAGGAGAGAACTAAGTATTTTTGTGTAGTATTTCTGTATGATGGTTTCTGGAAGACTAGCAGATACTTCCTAGTCAGTCCTTATTCCCCATGTCTTGTTCATCATTTGCTGAGGGTATGGCTGCTTCTACTGGCAACTTTTATTACAAGGGCTACTGAGTCACTCAGCAAAATCACACGCTACGTTAGTTTTTGCAGCTAAGCCAATAGCTTGGGTAGAAGAATAGGTTGTATTGTCTTGTCCCAGTACGAAGGTGCCAAATGATGGGAGATTCTGGCCTGTCCCTGACAAGCAGTTGCTCTTGCCAGATATCCTCCTTGCTGAGCATTTGCACTCTCCTTTTTCTGCCATTGACTTCCAGCCATCAGACCTCAGTTTGCTTTTCTCAGCTAGATTAAAGAGCTTTGTTACTCTTTTCTGACTTTTCCGCGCACAGCTTCTTACGGACCACCAAGTTGTCTTTTAATCTTGCCTTGAAAAAACTAAACAGAATTGAACTCCTTTCAATGTTTGTGCTATTGAGGGTATTCATGAAGGATGATCTGACTTTTAGGAGGAGCGTATGTGTGTAGCAGATATCCATGGCAATGGGCACCTATGTAAACAGCCAGGCTGACAGCTCCAGTAAACATTCTCTTGAAGAGCTGTGGCAGGTCCATCCATCACACTACCTATATACACAGTACTGTCAAATATGTAAAGTAAACAAACAGGGGGCAGAAAAGAGGTGATGAAAGAACTAATGCTTTTCTCTAATCCCTTTTTGTTTTAAGAGCCTCTCAGGTTTCTCATCATGATAGTAAATACATGACTTTCAGATATTTTTTGAGTGGACCACATCATTTGAAGTGGTCTGGTGACAGATGGGACAGTGGGAGAGGAAAGAGGGAAATCCAGTTTGCTGATTCTTTGTCCACTTTAATAGCCACTAGTTTCTCACTTCTTTCTTTTTTTTTTTAACCTTCATCCTTCCTAATGCAGTGTCTCATTGTGTCCAATTGCAGGGGCCATACAGAAAACATTATCCCATTATTTTCTCAGGGAAAGAGGGAGAACAAGCCTTAAAGAGAAACAAGCACACAACCTTTGCATTGCTGGCACATTGCCAAGCCCAAGGGCTGCACTTAATTTACATATAAATGTGCTGAGGATTTTAATCAGGAACTAATGCGCTCTGTTGTTATTTTTCACTTACAGTGTTCACAATGCACGCAGTATTTGGCAAATTGCATGGGGCATATGTACTTGGAGGAATGCAGGGGCAAGTGTATTGGTGGCACTGCCTTTTGGATTGTTGGCTAGCTTTGTTTCTGAGGCTGCCCTGGGCAGGCCCTGCCAGGCCTTCAGGGATACTGCAAAATCCAGCCAAGGGCATCATAAAGAGCTGGCTCACAGACTGTGTGGCTGGATTTCAGCTGTCTCATGTAAAAAAGCAGTAGTGCCTCCGTGGTGTAGCATCCCAGTGGATTAAAACATCTGGTTTTGCTGTCTTGTTCAGAAATGTGTCTGCAAAATCTTGGAACTTTTTGATTTTTAGTCCCTTTGAAATTTTCATGATTTCTGCTCTTGTTTCTTCTTGATTTGTTTAGTTCAGGCATCATTACTTTGTTCACATTTCTTTTCTAATTAGCAAACAGCTGGAAAGAGTGGACCACAAAATCTGTCCAAGAAAAGCCCTTAGCCCTGCTCCCAAAGGCCTCTCCTCCCTTCTGCTCTTCTGGTTCTGAAAACCAAATTATGTCTTTCTGTAGTATCTGTTAATATCTATAAGCTTTGAAGTAAGTGATGTGTTTTCTGAATTTATTGTGATGTTATCCAAGGATATCCCCTCCTTCCACTCAGCTAAAGTGAGTGAGAGCCTAACTGTGGACTGCCCCAGGGAATATTTTGCGGCTCCTGATGCCAGCTCTGTCAGCCTCTTTGCCTCCATGCCATAGTGATAAAGAAGCAGTGTTGCTGATCAAGTGTCATTGTTAGTCTCAAGGGTTAACACCTCATTTGAAGATGGCATTTCACATCTCTCTGGAAGGAGTCATCCACACCTGTGTGGAGAGATCCATTAAATATTTGGGTGACTTGTGTATTCTTGGGGGTTCTACCTTTATACTCATATGTGAGTGTACAGCAAGGAGGCATTTTGTGCAGAACATTCAAGAGCATGGTGGAAGGTGTTCCCAGGGGGATGGAAGGATTTCCGCGTGGGAAACCTGAAAGCGAACAAAAGCCTTCTTATTTATCAAGCTGCTGTGTGGTGTTGACAGGTGGAATGACAAGACTTACTGAGGAAAAGGAATTAATTGTATCCGGGACCTTTTAATAAATAGAAAGTAAGAACCAGTGTAGCAGACCTGTTGGCAGTAGCTAATGCTTGTTCAATGATCCTTTCCTTCTGAAATACAGAAATGAAAAGTAACTGTTGCCAGGAGTTATAAAATGAAGGAATGACTCAGAAGATAGATTTATTATCACCTCAGTATCAGTGAAATTCAGCTTCATAAACAGAGGTTAATCTGCTAAAACCTTCTGTGCTCTCACTGGGGGAGAACCCTACTTATTTCAAATTTTGTTTAAAGATCTAAAATAATTCTTCTTGTCTTCTGAATAAATCATCATCTTTAGGATCACTAACATTCATCTTTTTTTCCTCGTACTTTCCTATGTGGATTCATTTTATTTATTTATTTCTATGGGTTGTTATGGGCTCTTCTCATCCCTGCAGTGTAATTTCTCTTCTGGACTTGTAGGCTTTTTTCATCACAGTTCACCATATTTTTCACCTATGTTTCTACAGAAACTCATTACATAGCACAGGCTGCTGCCAACAAGAATATTTAGAATACGCTCTGCCTTTGTCCTCCAGTGCTGCCCTGCTCACCTACAATGGGTGAATAATACATCTGAGTGGGAAGGACATGAATCTGAGGTTACTAAGAAAAGACCTAAGCCCGTACAGGACTGGAATCAGTGCTGTTTCTTTCCCCTTCCTCTCTTATATGACTGATCAAATGTTAGGAATATACTTGTCAGTTCAAACTAGCATTAAAAGTCATTTAAAAAATATCCAAAATGTGAAAAAAATTGTAGTAACAGAATATATCCTATAAGACAAGAGCAAATACATATGGCATCTCTGTAACTGTGTGGTTGGGTTCTGTGCTACCTTGAAAACTTTTCTAAGACTTCAAGCTGTCATGGAAACAGCACAGTCGGATCCTTAAAAAAAACCAAACCCAAATGTGAAAAAGACATGCTTCTCTTTTATTAGTGCTGACCTTAGAGCACCTCTGTCCTCAGTGATTAACTGATAATTTTTTCTAAATAGCATCAAATGTATCTGAGACTAAATTCAGGTTTCTTGTGTTCCTGTTTTGCCCTGCAATTTCTCCATCATTTTCCATCTGCTAATGACATGATTTGATGGATTGCAAACTGTCCTTTTGAGTATTTCTTAAGCTTGAGATTCACTGCATTAGTGTGTCTCTCAAGATTTAACAATGCTGTATTAGGAGAGGAATATGTTCTTGATACATGTGTCATAGAAGTGGTGAGGAAGTGCATTTACTTTTTTTGATGCTGGTGTGATTTTGTGTGTGTTACTGGTGTATTTGGTCCTCTGTGCATTCCTCATAAGTGCTTAAGCCAGTGAAGGTTTGGACTATGCCAGTACAAGCAGGTCTTAGAGTGGTAGAAAGAGTTTCGGCTTTGTCATAGAATCATAGAATGGTTTGGTTTAGAAGGGACCTGAAAGGTTGTCTGGTTCCAACCAGATACAAACCAGGTGCTCATGTCAGGAGGAGGATGGGTTTCTAAAGCACTTTAGGTGGAAATGAGGTGCATGGGAGTCCCTTTGTGGCAGGACTGTTGAGGCATGGGGATGGTACTTTGATCCCTCTCTCTGGCTCTGTTATACACAAACATGCGTTCTCTTGTGTTTCTTAGGACCAGGTAGGAAACCAGCTAATGTTTTCTTATACCATTAGGTAAAGTGGCCAAGCCCTTCCTTCCTCTGTAATTAAAGAGGATATACACATTGTGTAAGGGCTACTGTGTAAGCTTTTGTTTGCTTGTTGTCCAGGATTTTGGCATTGTGCAATTTGCCAGCTCAGTTTTAAATTTACCATCCATTTTCTGAACTTGGATGGATCCATTTTAAATTGTCTCCTAGGTTTTCTTCTTTAGCAAGGGCACAGGCAGAAACTTGAGAAGAAAAGCCATTTTTTTTGTGTAATTCATGTCAGTGGTTGTATCTCTCCCTACCAAGGTTTATACAAGTTAGCATCACAAAGCCGAAAATGATGATGTTTCTTTTGTTACTCTGCCAGCTGCAGTTCTAGCAAAGAAATGGCTGTGGCATTAGGACATTTATGAAGAGCCATCTTTTTACCTTCCCTCCCACTCAATTTCTTGGGACAAAGTATTGAGATGTTGAGCTGGGTTCACAAAACAATTCCTGAGCTCAAGCTTCTGTTATCATTTGTTGCACAACTTGAATTTTTCTACAGGTGGAGCATTTGTTATATGCTGAACACATTTCTGTATTACAGCCAAATGAAAATAGATGGGATGTTTTATTGATCCTATTCCTGACATCTTCTGCTTGCTGTTTTTCTGCAGGAGTTATCTACACAGCAGATATTCTTGACCGGGAGACGACCAAATCCTACTGGTTGACTGTGTATGCTACTGATCATGGTGTTGTCCCACTATACACTACCATCGAAGTCTACATTGAAGTGGAGGATGTGAATGACAATGCCCCTCTCACCTCTGAGCCTATCTATTACCCGGTCGTCATGGAAAACTCCCCAAAGGATGTATCTGTCATTCAGATCCAAGCCCAGGACCCTGACTCCAGCACTAATGAAAAACTGACTTACCGGATTACAAGTGGAAATCCCCAGAACTTCTTTGTAATCAATCCCAAAACAGGTAACAAAACCCTGTTGCCTCAGGGCAGTGGGAAAACGCAATTTACATATTTATCAGCTTTCTCCCCTGCAGGATGCACTGGTGTTGCACTGCCTCCCAAACCTCTGTTTTCTGGTTGCTGATGTGACTAAAGCATCTTGTACGTGTCTAAAGCTTTGCGTTGGTACCCAAGCGTGCTGGCAGATGATGCGCTGCAGATGTGCTGCTGCAGCAATCACTCTGCCCTGGGTCACTGAATCACTGCTGGCTGTTGCCTCTTCCCTGCGTCTACAGGGATGAGACTTTGCTGCACTGAGTCTGCAGAGCAATGCTAGGAAGCAGATTCAAGCTGTTGCAGGTTACAGAGCAGTGTTTAATTCTTTATAAGCTGGTGTAGCACCGCTGAAATGAGTGACATGATGGCTGTCCAGCACATGTAATAAGGCTGTAAAGTAGGTGGATTTAATTCTACAGCTTGCTTTATACAGAAAAACAGTTTAGATGACCTAAAAGTCCCTCTGGCCTTAAAAAAAAAAAATCCACGTGTTTGCATTGATTTGTAACAGCTGGGGATGCTGCCTGTGGGTGCAGTATGGCAGAGATGGTGATTGTTTCTCATGCTTCTAGTTTTGTTCAGGTTTTTTTCCCTTTTTTTCTTTTTTTCTTTCTTTTTTCCTTCAAGTTTATGTATATCTGCTGCAAATTTCCAAACAGCTAAAAAACCAGAAGGAATAGACATGAGAGGGAATATTTTTAATTTTGTTTATGGAAATGATGTTCATTAAATAGGTTTTCAGCATTTGGTTGGGCAATCCTATTACAATGTGTGGCATAAAAAGGGGTCAAGATCTTCTCAGGCATAAGCCCAGGTGAAGAATTACGGAGAATGTATAATCACTGTGTTCAATCTGCTGAGCCCTAAGGCACATATCTCACTTATTTTTAACACTTGGGATGGCCAAAGATGCTCTTCCATCTGCATCCCTTCTCCCCCTCCCAACCCCATAAATCCCATCTGGGCAAAGTAGCAGAGTTAGGACTCACAGTGTTTAATGCTTGTGCTTCCCTCCCGTCAGCTCCTCCCGCAGAGCAATCTGCTCAGCACAGCTCTGCTTGTGTGCCAGGGTGAGCCCGTGATAAGGACTGGAGCCGGGCACGTGGCAGCCCTGCAGCACCCTAGCCTGGTGGCACACCCTGTGGGTGGGCTCTTTGTGCCTCTGGAGGGCAGGCAGGGATACTCTTCCCTAACAGTGAGATCTTATTCTCACAGTTAACAATGACAGCGGTTAATCTTCATTTGCGCTGCGGAAATTGCTATCTGAGAACTTAAAGGCTTCAGGATGAGTAACTTTGCTGCTTGGGCAACTCCCAAAGGGCCCCCCTTACACTCGGTGAGCATCCTTGCTGGAGTCTGGCTGTGATTTGTCATAGAGAGGATAAATCATCCCCTTCTATCCAATTCAGTGCCAAACGCAGAGCAGTGAGAACTGGGCAAGGTGGCCTCTCTGAGTTTGTTTTTGCCTTTGAAAAGGATGAAGCTGACAGTGTGCATGCAGAGATCCCTCGTCCCAAAGGGCAGCGCCAGGCCTTGACATCAGAAAGCTTTCTCCTGATGGGATGCTGATGTCCGAGTAATAAAAGCATAATGGGTTTTCCTAGAGAGTGCCCCGGGGGGTCTCTGACAAGGCTCCTTTCAGCCATCTCCCTGCAGTGCACTAACTTCTCTCAGACAGTAATTTACACTCCAGTTGTTTTGTACAGGAGACTTCTGCACACACACAGAAGAGGTTCAGAGCATGCCAGCCCCGTGCGCTTGCTGGGCTTCAGCACAGCAGTAACTCACGTAGAGCGTTGCACAGCAGCCCTAAATGCGACAGCATGCTGTATAATCAAGATGAAAAGGTTTAATGTGAACCCAAATATGCTGCAATTGCTGCATACGTGGGCTGAATGAGCAGGCTCCTACTGTCAGGGGAGAACAGTCATTTGGGAGAGGGGAACTTTTATTTTCTGTGTCACTTTAGAAGTTTAAACATTGCCAGCAAAGTGACATCTCACTCCTGTGAGCAATCCATTGCTGAGAGGCAACATGAGGGCAGCATCCTGCATTTTTTACATCTCTTAGGGGGAAGTGGCAGAAGAGATGGGGAGTTTGCTGGAGCATAGGGGTGCTCTCAGTTGTCTTTGGAGGTCAGCAGTGGCCATGTTTGCCTTCCTCTGGAGCTCACCTTCAGCTGCTTTGTAGCTTATGCAGGTCAGGCAGGTTTCTGGAGGTGCATGGACCACTACTTGTCTGATCAAGTGGGAACACAGGGAGTCCAGGTTTTGTTCCTCATTCTAATTCAGGATCATAATTGCAGGCAAATCTTACACTCTTGATTGATTATCTGGATAGCAGAAGCAACATTACTTCTTGTGTGCCATGTCTGTAGATTGCAGAAACCTCTTAATAGACAAGTTGTCACTTCCTACATTTTTATAGACTGGCGCAGCTCGCGGTGGCTATTTTAGGCAGTCAAACTGCAAATGTATCGCATGCATTTGGATCTGTTTGAAGGCAGTCTTCAGACCTTTCAGGATTATTACCTACAGTTTGCTCTGTGAGTTTTAGAGATGAAGAGCTGCTCCTGCAGAAATGAAGAGTAGCTAAAAAGCTGCTGATAGCAAGATTTGGGCACTGAAGTCACCCTGGGCAGCTCATGCTCTCACTGGGAGCTGACCCTGCTGCGGGGGCATTGAGTACATGTGGGTGGCAAGGGCCCTCCTCTTCGGGCTTGGGGTTAATATGGGCGCTCCAGGGAAGATGACAGGAATATGAGCAGCCCTCCCATGTGTGTCAGGATTGGAAAGGCAGTGTGGGCAACCTCCCATGAAGGCCTTTTTTTATTTTCTCACCTTGGTATTTTTTTTAAAATACAGCCAAGCATCAGTTTGCGCCTCAGTCCACACTTTTATCTCATGAGCTGATATTCATAGGTACAAGTACTAAGTGAATAATGTAGCACATGCATATGTGGGAAGCCATAAATCATTCACACTGGAGAACAAGGCAGCCTTGTTCTGCAAACTGCTGGTCACTGCAGCCTGAGTGTAGCAGGTCCAAGAGAGCAAGCTGGGATTTTCCTTTATAGTGGGCAAGAGGAATATATTGCAAAGCACAGTTTTGTGAGGGGGTAGGAAACATGTTTTTCAAAAATATCAAGTGACTCTAGGGGTTACCTGACTACAGGGAAAGACATTCCCCTGGGCATTTATTTCCCAGCTATATATACACGCAGCGGCAATGGAGGCATTCCTGGAGGTCAGCATCTTCAGCAGCTGCACGCCAGCCTAAACCCTGGTGTGGCTAATGGGAGAGCCTGAGCTTTTCCTCATAGCTTGACTTTTGTGCTTGGGAGGGCTTAGGGTTGCTTTGGCAGAGCACAGGGTCACAGGGGTGTGCTCCTTTGTGGGTGGTGTGAGATGGGGAGGATGGCAGTGCTGCTGCCAGAGCAGCTGGGCTGACCAGCTCCCAGGAGTGCCACATTCGGCCCAAGCTGAGCGAGTTACTTTGGGGTGAGAGGCATGTGGAAGAAGGTAAATAAAACAGAAGATGGAGTTAATAAAAAAATTGATGGATTAGAGCTGTAAATTCTTATTTTTATTTCATATATATGGGTGTTAATTTCACAGCACGGGGGTAATTTACTGCATTGATTTATTATGTTTCTGCGCTCTGGAAAAAACCCAAATTTTAATTCAAACCACTGCATTATTTTTTTTAGTGTTAAAATATTTTGAACAAATCCAGTAAGATTCTGTTCAGTCTTATGTAGATTACTTAAGAGATTCTTTAACTAACAGGCAAGCCGACCAAATTTCACTCTTGTGCACATGTGTATCTGGAAAATGTGCTTAAACCTTGCTTAGCTTTTTTCTGGCACCATTAAAACAAAGGCAGACCCCTGGCACCCCTGAAATAGGATTTGCTGCAGTGGTTAAGGCAGGATGCATTAGCAGGTTTAGAAATAGTGCGTGTTGGTCAGTACATCTTTCCAGAGCAGCAATACTCTGCCTCTGGAAGTTGTCTCTGAACTGTCACATCTGCACCTAGATTTGGAAAGACTCTGGATATTTTCATGCTGAAGTAGAATTAATATTTATATAAGCTAATCCAGGGTTAGTGAGTGTCAGAATTTAATTGGTATGAATGCTTCTCTTCTCAGTAGGCTGGGCTTTGCTTTTTTGTGCACTCACAAAGCCAGCTGGCATCGAATCCTGCTGGGTCTGAAAGCCACGTTTGCTCTGCCATACTGAAACAGTGCTTCACCCTCCTGCCATACATCCTGATTTTTATAGCTGCTTTTCGTTGGTTTGTCCCAAGAAATCCCCACACGTCTTTGCTCTCACAGACTGAGACAAATCCAGTGGTCTGCTGTTGCTCCTCATCCTGATGGCTGCCAGCAGTACAGCTGCTGGGTACCCAGTGCCTCTTTTCAGCCCAGAAATGGTTTGGGTTGGAAGTGACATTAAAGACCATCTAGTTCCAACCCCCCTGCCCTGGGCAGGCACATATCCCACTAGACCAGTTGCTCAGGAGCCTGTGCAGCCTGGCCATGAATATTTCCGGGGATGGAGCAGGGATTATCCCTCTATCACAAATATTATAGCTGCTGTTAGAGCAGATCCTAAAGATGGGATTGCTCTGGGAAGCCCTAGAGGATTTCCCAGTGGTCCTGGAGGGTTTCTAGGTTTCTCAGCCTGTTCTCGTGGTCAAGGGACACTCACCTGTCCTGGCTGCTCCATCCATGCTGCTAAACTCTTAATAAGCTTCCTCGGAAATAAGATCCTCCATATCTTGTAAATGAAGGCCATCAGCTTCTTTTGGGATTCTAGTCTAAACTGCATTCTTTCTCCAGGATGTGTTCTAGGTCCTATCATGATCAAATTAGAAAACATATTTTGAATTTTGATGGCATTACAGGTCACCTCCCTTTCACTGGGTGCCCCTTCTGAAAGGCATCTCCCTCATGTGCGTTGGCCATGGAGCCCTTTTTTGCAGCTCATGTGTATGATGAAAATCAGCTCTGCAGATCATATCATAGCACAGATATCTCTGAGCTATTCAGCCTGTAAGTGTCATTGCCCTGTCCAAGAGCAGAGAGGATGTTGCAGAGGGAAAAGACATTGATTGTGGGGCTCTCCAGTCAATGGTGGATTTGAGGAATTGGTCTCCCGTTCCTTCCATGCTCTTTAATGCTGTTTGTACAAATGCTGAGTTCACCAACAGTTGCAGAGTCCGGCCCAGTATATCCATCACTGATATGTGACCATAACTAATACAGATTTTTACAATGTAATTCCCCTACCACATTAGCTGGCTTCCATTCTTTGTAATTTATGTTGTATCAACAGACGCTAAATGATCTACTTTCTTTGCTTTCACTTCTCTATTATTTAAAAGTGTGGCTCTTAATGACTTCTTTGTAATACACTCACTGTTAAAAATTGAGCTTTGGAGCATTTTAAAAGCTTTAATTTCTGCTTTGGCATGGTTTATTCTTTACTAGACACTGTATTTCCAGTGGTTGGAGCCCAGGGTTAACAGCTGGAAAATCAAAGGACCATGGATTGTTGGAGATACGTGCTTAATCACAGTGGGACCCGTAAGCCTGCTAGGCACTGTACAGCACATTAGACAAAGTTCCTGCCTTAAGGAGTTTGTCATAATAACAATAATAATAGTAATAATTAAGAAAGAAGAGAAGAAGAAAAAAAAATAGGGAGGAGGATGTAAATCAAGTCCATCTGCTTGCCAGGGCACGTTTATTCCCCAGAGTAAATTTTCAATTAAATGCTGAGCTGCAGCACAGCAGGGACACAAACTCCTCTTTTGACTTTGAGTGAGTCACCTCACCTCATGATTTTCCCTTTTTTTTTTTCTTTTTTTTTTTACTTTGTGTAAGTGGAAGTATTTTCTTACCTTGTGTGATTGTCCTGTAAATTAATTCACAGTAAACAGTTTGCAGATCAAATACATTCTGGAAATGCAAGCTATTGATTTTTCAGGCATCTTGGCATTAACAGACGTACATTCACAGTCATGTATTCATAGGCATGCAAAAAAAAAAAAATTAAAAAAAAAAAAAGGAGCATCACTTCCAAGATGGTAGGATGAAGAGGAATATAAACTCATTTTAGACTAAGTAAGTATAGTCTAACAGCCAGATCACTGATTCCACTGAAAATGACAAAATTTGGCCAGCATGTCTCTTCCCTCCTCCCTTCCCCCCTGGCAGCGATTCCCTTCTCAGTCTGTATATGTTATCTGTGAAGGGGATAAAGGTGTGAACAGTGTCACCTTAGTTGAGGCTACAGTAATGCTGCTATTAATAAAATAATAAATCCAGTTTTATCATTTCTCTTGAACAGACCTGATTTCTGCTAGCAGTGGGGTTTTATTCATGAAGTACTGAATATGGTTGAGATTGCTGATGTCTCTGGTATCAAGTGCCTCTTTTAAAATGGCATTTAAAGATACAATATTTCTTATAAATGCCATTTCTTTGTAATCAGCAGATTTATACTTGGTTTATAGAAATTTTAACCTTTCTTTAGATCTCCGTGATGACTTTTTTTAGAACTTTTTCACAAAAAGAAGTTTAAGGAGTATTCCCATTGCCTTGACTGGACAATTGTGTCCTCACTTATTCAATGCAGCTCCAGTTTTTAATCTGAACTCCCAATTTACTTCAGTAGAGACTTATGTCTGAAGGTCATAAGCATGGCAAGGGCCCGTGGGACAGGCTTTTTCTGATGGAAGAAGTTGCTGCCCAATACAGGCTCCCTCCTTTCCTGCCCCAGCACCAATTCTGGAACAGCAACAATTTTGCCAGGAATCTCATAAATCTGCGTTGTTGTACATTACATCAATCGTTTATTATTTTTAAAAGCATCAGTAGAGCATATCTTCTGCCTGTTCAGAAACAACTTTGTCTGTCAGCTTAGCCGTGAAACTCATTTTTCTACCTTGTCTGTCAGTTCAATTTCCCTACTCATAAATTTCTGGAAGTCATGGCTAGGCAGAACTGATGAAGAAATCACCTACCTTTCTAATATGCTGTACTGTTCCTTCACTAATTTGTAATTAGGGCTGTTCCATTCACTTCCAGGTAGCCAAATTCTCTTGTTAGAATTATTATCAATGGCAGAAGCACAGTTGAGCTTACTGGGTGAAATTGTATCACAAGTAGTGAGTAGCAGCCCTGTGAAATGTGTGCACAATGTAAATGCTATGCATACTTGTCATACCCTGCCATACATTATTATGATAACATCAGCAAATGTCCCTGCATTACAGTAATTGCTTGTGGTCCAAATCTGAACGCTGGCAGGAAGAATTACGTTGGTGAGTTAGGGGTGCTGAGGTGTGGAGCCTGTGAGCGTGGTATTCATGCAGGGATAGGGGCCTGGAGAGGGAGCTGCCAGGGAGGAAAATAAAACCGTGATGTTAGCCCAGGTGAGGTGAAAGCTTGGGATGGGGGGTTGATGGGGTTATTTTTTCCTTGTTATTTCCTACTGCTTTTTAATCAGTTAATCAATCAATCAATCAAGTAACTTGTGTTTATCTTTTGCTCAGCAGTCAGAGTTACTACAGATGTCTGTGATGTTGGACACTGCAAATCCCAAGCAGACAATATTAAATCATCATTTTTCCCTCTTGCTCAGTTGCAGTGAATACAGTCATTGTTGTCTTAGAACAGGAACTTTTTGTGGCTTGAGTAGTGTTTCACCTTGTGTGAGCAGTTTCTAAAATCTCTTTATGGACTAGAAGTTAGAGGCAAGGAATATATTTCTCGTTTACTCTTAGCTAACATCCAAACCTTGGTACAGTGATATTTCCTGTTTGGAGAATTAGATTGGCCTGTGCTACATGTGGATATTTTAAAAAAAAACCCACAAAACATAGCTGGGAAATGGAAATAAAAAGAGAAGGCAGCTGGGAAGGCAGGTGTGTTTGCATAAGCCATAACGATGTCAGTAATCACCAACTATTAATTCTTCTTTGTCTTCCATCACGTAGGAGGTTGTGTCAGCACCTATTAAACCCCCAAAGCCTCATCACCTCACAGTTCAGCTAAAGTAGTCTGTTCAAAAATTAAACTTAACAGTGGATTGCGTTATTTTCCCATTTTTTTCTGACTCTCTGTTTCCATCAGAGTTACGCTGTTATAACCAAAGATAATTATTTTCTGTGAAATTACCCTCCTCTCCTTTCCCCTTCCCCTTATGTTAATGAGAGTGTTTTTCTTTTCTTGGGAAGACTGACACAACTTCTTTGAAATTAGTAGTGTTGTTGCCAGTTAAGTATGTGACCTTATCTGTGTAATTGTACAGATCGTGCTGCCATATGTCTGCATGCACAGAGCTTAATTTAACCGGAGACATACATGTGTAAAAATAAAGCAGTATCTGGGGGTTAAATATCAGAAGAGCCCCCTAATCACAGCTTTCACATTATACACAGCTTTCTACACAGCTCTAGGAGCTCTGAAGTTAGAGCTTTAAAAAACACTCTCTACATGGAGCCATGCTCTTGTAACCTTGTTTTTACATTGATCGTCACGTGGATTCTTCTATGTCTGTACTTCCTTGCTTATTGTACCTACTTGGTTTCTCCCCCTGTGGTAGCTAAGTCCTTCATGCTGTTTGGGAAGGCAGAGTAAGACCATTTTTACTTTTTTACGAGCAGGGAACTGTCATCCGATGCAAATAAGCAAAATTTGGTCTTAATTTGCCTTCAAAGCCAATGGTCACATGTAAAGCAATGCCTTAGGGCATGGGTCCAGCCCATCCTGCCCTGCTAAATGCAAGGCTGCCCTCACACCAGTGTTTTCTATCGTGTGTGCAGAAGTTTCCTGGACATGTTGGAGCCCCAGTAGAATTTATTTCCTGTCCAGTTTCCATCTGGCCCGCCATTTTCCAGCCCTGCTTTTCAGTCCTTTGTTGCCTTTTTTTCTCACTTGTCCAAATGCAAGCCTGGGTTGCCCAAAGGAGAGAACTACAATTTGCACAGGGACAAGGAGTCTCAGACTCCTTGGGCATATAAGGGCAGAGCTAACTCTTGTCTTTTGAGTGGATGGAGCAACTCCCTTCTTCTCCATCAGCCTAGTGCTGGTGCTGTCATGGAGTATGGCCATTGGTTTGGGCTGGGTCAGGCGGCCACCAGGGTTGGGGCGGCCTTCTGGTGGCTTCTGTCGGTGTCCCCAGAGTCTGGGTTCACCGCAGACAGGGTTAGGGTCCCCTGGCCAGAGGCCACGCTGTCCTTCTTAGCAGCCTTCTGTATCCACAAGCCGGGGGGGACAGAGGGAGGTTCCCTTGCCCAGAGCAATCAGACACAGAGGCACGCAGTGACCATCTGCCTGGGCTCGGGGCAAGAGACCCAGAGCCCAGCCGGACACCAGACTTTATTCTGAGGGTATCGACCAATCTGAGGATGGCACGGGGAAGGGTCAGGGAGGGACAAGGGTCAGGGACCAATTGGGAAGGAGGAAGGCAGGAGAGAGGGAGATATGATATGCATTTATGGAGTGAGGGGCAGGAGTCAGAACTCAGCCCTTTCCTGGGGCAGTCCACCCTGAACCCCACCCCAGGGGGTTTCAGTCCCTGGGATTCCACAATTTCTGCAGGGGGGACAGAAGCCTTTGGGCTTGACCCACTGCTACAATGGAGCAAGGAAGCAAACCCAAAGCACTGAAGTCCCCCACTACCCCCCAGTAATCCTGTTCTTTCTTTCTCAGTATTACGTTTGCTTATACTTTCTGTGCAAGAACATGTTTCCTCGTTGCTTCCTGTGTGTATGAGGCAATGTCATGACACGCGGTGGGTTTGTTGCCTTCTAAGAGAAATTTAATGTTTGTGTCAGATGAGTTGCGTGCGAGGAATCTGTGCTGCAGTGATCTATTTAAATGGTAATTAGCAAGTAGCTTTGCAGCTCTGAAAGGGATTTAGTTTGAAAACTAAGTATTATATCTTGAATTTTAACTTACCAACAGTGTATGAACAGCAGTGCACATGCACACTTCTTTTTAATGTAGCCACAATACCCAAAAGATAAATGCAAGTCTGCTCTGTGAGAGAATATTTTGGCTATAATTAATTTTGCTTCCATTCACCATATGCTTGTATTTTCTGACCTTCATTTTAATCACAGACTCTATGTAATAAAATGTGCAGTATTAAAACTAAAGTTGCTTAAAGAAGCACAAGTGCTTGTGGTGCTACATCTTCAGCTGAATTATGTGGTTTGTGCCACCTGAAAATTTAACAGTCTTACCCTTAAGAAGATATGGTTATGGAAAGGTGCTGTCATTGCTCAAAGATGTTGAAGTTATTTTTGTTTATAGGAGAATGAGATGAGGTTTTTTTAAATTGTTGAAGAAATGTTATAAGCCCATGATTTATATTACTCAGATACTTTACGAGAGGCAACTGGGGATGGAGAATTTTCTCTTTATCCTTAATATTCTATGTGTTTGAGGCAGTTCTTGAGAAATGACCTGGGAACACAGTGCAAATGACATGAAGAATAATTGCTGCTAAATTTAGTTTATTGAGTAGGTGTGAATTAGATTGATTAAGCAGAGAATAAACACACACAAGATTACCCAAAGTAGGTGCATGGATGGAAAAATGTTAGGCTGTATTAACAGCTTAGATATGCATGATGCTGAGATATTTTTTACATGAGTCTGTAATTTCTTAAGGAATTTATCTCAGGTTTTTTATTTCTTTCTTCTAACATTTACTGTAATCCAAACTGATTAAGGGAATGCTGTGTATTAAAGGGAAGAAAAAGAAGGCAAACACATGCTTAAGAATTACCTCGAGTCGTCTCTTGGGGTGAGCTGCAGCTTTGACTCTGTAATATCCCCATGCCCTGCATTTGTGTGTGTGTGAAAACCCCTTGGCTTGAGCTGGGTTCACTTGCAGAGGGCAGAGTCCTTTAAGAAGGATGCACAGCTCAGCATCAGAGAAGCAAATATTCAGGATTTGGATACAGTCCTGTGTGGTCAGCTGGATGGGGGGTTTTCACATCCCACTCCCAAGCTTAGTTCCAACCTGTCGGTGTATCTCTCCTACTGCTAGCTGGTGTTGAGCACGGAGGATCTCAAGGACTTTTTGTTGTATTCAGCCTGCAGGAGGAGGTTTCTTCTCCACCTCCAAAACTTCTGTTTCTGCTTGAAGTCATTGTGCAGAGTAGCTGGGATTTTACAAGCACCCCGCAAGGCATCAGCCTAAACTCTTTACCAGGCTGCCTTACTAACAACAGAAGTGCAGCACTGAGAGCATAATTAAGATCTAATGGGGAGACAAAAATGTCAGAGAAGAAAAAATTCCTATGTAGACAGAAATTACTTTTGCTTATTAACAAACATGAGGAAAGGAGATGAAAACATGAAGAAAATAATACATATTTTATTGAAGTGACCATGTAAAGACAGTTGCATCGCACAGAAAATATTGCATTTTCAAAACTTTCAACCATATTTGTGTATGGACTTGGCTTTTGTCATCATGAATGCTCACCCCCACCTCTAACAGTGACTTTGGGTAAAAAAAACCCCACAGAATCATGTCCTCAAGATACCCTAATTTCTGCACATTGAGTCCTGCCAGAAAAGTAAGAAGGATTGTGGGGGTTCAGGTTGGGTTTGGTTTTGTGTTTTCGTTTCTGGGGTCTTTCGGTGGTTTTTATTTTTTGTGGGGTTTTTTTTGTGGGTTGTTTTTGTTTGTTTGTTTGGGTTTTTTGGTGTTGGTTGGGTTTTTTTGTTTGTTTTTTTTGTTTGTTTTTTGGAGATTTGTATTGCATGGGTTTTGTGGGTTTTCTTTAGTGCTTTTATTTTAATTATTTAGTAATTAAAAATAATTCATAGCTAAGAACTCAGGAAAAGCAAAACCTGTGCTGCCTTTTGGTGATCTGAAATGGTGACTTATTTTTTTTAGATATTTATTTGCAATATTGCGGCACCTTCGTAGCTGCAGTCGTGAGGCAGCACCCTGCCGTGCTTGGCAGGATAATTGGAGAAAAAGATGGTTGCTACACCGAAAAAGCTCACAGTTTTTAGGGGGAGCCTGAGACAACAGATGGGGAAAAGCAGATGGAGATGCGTCAGAAAAACCAAGGAGGTATTGATCAGTGCTAAGTTTGTTGCTGGGCACTCTTGGTGTGCGGAGGAGTGGGGACCAGGCTTTTACAAGAGGGAGGAGTGGGCAGTGGGACACGTGCTGACAGCGTGCCCTGGGGTGCCGCAAGCTTCGTCCTGGGGCTGCAGCTCCCAGCCTCTTGCAGATATTGTAGGGAGGGGCTGCGAGGGATTTGATCCAAAGAGTATACAGGATATATATATTCTGCATCTGTATCTATGGAGAGATTCCCCCCACCCCACGAGGTGTGTATCTATGTATATACAATTTTTAATTAGTTTTCTTCCAAAATTTAGCACAAATTGCACAGGGTTGATTTTGGGTTTGGCTTTTTTTTTTCCTTTCTTTTTTTGGTTTGGTTTTGTTTTGTTTGGGATTTTTGCCTTTTTTTTATTGAAGGATTTTTCAGCAAAAAGCATTCAACGTGGATTTTTTTTTTTTTTTAATTTGAATGTGTATAAGTTTGGAGGGTTTTTTCCCTGTTCTCCTTCTCAGTTTTCATGAGAAAAGAAAGACGGTGGCAGTCTTACAAGAGAAGGGCTTAACTGCTCTTTGTATGGGGCGTGAGGGCAGAGGCTCCTGGAAAGGCTGAAGCTTACAAGCATGATATCCAGTTGTGCTCCTGAAAGATGAAAATCCTTTATATTCTGGAAAAGCTGGCTACTGTCCTATAACCATAGTTAAAAAATAAAATACCTAATGGAGCATCCCCATCCCTTCCTCCTACGCCAGAGCTCCAGGGGTTGTGTAGCAGAGATTTATTTATTTAGATAGCACTTGCTATCTACAGCCAGGATAGAATCAGGGAAGGCCTCTGGGTACTTGAATTCTCATTGGTAATGATGAGCATATAGACAGGTATACCAGAGTTAAAATCCTACATTTTCTTCACCTGTCTACCTGTGTGGGCAGTGGGAGTCAGGGTTAAGTGACCGTCAGACATTTAGAGCAAGATTCTCATCTCTTTTCAAGCATGACTGGATCCTGCATCAGTCCATCTACTTAAAAGGATCACATCACTGGGGTTCTCAAATGCCCCTTTTTAAACCTAAAATTTGCACTACCATACCATAGGGAGCTGAAGAAATTCAGTCTCTGTCATTTGTCAGGAAAAATTTAAGAGGTTGTGGCTTCATAGTTTGTGTGTGCCTACATGGGGACAGGATTTCTGACAAAGGTTTTCTTTCATCTAACAGATAAAAGGCATAAAAGACAGTGAAGTTAGAGAAATTCCGACTAGAAATAGTCTTATTTTTCTGGCTCAGGGTAGTTGTAGCTGTAAAGGTGCTTTTCCAAGGTCATGGTCCAGATACACAGGCCAAGCAGTGAAATTCCCTGACCATTATTATCCAGGAGCACAAAACAGATGATCTGATCTGGACTAAAAACCTATTAATGTATAATGAGCACAGTTTCACACAAAAATTACCATAGCAGTAGAGGGGCTTTATGGCACAGCTCTGTTTTGCACAAAAAGCTGGGAGGAGAGGCCATGTCTCTTCTGGGAATGTATAATATATATTCAAATGCAGTGTTGTCCCATGTTTTTCTCCTGTGGGCTTCTTGAATACCATTATTGCTGTGAAATGTTATAAATAAATCAACAAAAGAGAAGAAATTGCTATATATATTCCTATATTGATTCTAACAGGATTAAAATAAGAAAACATTAACACCAACTCGCCTCTCATATGAAACATGATTTTCTTGTTCTGTCACAGCTTGAAATATTGCAGACCATATTCCTTTTAAATCATTCTCTCACTGATAGCAAGGTGTAATGGAGCTTTTCAGATTCGTTACAAATTTTTGGATTAAAAAGTTTCCTATCTGTTAAAAAACATCAATAAGCACATTCAGCAAGGTGTGGGGCAGGAGTGACTTGTTCCATTTCGGGGGGCATGTAATATTTTATCATCTTGCAGCCTTCTTGGAATTTGGTATGCTGAGAGAAATTAATTTGACTGTTTACAATATTTAATTTTCAATAATTATTCAAGCATAGAGAACGACAGGCATTTACAGTATGTAGTAAACAGATGGATTAGCAATTGTGCATGTAATTAGAAATTACACTTAAAATACAAATGTGCATTTGAATATTCAGTTAACTTTAAAAAGAGAAAAGGTATAAATGAAACTGTGAGTGCCTTAAAAATTATTTATAGAGTCCATGAAGTGCCCTTCTTAAGTGAGTCTTTGCCAAAAATATTATTGAATTCCAGTAGCAAGTTACATGTACTTTTTTGTTCCTAAGGTAAGACTAAATTGCTTGAATTTGGTAGTTTTTCTGTGCTGTTGTGGTTTCAGAATCACCGCAGGATGACTTTTCCCAGCCTCTGAAGAGAGACATTCCCCTCTCCATCACTGTGCCCATGCTGTTGGTGGTGTGAAATGCAGGGTACTGACTCCCACCTGGCACCCAGTCCTCAGCCCTGCCTTTACTAGAGGTCCACTTGAGTCATGACACTTGAGAAATGATTTTGTTAGGACAAGATAAATCTTTCCCAGAAATTGTGGAACTGTCAGGATGTGAAAGTACTCTAAATGAATAACAGTCTGATCTTATTACTTTAGAGTTTATCCTTTCCCCACCTTGAATTGTGTTGCAATCTTTCATTCGGTCAAAACTGATTTGTAGGATAAATGATACAGCGACCCTGGGTGAAATCACCAAAAATGCCTGGAAATTATTTTTAGAAGCGACTTTTGAGAATCCATTTTAGATGCCTTTGCAAACACATTCTTCCCAGTTTTGGTCTGTTTGGTTTTGGTCTTCTAACTCGGCTCCAAGGGTTGAATGCTTTGGTGCTGTGCACATGGCATGTGCACCAGACTGTCTACACCAGAGCTGGTGTAGAAGAACACCAACTTCATTTTTTCAGTTAATTTAATAATTAAAAAAAACCCCAACAAACTCCACTCTTTTGTCTCATTAATACTTTGGAAAAAATGGCTACAATTGAGCCATTCAGGGAAATAAGGCTCTCATCCTGCTCTCAGTGAAGTCAATGGGATTCCTGCCATTGCTGCAGATGGATGTGGGATTGAACCCTTGGTGATTGTCTGAGTGTGAAATGAGAAAGTATATTTAGCCAGGTTCATTTGAAATTATTAGAGACAAATTCTCATCTAAGATAACAGTTGGAGCTGATTTCCATGGCCTTTCAGCATATTGACCATAAATCATGTCATAAGTATGAAATACCCCTTCCCCCCACATGTATCATCTCCATTTAAAGGGATTATAAATTAACATAGGAAAAAAAATTCAAATATCTGCCACTCAAAAGTCTCCTGGATTTAAGTAATTACTTCAGGAAAAAAATAATTGAAGACAGTTATTTTTCCTCATTTTTTACTATATCTTATTACAAATTTTGATGCTGTTATTCTGTTCACTATTGTAATGCAATTTTATGTATTTATTTGTTGATGAAAGTGAGTTTTTCCTAGACTTCCCAGTGCATGAGAGTAGTGATGCATGATAGTAGTATATAGTGCATGAGAGCTCCTCTATTTTTCCTGCTTGTGATATTTTCTGGGTTAGAGATGGAAGCAGAGGTTTTGCAGTTTTTGCAGTGTGATGGGATAGTGAATGAACAAATTCATAGTCTTAAGGTTGGAGGGGTATTATATCACCTGCTCTGACCCCTTCATGGTAGACAGGGTAGAAAATCACATAATTACTCCTACATTGAGATCTCTAACTGGTGTTTGACTAAAGCTTGTATTCCAGGAAGATACTGTTTTAAAGGCTACAAGACCTTTTATTTTTCCCCCCTGATGCTTATCTTGTATTCTTTGAAATGTCTGGTTTATTTTTCATTGAATTTGTCTGCCTGTTCTCTCCACCATTAGATTTCATTATGCCTTTCTCTGCTGGAATAAAAAACCATTTACTCCCTAGTAATTTCTCCCCATGCAGGTACTTATGTGCATTAATTCAATTATTAATTAATTAAAGTCAGTATAGTTTTTAATGAAGAGAGAGGAAAAGAAGCACTGATTTAATTGGTGCCATATTGTCATTGACTTGCGTGTAGAAAAACGCAGGCTGTTCTGCCTCCATAAAGCCATTTGTAGTCACAGTCTAAACGTGACTTCCAAAGTCTTTCCTGCTTAAGTCCAAAGCGTGCAGGAAAAGCCAGGGTCAGGTGCAGGGGGGCGTATGAAGTAGCTAGCTCCAAGGACCTTCTCAACGTGAGCAGCAGCTGCTAATGCAGCAAAGAAGGTGTGGCAGGTTATTGTTCACAAAAATTATTGCTTGTGGCACTGGCTCCCACGGTAAGCTGATAGATGCTTAATTTCTTTTTGTTGTAGATAGGAAGTGAATGCATATGGCTTAGCCATTTGTCATCCACCATGGCTATCCGCCCCCCCTTCTTCAAGGGCAAATTACTCCACTGTTTTTATGGCTAGAGGTGGAAGGGTTTTGGCTTGCGGGCAGTTATCCCCTTTAATGTTTCCTTTGCTGTTGAAAGATGGAAAATTTGGTGTCGCCTCTAAATACATAAAGGTATACATAGGTAAGGAACCTAGACAGATGTTAGCTTTCTAAACATCACAGTATATATTTAAAGAAAAAATAAGATGAAGCCCCTAGTTGTGATATTTCCAGAATGTACAGCAGATGCTCTCAGAAACTCCAGTTTGTTTCCGCTCTGCTCCTACTGGTCACAGATTCGTGCACATTGTGAGCCCGACCGACGTGGGTTTATCAGCTACACAACATAGCACGGAAGAGGTCCAGTGTGAACCATCACCTTAGCACTGCAATCATGTTTGCTCACCAGAGTGGCAGGCACTGGTGTCCTTGCTCTCCCTCGGTGCTCTCCCATCCACTTCATGGGCTCAGTGCTACAAACAGGATGGTGCTCGCTTCCCTACCCACTGGCAAAACCTTGCTAGTGGCACAGAAGCCAATGTAAGAAGTCACAGGGAGTTGTCTTTTTGGAAAACAAGGCGTCATGGGTGAGGAGTTGGCTTTAGCTGATGAAGGAGAGTAGGGGGAGTGTCATGAGTTAGAGCTTGGCTCCTCTGAACTCCAGCTACAAGTTGGAACTGCGAGATTTTGCACGGTGTTTGCTCTAGCAGGCTGGCAGTTAACTCACTTGTGTATTAACAATTCCTCATTAACTTGAAATGTGGGGTAATTAAGACCTGGATTCCCTCCTTAGCTCTGCCATAAGGCTCATTCACGATCTGGAAATATCTCTTGGAGCAGCTTCCCCTGCACAGAGGTCAGGACTTTGCCTCAGCCAGCTGACTTCACGCCAGCGGTGCAGGGCTGGTACCCACACACAGACAGAAAGCCTGACTCAGCCCCCAAGAAGGAATTGCAGCTCCCTAAGGGACTGGGAGTATCAGAAGCACAAAAAGAAAATACATTTTTGTTGTTTTCATTTGCCTTCTGGTTTAGGGCAGACTGAACAGATTTCAAACTTCAGATCCACAAATACAGCTTTTTTCTGGGGATTGTTTTCATTTTGTTTCTTGTAAATGAAAGCTGAGTCTCTTGTAATTACCAAGAGTCTCAAGACTTTGGCTAAAATACTGAGCACCAGGAAAGCAATGACAAATCTTTGACAGGACCCATAACTGGCAGTGAAGTATACAGTGACATTCGTGCACTTGGTCCTTGCAATGAAATTCTGTGTCTGAAAGCACGACTTTATGACTGTGAGCAGCAGCAGTAATGATCTCCTTCTTCCTCACAGTGCTCGTGTGAGTTATTTCATTACTGCCTGTAATGTGCTTTGAGACCTTGGATTGAAGAACAGGGTGATTATTATGGTAGTTTAATAATACTGTTTAGAAGGCTGTAGTATGCGGCGGCACTGGCTTTCATGGAAACACAATCTGCATTCAGTGGAAATGTTCTCCATCACTGAAGTCAACTCCCGGAGTCAAAGTCACACTTGGCATTGCTGCTGCTCCATCTTCAGCGGCTTTTGGGGAGCTCAAAGTGCAGCATGGTGGCTCTGTGGCAGATCACAGCCTCACAGGTTGTTCTCACCCATCCTCTGTTCTGAGATATTTGCACTTAGGGCTCCCTGGTTCAGGACAAGCAGATTTGCCTCAGGGCACCTGTCCTCCTCCTCTGGTTTCCACCATTGCCTGGAATATTCCATATTGCCCCATGCCAAGAGGCTGCTGTGATGCTGTTTGGGTTATCCCTGCACCCAACTCCAGATACAGATTTTTGTGCTTGCTTTCACAGGTTTCACTGTGACTTTACTCTTAGGTGGTGATCAGCTATTGCAGCTTGGTCTGCTGGGTTTTGAGAAGGAAGCAATACCTGCTGCCTTAGGCTTCAACACCAGCAAGAGTTGCTGTGGCTTGAGACAACCAGTCATTTTCCCTGGTTTAGAGGGAACATGGGGATTTCATTGCTTCCCTAGGGCCCAAACCCACAGGACAGATCTCCTGGTATTGGCAGCTGAACTGCCGCCTCTGAGGCAGCTCCTGCTCTCTATGGGGGTGTGTCCCCTGGGTGCTGTGCCAGCTCCCAGGGCCCTGTCCATGCCTCTGCCAGTCTGCCCAAGAGCCCAAGCTCATGCCCAGTCACAGAGAGTTTTGCAGGTGTTGCAGTACTGCTCAGTATCTGAAGAACAGGAAATTTCAAAATATCCTTTTTCCATCCAGTTCTGTGACCGATTATATATTTTGCCACTTTCAAGACTATTGTGCTCTTGTGCCTATTATCTCTCTTTTTTTGTTAACAAAGGCAGATGTAAGGTTACCGAAAAATACCATTTGCCACTTAAATTGGTGCCTGAATTACTCTAGTGTCTGCACTGTAGCATCTTGCATTTTGTTCTGTATTCAGATTTTTACATTAATCTTTAATGCCACAGCATTTAAATACCTTTCAAAAATGCATTAACCAATCCATTTAACATTTCCAATAAGATACAGACTTGTTCTATATAAGAAATATTAATATACTGTTCAATTCTCAAGTTGCATTAGAGCATATATAAACCAGGAGCATAAAAAAAACCTCTTCAGAAAGCCTCTGTAATGAAAGCACAGAGAGAAACCCCTCCAGAGAGCAGATCTTCCCATTCTGACTTTAGTTCGGGGGTGTGTGTCTTTGAAGGTTCTAGAGAAATAAATTATGTGCCTTAATTTAGCTGTTTGAAAACTCACCAGCAGCATGGTAGGTAGGATATGTGGCTCCAGACCAGGAGAAGATAAAAAGGAGGGAGTGATTTTGGGGTATGAATTGCCAAAACTTTGTCTCTATTGTCCTCCTTCTGTCCCCCGTCCTCCACCAGTTCTGGGTATCACAGGACAAGCAGCGCAAGAAATCCCTTTACTTTCCCTTCTTTTTCCCTTCTAGCCCCAGTTTAGCAACACTTTCAGTAAAGAGAGAGGAAAGAGAGGTGTGAAATTATATATATATGTATTTTGGCATCCAGCTTGTTTTCATTTTTTGCTTGCACTGGGTCTGGAACAATTAGTCTTGGTCCACATTTAGGGCCTCCAAGGGCTGTCATAGTATTAAATGATGTAAATAGAAAAGCTGGTCTCTGCCACCAAAGTCATGCAGGTTTCTTCCCTTATTTGGTCACAGAAAATGAGAAATGGCAAGGAGCTTTCAGATTTGGCTTTTCAGATTGATTCCTGACCGTATGTGTCATGTGAGACAGATAAATGCAGTTTAATGATAAATTCCAAAGGGAAAGGAAGAATTAAGAGAGATGAGTCTGAAAATGAAACATCTTTGCCAGCCAGCTTCATGCTAGAATATAATTTCTGGCTGATTATCATCTAGTAACAATTAAACATCTTTAACCTTTTCAGCCTCCTGTGATTTGGTGCCTTAATGAAAAATGTAAAATGGAGCATGCATCTTTCTGAAGAGGTTACACAGGGAAGAAAAATGTTGAGTGAGACATACCAAGGTTTCATTTACATAGCAAATCTGGTTATTACTTAAATTGTCTGTCAGAAGACAGTGTCCAGAGAAAGAATATTCTTCTGGTACTACATGATGATAAGATTTTGAAAGTGAGAGGAATACAGTGACAGGAATTGGTAGGGTTTTTAGTTGGCGGTTTATTGGGGTTTTTTTTTCCTTTTCCCGTTTGTTAAAAAGAATACTAATAGAATTTTAAAGTACTTCTAATTTTTATGACAATAGTCTAAATATATATAGCTGTATTTTTTTACAAGTAAACAGAAAGTTTCGTGTTCGTGAAGACATCAAAAACTTAGAGTTCAGCTTCACCATTCAGGACTGATTTGCCTTGTTCTCAGTTAAAAAAAAATGACAACTGTTGCCATGTGGGCTGAAAAGTGATCTGTAATGACTAATTGACTGCAAACATACACCACTTGGGTATTGAAGCAGATAAAATTGACAGGCATTTTTTTTTTAAATCAGGGTCTCAATATTTTTTTCTCCTCAGATGCTCTGGGCTCTAGGAAGTACTTGCTATTCAGCAGTCATTAAAGAGGAACATGTAGCCTCAGACTGATCTGTTTAAGCTCTTTCTTAACAGGTGAACAAGAAGTGCTGTACATTTTGTATATCACAATGATCTCCTGAAATGAGTCTGTGTGGTTTTCCTGAGTCTGCAACCGTTCAGCCTGTTCTTCCTCTGCTGCAGCTGTTGGTGGATAAATTGGCTGCCTGGGCTTCTCCAGGGGTCTGTGCTGCTGACACTCTTGTAGATCATGCTGGCCTCAGCCTTTGTCTGAATTCCCTGAGGTCTCCACAGTAGGAACTTGTCTAACAAGGGAGAATCTCTGTAGCAGCCCAAGGAGGCACCCTATACACAGCTTCAGTCCTGCCTGGTACTTGTCTTGCATCTCAGCCTCAGCTTTGTCAGACATCCCACAGTAGTTTTCTAACAACAAAACAAATAACTTAATGTTAAATTTGCCATCTTCGCTTCTGGGCTACAATCACAGAATTTCATTAACGTGCCTTCTGCCACTCTCACATGAAGTGCGTGTCAGAATTTTAAGCCATCCCCTGCTAAAGCTCATCCAGCCAGTCAGCACTGACCTACCACTGTGAGGAGCACTGCAGAGCCTGGCTAAATACAGCTCCGTAGGCATAAGGTGTGGGCTGAAAGCCAAACACTGCACAAACTACTGTTCCTCAGGCTCCTGAAACCACAGCTCAGCATTTTCAGAAATGCCACACAGCAAGTGCCTCAGCTTTGGCTGCATGCAGAGGTGTGGGGAGAAGGTCAGGGGATGGGGCATGGGTGGGAAGACTTGGTGATGGGGAAGGAAGGCTCATTATGGGAGACAGGAAGAAGCTTTTTGTCTTCCAAACCTTACACAAACAGCATGGTAGCACTTACCAGCACTGTGAACTTGTAGTGGACGCAGAGTCAGAAATCCACCCCAGGCGCAGTTCACCCTCACTCTGGTGCAGAAGGAAGTTAGTGGTGAAGAGCCTGAAAAGTGGGATGGGTAACATCTGCTGAACTTCATGTTGTGAGGTCCAGGAGACTGTAATCATAAATCACTCAAAGGGAGAAGAGAGCTTATCTGCCCACCCCATCTCTTTTGTTGCTTACATTTGTTTATAAATCTCATTCTAATCAGAGCAACCTCATAGTTTCTGAATTCTCCAGGTTGGCAGTGCTGGTAACAGTGGAGCAATGTCCTTTGTGGTTTTCACCTGCTCTGCCTTGGCATGCTGAGAACAATCCTTTCATGCTTTTAAAACCTAAAATGACTTCCTAGGTCTGGAGTCCCAGCATCATACTCCTATTGATCAGAATTACTTCTGGAGTTATAAAGAACAAAGTGCACAGCTTCAGAGCACACTGGGTAGCTTTCTTTAGTGCCACAGTAACCTGTTGGGAGGTGGATTAATGATGAACACTACAGCTTTGCATAGTACTTTTGAACAAGATATAAAGAGACAGTAAACCACAGGGAAGGGAACTCTCTGAGTTATTGGTCATTTTTTATGCTGTCAAGTAGCTTCGTACAAATCATGTACAGTTCGAGCTTTCTTCTGAACAGCCCCTGGATATAATTGGTGAAGATGTCTCTCAAGGCAGGCTTGACAAAAGGGCAAACTTCTCATTTTCCCAGCATTGACATTGACCGAAACATCCTGAAGTCCTTGCAGAGGAGCAGAGCCTGATTAATGTCTCAGCAACAAGGTGAAGGAGGTTCACAGCACAGGCTGCGGCTGCTGCTGTCGGTGTGGTGCCTTGCCACACATGCACACACCACAAAGAGCATGCCCACTTTGTTTTCCTCCATTTTAAGCATGCTTCAGGGGTTTTTTCTGCTAGGACATCTGGAAGTGAAGTTCCTTGCAGTTGTACTAGAAGTTATAAAAAGTAGGTAGTCCATTTCTTTGTTGCAAAAGAGATAGTATGTGTTTGGAAGCAGCTGGAGGTGTCAAAGCATTTCCCCTTTTTTATTCCAAATAACAGAAGGAGAATTCAACTTCTAGGACCTTTTAAATAAAATTAATTTATTTCTGGAGAGTCTTTTGACAGCCAGTGTAAACTTTAGTGTTAACAAACCAGAGTTTGTTTAATGTTCTGTAAAAAAATCTCAATGAGAAAAAATGAGACATTTCATTGTTAAAAGGCATTGATTCTGTGAAAAATCAGCAATGTCAGAGGATCATTAAGTTGTTTAACTTGGAAAAGACCTTTAAGATCACCAGGTCCAACCACTGGCACTGAAAAAGATCATTGTGTCACAACATTACGGTACTTTTCCTATTTGCTGCCTTTTTCCAATGTAGGCTGTCGCTCTATGGCCATCTGGGTTTGGAGAGCAAACTTTCTAGGTCATTGCTTTTACACAGCCAACTAAATATGTGACACTTCAGTTCTGAAGTGCTGGGAGTATGGATGCAGATACAGACGAGATTCAATGCAGAAAATACAGCATGCATGAAAGGTGTGTCATATATTAAAAATATTTAATTTAGTGTTACCAGGGGGGGAAAAAAAGGGATTTTTGCAAGCATAAGATGAAAGGTTAGAATTGTTTTACATTAAGGGTAACCTGGTAGTCTGGTGCCAAAATGTCACTAGAGAGCAAGTTTTAGCACTTGTAGTTGTACTTTGTGAGAAACAGCTTTGTAAAAGTTCATTGTTCATTGAGACCTCACTATAGTGGATTATTTCTACATGGAGAGACACTGTACTCTGAATTCACTGCCATACACGTTGAAAAGGCACAGCACACCTTTTCTTATTTATTGTTATTTTAATCCCTCTTCTTACATTTATCATGGTTCTCTATTTTTACTTTTATTAAGTGTTACGAGGCAACAACTGAAGAAACATTTTATACTGCAGCTATTGAGCTGTTCAAGGAGAGGCACATACTCAGTATAAAAGGAATGTCTAAATCTAAGAGATAGTTTGCCTGAGGCTTCCAAAATATTACCTAGGTGCCAGTACATAGAAAATCCCAGCAACACCTGGTGAGACATATACACTTTGGAACAGAGTACAAATGTGCATTTTTCTCATCTCAAGTTTGCATGAAGATAAAGGAGACAGGATGCAATAAAAACAGATAAAGGAGAGTAAAGCAGTGTCTGTTCCTGTAGGTAAGTTTTTTTGGAAATGAGTGCAGGGGGCTGGGTGCAAGAAGCTGAGTTGCATGGGTGACATTTCTAGTGCAGGCGGCACCATGAGGAAAGTAGGGCATTTTGAGCATATGAAAGAGAGGTGTGCTGAACTTCATTAGGAATTCCAGTCACTTCTTCAGTACAAGACAAGACAGACAATGTATTTTGCTGTTAAGTCACTTTACTTGTTCCCTATATGTTCCATACAAAGGTTAAGCATCTTTATTTTTTTCTTTAAATAAAAGTGGGCATCCGTGCAAGACAGAGACGTCTCTGAGACTGTATTTTAACAAGGTAGCTACATGGCGGAATTATTTTAGATTTCTTTTGGGTTCTGATTTAAGGGAAGTCCTTTCACTGACAGCATCTTTTTCTGTGCTAATGTTATTGGACTATTTGAACCAAAATTTACTAATGCATTTACCTTCAAAGGTAGTCAACCAGAAGTGGTGTTTACAGCTTTTCTCACTGCCTCAGTGTCACAAACTTTATAATTTTTTTAAAAATAAAACTACTCCAACCCAGAATTCAGTTCTGTACAGCCAAGAGTGTTCAGCAGCACTCTTCAGAAACATCTCAAAAGATGCTTCCAGTAATTTCAGGCTGGTAAATGCAACACAGTAATCAGTGTAGCTTTTGTAAAGGATTTCAGTGTCCCCAAACATACTGGATTTCTACAATTGAATTGAATAAATCCAGTTGATAGAGTGTACTGACTTTTTGGAAAGCTTCTTAAAAGGCCTTTCACTGAATCCAGTAGGATCTTTAAATTCTTTTTAACCAATCTCTTTACTGTTTTTTTCTTTCATTCCTTTAATCTGGAAAGTCTGCCTTGTGGTTTTCCGAGGCATCCCCCACTGTCTGTAATGCCGTATCCATCCTGCAACAGAACACCAAGTGCTGCAGCCATTGATATTGAAACAGTGCTTTGAAGAGAAAATTCTTTCTGTACCTCAAGCCTGGTGTCTCACCCATTAAGAGCATGAAAGGGTAAAACACACATCAGGTTCTCACAATTTATGAGTATGGGAAACTCTCACTCTCTTGTCTTTAGAGTGTCTTTAGTATTAAATTATATTTATCAACTGCAAAAGTTGGGATGGACAGAGAAGTTCTTTGAATTAAGTCTTACCCATCTGCTGGAAGACAGGACCTCAGGGTCTCACTTCTACATTGATTTCTGTCCTGGTTTCAGCTGGGGTGGAGTTAATTTTCATCTTAGTATCTGGTACAGTGCTGTGTTTGGATTTAGTATAATAGCGTTGATTACACATTGATGTTGAAGTTGTTGCTGAGCAGTGCATACCCTAAGTCAAGGATTTTTAGTGTCCCATGCTCTGCCAGCGAGGAGGTGCACAAGCAGCTGGGAAAGTACAGCCAGGAGAGCTGGCCTGAACTGGCTGAGAGGATATTCTATGCCCCAGACAATCATGCTTAGATTTTAAACTGGGGGGAGTTGGCCACTAGGTGCCATCACTGCTTGGGGACAGGCTGGGTGTTGGTCATCAAATGGTGAGCAACTGCAGTGGGCATCACTTGCTTCTCTTGGGTTTGAGAGCAACCTGAGGGCATTTCCTGTGGTCCTGCTGCTTGTTCCTTGGGAGGAGAGACTGACTCACACCTGGCTACAGCCTCCTTTCAGGCAGCTGTAGGGAGTGATAAGGTCTCCTCTGAGCCTCCTTTCCCCAAACGGAGCACCCCCAGCTCCCTCAGCCGCTCCTCATCAGCTTTGTTCTCCAGACGCTTCCCCAGCTCTGTTGCCCTCCTCTGGACACACTCCAGGCACCTCAATGTCTTTCTTGTACGGAGCAGCCCAGAACTGAATTGAGCACAGATTCAAGATGTGGCCTCACCAAAGTGCAGGCGGCCAGTCACTGCCCTGGTCCTGTCGGCCATACATATATGTGTGTGTGTGTGTGTGTGTGTGTGTGTGAACTTTACCATACGTATTTTTTTCATAAGGTAAAAAGAAAAATTGGAAAGTGCCTGAGAAAAAATGGGAGTAACATATACTTTGGCAGATTACTGTCTCATGTAGTATTTTATTTTGTGTTTAGAATCTATAGATACATAATTCTAAATGTGTGCAAAAAGCCCTCCATATTGTCAGTACCTTATATTTTAAATACAATTTTCCATTAATAATGCAGTGTTCTATTAAAAGTGCAGATATAAAAGAACATTGCTAAGTATAGTTAACTGAAGATAAGTGTAACTTGAATATTTTCCTTTATTAAAACTCAGAGCTGCCATCCTGAGAGTGGCTTTTGAATTAGCAGAACCAATCCCTTCTGTTTTATTTGACCACATTTTGAGCTGAAAATTAGCAAGGTGATGATGTTAAGATCCTAAAAGCAGCAATGTTCCAGCATGCTACCATTTCCCTTGTGGTTTATGGTTTGCAACGCACACAGAGGTTTAGATCCAACACAATTAAAAAAGTCAAGTAGTCCCATTCCAGAATGAGAAGTGGCAATTACTGCTGTCTTTCAGAATGTGTACAATTACGATATTCTGCTATTATAATTATGAGATGTGTTCCTGAGCACAATGTGTTACTTTCTCCAAAGATCCCTTACACCATGGGATCATGTTTAAAAGCCCCAGAGATTGCTTCTGATTGCATTGTTTCTGCACACACTTAATTAATAGGTTATTAGGCAGAGAACCACATGAAATCTTTATTTTGAGGCGAGTCTGCAATTGTGCTTTATTTTGTTCGCTTGGTTTTTTGCAGCACAGTTCCAAACTTGGAACAGAATCCATCTTTCATAAAACATCAGGTCATTAAATCCTGTTGTTATGTTGTTGTTGTTTTCCTCACATCAGTCATTTTCTCTGCAGAAGCTAAAGATAAGGTGCATCTTCTCTCACAGATGACTGTAGAGCTGTTTTGAATCCCCACCCATTGCATAATGCAGTAAAAACCTTATGCATATATGTGGGGGGGAAAAAGGCACTTGAAATTTCCAACATAAAACTAATGTGTCAAAGAAAATGGGCTTTTTTTTTTTTTTCCATAGTAAAGTCTTTAATTCTTTTGATAGCAATAATTATGCCACATTTGTTCAGTAGCACATACTGAGCAAGCCTGTGTAACCTTTGTGCCCCTTCACATGTTTCACTGCTTGTATTTGCTGAGTGCTCGGAGCAGGGGCATAAAATACTAAGTACATCGAGCTCAAATGGTAAATATTCAAACTGAAGTATGGTGCATCATTAATTAAAATTAATGAAATTTGCATTTTAAATGGCTGCATTTGCGTGTTGGTGCAGTCTGGCCATTAGGAGGATGTTTTCCGCCTCAGCACAGCCCTTTGCTGCGTAGAAAAGGGGGCTGGGAGGGCCCCTGGGGCTGCATCTTGCCCTGTGTTGGTGAGGCACTTGTTCCTGGCTGATGCTGTCTTTGAATAAAGATACACTGAGTGCAAGTGGGAATAAATTTGTGCAAGTAATATACTTTGTACACAGTGTCACTCTAATGTTCAGCATGATCCCGATCTATTTATAATCCATGAAACTGATATAGCGATATTCAATACTGTATGGATTCAGCCAGCTTCTTGTAAGATGAGTAATAAATTTATGTGATGCTCTTTAACATCCCTCTTTACAAATGCCTAAGAGCCAGTATCTTATCTGTGCCTTATGTAGAAGCACAATCACAAAAGGACAACTGTTTCTGGAATAATGAATCTGTTTATACACTGATCTCACCACCAGTTTCTTCTTACTGTCTCTTAGAGCACTCCAGTGATATTTGTGTGGCAGCAGACCTTTTGAAATAGTGATTCTTGCATAAATTTATTAGAAAACCAAATTAGTTCATCCATCCCAAATCTACCAAAATTTGTGATGTGCCTCTTGCTCAGGCACTGGGAAATTCACAAAAACTGCAGTTGTTACATAGTGTCTGGAAATCAGCAGCTCAGTTTTCTGACTATCATTTCATTAATTTAATAAATCAGTTAGTATTATATTTCTCCTATACTTAATCTATCATGTCATAGTAAGTAATACGTAATTTAAAGAATCTTATTTATGAACTTCGTAATTGAATTCTAGTTAGCCTCCCAGGGCAATTTGATGCAGGAATAAAATATGAAATATAAAATGAACTAATAAAAGTAGTCTAGAAAAAGAAAACCACAAATGTAGCATAGGAAAGCATAGAACTTCTTTAAAGTGTGTGCAGATTTAATATACTGTCCTGGTTAGAAAAAGGTTTCCGCTTTAGTGTATAGTTACAGTTTAGTTACAATTCAGTGTGTTTTAATGATTACCAGCCACTGGACTGAAACTTACTTTAGGAAAATAACTAAAAAGTACAGCTGCAAAGCAAGATTAGAATTGATTATTTAAATTAACGTTTCCTGCTTGCTGATTTAAATCATGATTAAAATGAGTGATTTAAGTCACTTTTATTTATATCATTTTGTGCAGTTTGGAGACTTGCAATCCAAATTCAGAGATGTTACTTCCTATCCCAGAATCACAGAACTGCCTCTAGTAAACCACAATTAAATTTTGGAGTCCCCTTGTCTTCACTAGTTCAAATTTTTTTTTTCCTCCGTCTGCTTAAACAAACTATACTGGTAACACAAGTTGCCTAGTTATTGGTTCCTTTGGTCTCTTTGTGCAAGCTACATATTGATTTTTGTTGGTTTTGTTGTTGTTGGTTTGGTTGGGTTTTGGGGTTTTTTTTGTCTGAAATGTCTGTTGTTTTACTTGCCCTTCCCCACTGCAATGACACCTTCCTTGACAACTCTTGCCAGCACCTGGAGGAGGACGATATGGATAGGTGTAAATACTGGAGCTGCTGTGGTTAACAAATTGCTCTCAGCAGCAGACCCTGGTGGTGGACATGAGATGCTCTTGACTGATGACAATGCAGAAATCACCACCAGGGTACTTTAAAGTTTGCATGATTTCCTTTGTGTTGGCAGCAGGGTAGGAGCATGCACACAGTTGTTGAGTGATAAATCTGTAAAGTGCAGTAATTTTGACCTTGCCTGTGGCTGTCTGTCTCACGTTAAGCATGGCTTAGTATGGTATGGTCTGACTCTGTATGATAAGACTTCTGTGTTAACTTTTCAGTTTCATTTAAGGGAATAGTCTTGTTCATCTGGAGTGTGCTTGTAGTCATGGCAAACAGAAGGTATGAAAGCTTTCACTGTAACCTGGAGGTTAATCTCCATCAAACCATTAGTGAAAATACAAGAGATCATAATGAAATCTTCGGGTTTTTTTGAATATCACTTGCCTAAAGCCTGAAAGAATAAATAAGAGAATCTCTCTAACTGATTTTAAAAGAGGGGGTAATGTGCAGATTTTGTTCACTCAAACATCCAATGTTATTTTTTCCTTTTTGAAACATATATAATTCTTCTGATAAGTAAATTTGGTAATGTGTAATGCAAAGGGGAATGTAAAATGCACTGTCCTCTTCTCTTTGTACTTCTGTTTCAAAGAGCAGAAATGGCACTCTTGGGGTCAGGAATGTTCAGAACGTTATCCTCCCATCACATATTGTAATTATGTGGGGCAGTTTCATAGAATGGCTGGAGTTTGATCCTAGAAGCTGTTTAGTGGGATCCAGCCCTACTGAGTAGTAAATGGGGTCTCCTCAAGGAAAGGGGATTTTTTTTTAAGGAAAAAGAAAGCAAATCCAAAGACTTGGAGCTCAAAGTCATCAGTGTTGTCAGTATGTTGTCAGTGTCCCTAAATTAACTAAGTGACTGACCTACTCTTTGAAGGATTTTTACGTTAGGGTCAGAAGGGATTGTGTCATTCTCCTTCAGATAAAGAACTTGTGTGTATCCTCTCATCCATCCTTAATGCTCTAGAGTTTCCCAGAGCCATGTTCAGAAGTTCTGGTGATGTGTGAAGTAAAGCCACTTGAAAAAAAACAGTATTTGATGTTAGTATCACTGACTGTTACACTGGGTAAGATAAAAATGATAAGTGATACCAGGTTTTATGCTTTAGAATGGAAAATAATTCCATTCTTCTGATACAAAGTTAAAACCACTGTTTTCCTCTATGGAGACAAGTCTTCCATCTACAGCTACCTTGCATCCCCATGGGAAGCATGCAGCACTGGGCATTGTTGGAAGTATAATACTAGATTACTCTCAGTCAGCCACTCATTTCCTTCAGATAACCCTGTTATTGTCTTAAAAATTGTATGAGGGAGATAATATCCACCAAAGCAGGTAAATTGAGAAAAAAATCATGAAGGATTTCATTTTATGGGTTACTTAAATTAAAAATGTACATACTTTGGAATGCGGGGCTCGTTTATTATAAAATATATACACCCTCATGGCTTTTGGCTGTGGATATTTAGCAGTCCTTGGGGCTCGCTCCCAACAGAGATCACAAAAGCATTAGTTTGTGAAATAGGAACCAGTTGCACAGAAGAGAGGGGTTGTTGTTCTTTTTAGTCCTGCTTTACTATTGGGAGTTCTATCCTTACATTGTGGTCTTTTCCATGCAAGCTCAGTTGCTTTCACAATAGGTCTATCAGAGTAGCTGGCATTTCTTTGTGGCAGTGGCTAATGTTCAACATTCAAGAGCAGTGGGCAGGCATGTTTGTGTTCACCCTGCTCTTTCATCAAGGATTGTCTTTTTATTTATGCCTAATCTCAGTGTGTCTCCATTTTGTGTATAGCCTGCAGTTCAGGCAAGAGAAAGCAAGCTGCAGAAACCCAGGAGCCAGATGGAATTTTGTTTGCCCATTAGTGGAGAAGCTCGGATGTCTAGATATTTATTTAATGGTACCAGTGGCAGAAATTGAACTGTACTGGCTGTAAAATATCAAGTTGCTTCTGCCCATTACTTATCGTGTTGTATGTGCTAGGAGCTCTTAAAATGTGAAGAGTAGAAATGAATGCTCCTGTGAGCAGAGATTCTGATTAGTATATTATTTTTTAAGTGCTGTAGAATACTTCAAGATGAAAGATGATACATGAATAGCCAGATGAGATTGATTGTTAACCTTAAGTATCAAGCCAAAAATACCTTGATTTCCTGGAACCACAGATGTAAATCTTGGCAGAATCACCTCAGTGTTTATCCTGGCCTGTTATGTGAATTAAAGACTACCCATTTTATTGTGTTTTCTTCTCTTGGAATGAGATCTTAATGACTGAGACCCCATCTGATATATGTAGCCATTACACTCCATTACCACTTCCTGCAACAGCAGAAATTTGCCAAATCACTTCAGACAGAATTTTGTCTTGCACGATGTGCTGCTCACTAATTGCACACAGCCTTCAATGCTGTAGTAGCTGTCCATCAGGGGGATGCCTCTTTGGCAGTATACATCCCACTGAGTGACACTGAGGTTCTGATCATCATAACAAGCTCCCTTCTTCCTGAAGGACATCCTTGAAGGTGTCAGGACAACGTGTTGTTTCTAAGCTTTATGCGTTCCTCTGCTGTAAATGGATTCGTCATTTTAACTTATTGCTGTTGTTACATTATTGATAGATTTCCTAAAGGAAGCTCAAGAAAATGTCCCTAAGGAGTCAAATATTATACCTGTTTAGGAAAACTTACTTACTGGAGTGTCTAGGAAGTTGTCAGCCTTCCCACACTTCACTTCAATATGGTGCATTAGAAGCAATTTTGGTGAAAACAAATACATAAAAGGACCCCCAGCATGCTGTTCTTGCATGACTGCTTAGTCGTATCTCTTGTAGACTCCAGAAAAGTTCCTCGGTGAATGTTGTATTTCCAAGTCATTGTCTCTGAGACCTTGAAAGTTTTAGTGTGAGTTTTTTTCCTTTTTTTAAGTAGAGAAAATAACCACATTTACATGTCTGTGACTTACCCTTTTTAGCCTTGCTATTTCAGACTGTCAGTGCGTGATTTTGAAGCTGCTAGGTTTTTCCTAGGGCTCGTTCAGGTCATCTTCAACAAGATTAATTTTCTAATAGTTTGCTTCAAAGGGCAGAGATAGCCATCAGTGTGTCTTCCCATTTGATACTTTCTGAAAAAGGACAGACTCATTTCCACCATTTACTCAAAGTGGTCTCCAACAGGAAAGCTCCTGTTAGAATATTATTTATGGAACACAGAAGTATTACAAAGTCCAACCTGATTAACTAAAGTGGCTCTTCTCTGTAATCCATTACTCCAAGCTGGTGCTTGATAGATGGATGGTTATGGCCCTGTTTGTATTTAAAGCAGTTATTTCTCCAGTTATAAATTTGCTGTCAGAGTTATTTCCAGCTTCAAAAAGCTAGTGTAACCTTTTTAGAAAACTGAATGTTTTGAAACGTAAAAATACAAAATGTGTTCTTTGTTCATAAAAAAATAAGAAAAAAACAATTAATATGAAAACTAACAGTTCTGCTCTTATTTAAAGGACATGTAGATGTGACACTTGGGGACATGGTTTAGTGGTAGATTTGGCAGTGTTGGGTTAACAGTCGAACTCGATGATCTTAGAGGTCCTAAGTGATTCTATGTTTCTAAATACATCCAAAATTTTTTGTAATCACTGATGGTGGAGGGGCAGTTTTCTGGCACTGGTTGTCCTTACTGTAGTTCTAGTAGCACTACAGTAGTGGCAGTAGAGGAGAATTATTGTTGGTTGCTTTTGCCCTCTCAGAGAGATGTTTGCTGTAAGGAGTAGTGTGAATCAGATGTGTCCTTGAAGTTCATTTTGTTTGCACCCCACTTCGGAACTGGATATTGTTTCTCAGATCTTTCTGCAAGCATGAAGAATGCTTTATTTTTGTGGTAGTCATTTGACTTTCTGCTGAGAAGAGAAAATGCTGTTACCCATTCACCCAGGGAAGACACAATTTTAGGGCCTGGTGGCAATATTTAGAAAGATGCATGTAGTAAACAACAAAAGAACAGAATCCTTGGTATCACTTGCCTGTATTGCGTGAATTTTCTATGCCATCTCTGCAAGCTAGCAACATGTTTATAAAGCACAGTTTCTTTTAAGAAGTCGAAAAAGTAGATGTCTTAGAATTTTTTTTCTCCTCACCTCCTGAGACCAGCTCCGCGTCTTAGATACGTTATCCTCCCAAAACCATGTGTCTGAGTCTGTGAAGCAGGCAAATTCATATTTTTTGCTGCCTAATGCTTTAGTCTTCTCCTTACTTTTTGTTTTATCCCTCACAGTCCCAAGCATGCCTGCACAGCTTTATGCATTGCAGCAGAGTTGATGGTGTTCTTGTCCAGCACAGGATCACACTGTCTTCATCAGGGCTCCTTGGAAACCAGAGCACCTGCATGAACTGGACAAAGGCTTGTGAAGCCTCTACCTCCTATCCAGGAAAGCCAGGCTTACACTTCTGCAGTGGTTAACGCAGTATTCATTGTGTTTCTGTCAGTCACTGTATTTAGAATTAGTAACCAGAGGAGTGTCCTTCCAGCTGTGGTGGGCCACCGCAGGAACTTTGGCATCTACGCTTACTAAAAGGTTCTTCAGGTCTCGTATTTCTAAAGTGGTGATGTATTCAGTTTTAAAAGTCTGTTAATTTTAATTTCAAAGTCTACTTACCTCATTGATAGTAGAGCAATATAGTAGGGAACTCTTTAAGAAAACTGTAATGTTACTTAAAGATTAATTCACCTTTTGGCCTCAAATGTGCAAGACTAACAAACTGAAATGGATATGGGGTTTGTATTAGCATTTCTAAAAATCTAGCCATTTACCTAAATGCCTAGATAAGGCTTAAAATGTCTGGATTTTATCCAGGCCACCCAATTAAAAGAGGCTTATCTAGGCATCCTCTTGGAAGCAGACATTCACAGAAGACACATGTACCTAGATGTCTGCTCAGCTTCTACAGAACTTGTAAAGCCTTGGAATTACAAGACTCTGGTTTTTGCCTTTCTGGAAGACTGGTGGTTAATTGCACCATTCTGTTGTCCTTCTAAAATTGAAATACATCTATTTCAGTTTGCAGTGATAAATCTGATAATAAAATTGTAATTGGAAAAAAGCAATTTGTTGGAGCAGCAATTAGCAGTGAAACAACTGCTTCGTTAACATACAGATGCAGGGTAATGGCTTCTGAATCAAATGGGACTTGGTGAACTCTCTGGTGAAGAGGTTCCTCCTGACACTATTACACATTTTCCTTTTTCTGAGTGTTGTTTTCTGTTGTTTATGAGCTTGACTTGCTTTAGCACAACATTATTCAAATGCCTCTGATACCCTTCTCAACAATATCCAAGCTTTTTTTGTGTAAAGTCAGAAGCAATTACATAGCTCATATTCAGCTGATTTACTGTGTCAAACTTAGTCACCTGCTCTGATGCCTGAATTCAAGAGAGTGATTAAAAATTCAAGTAGTCTGTTGAGTGAGGCTGCTGATCCACAGGTTTATGCTGAGGGCTGTATTCAAACAAGAGTGCTGAAAGCTTCCCTCAGGTGCTGCGCCCACTGATTGTCCTGGGCTGTGCAGGTAACTATTGTCTGGCACTCCTGAACTATACCTGGTCATCAGTTTACAAATCGGATGCTGTTGCAGGTATCACCATTGTAGGTACCACCATGATTTCTTTTGAAACTCCTTCACAAGCCAAAGACCTAAGTGGTTGTCACAAAGTCTTTGACATTTCTCCTTTTCTTAGGAGAAACTCCTCTTGGACAGAGGTTTGGGGTTGGAGGTTTATTTATTTTTATGAAAAATGATGGGGAAGCCAGTGGTTCCACTGGTAGACCCTTCTATCAGTCTGTGGACACCAGACTACAAGGTTCCGTTTTCAACAGTGCTGAGAAGCCTGTAAATGGCCATTGGAAGAGATGAATCCTCAGCTTTCCAGCACTGCTTAAATTAGCCCACTTTCTAGGGACCTGCTCTGGAAAAGCTGGGTCAGGCTTACCACATGTAAAGAAGTTTCCTCTGTAGCAGACATTTGATATTACTTAAATGTATAAACAGCTGCATGGTTTTTGAGTTTCTCCTTTCCAGCTGATAAATCATTTAGTCCTCTGTTTTTTTCTGCTCTTGAAATCTTTTTCCCAGATGTGTGGGGACACTGAAATCACTGGTTCCTTGGTGTGATCATGGTAGCAATACCTGCTTGTTTCATGAAGGGGGTAATATCAGTAGAGATTCATACTGAAAATCATTGAAATCAGATCATGATCATTTGGCAGCCTGTTTACCATACCATCATCATATTGTAGGGTGGTGTCATGTTACAGTGACCGGCAGAAAGCCTTCTGAACAGGGCAGAGTATTACTTTGAAAATTGGTGGTAACTCCCCAAGAGAGGTTTCTCTTTTGCAGTCCATTACTATGCTCAACTAAAGGGATAGTGAGTAGAAATCTCAGGAGAGTCTAAAATCCATGTTTTCAAAGGTGTTACTTGGTGCTTAATGGTGCAGTCTTACGCACTCGATGCAAATTTATGCACTGAAGTCAACACACTTAGTTGTGGTACTCCTGGATCTAGCTGGGAGCTGCTAAATACACAAAACAGTGCCACAGGCGTGTAGCATCACTGTAACCCATCACAGTGTTAGTGATACACCTCTGGGGGCTGTCACATCTCACCTCCACTCTCAGAGCACCCAGTCCAGCTCAGGAGACTGTGACAGCACAGGTCTAAAAAGCGTAACACCAACAATGGTTGACAATATGGATGTAGAAGTACCACCTCAAATGTATATGGCACAGGACATTTTGACTTCCATTACATTATTTTTTGCACAATAACAGAGCACGTAGAGGTGATGATGCTATTATTGATTTCTATAAATAGAGGTTTAATTTCATGTTTATAGCAGTCTCAGGACTGGAAACTTCAGTGCTTGTTCCTCAATCAGCACCATTCTGCAATTAGCAGTAAGGGCTAAAAGGAGTTCAGTTTCTCAGCTTTTATTAGATTTGAAATCTGATCAGTCTTCCCTTCCTGGCGGTGTGTGAAGCAGGGCCATGCTCACGTTTGTGATTCCACCATAATAACATCCGTGAGGCAGCCTGCTCGCTGCAACTCCTTTGGATGTGACATGCCAGCTTAATAAAAGGTAGCAATTTCAGACTCGTGGTGATAATAGCTTTTGCTTGTGGGCTCTGAGGAGGCATTAAGTGGTGAGGTTTTGGTCTTTTCTTACAGGAAGAAACAAATGTGTCTTAAAAATAACTCCAATATCAAATATTGGTGAAGTACAAAGGCAGCTTTCAGCAGACTGCAGAATGCGGGCTGCTGATAGCTACAGCTTTTCAATACCACTAAGATATTTTAAATGCAATGTTATAGGTAGATCCCAAGGGTAGGAATGAACTCCTTGACACACATTTCCCTGGTAAGAGTAGGAAAGCAACTGTGATAGGAAAAGGGTTGTCAGAAGAGCAGTGCCAGAGTATTGGTGCTTGGTTCGGAGCTCAGTAGGGCTGTGGGTTTGGGACACTCACCAGAGCCTGTGAGAGACGGTGCTGCAAACCTACACTGCATTGGCAGGACTATGAAGGAGATGCCAGGGCCATCTCCACTGTCACAAAGCCAGAGGCATTGTTTTATTTTTCCCCAGAGAAAGCTATCATACAGTGATTTCTTTGTTCTAAAATCATCAGTGGTAACAACCTCCCTGTGCTGCTCATTAGCACACTGACCAGCAGTCACCCTCCATACGACCTTATCACCACTTCTGCTCTGGAATAAATTTCACTGATTGTCCTGCAGATAAAATATATGCCTTCCTGTCTTACTGTCATTGGTCCTCAGTGCAGGGATTTCCTGAGAACACCTTTGAAAAGGTTCAAGAATATGAATTGGGGGTGAGGAATGAGCAGCTGTCACATGAATGACTTTGGGTGATTTGCATCTTACCCTCAGTCTCAGTTCCCAGCTTTCTTTTCTGATAAACCCAACAAGAAAGTGTCTTCTGGAGCCCCAATAGCTGTTGCTGTGTAATGTCTGCAGGCTTTCCTCTCACTACACCTCTCAGCACCATTCATCAGTGGTGAAAGGTGACATTAATTCACGTGGTAACCATCTTCAACACCTCTGCAAGTCTGGGCTCACCACCAAAACGAACACCACAGGCTAGTGAAATCAACGCAATAGAAATTTGCCTCCATTGCCCCATCAGTGTGAGCTCTTGGAAAGGCTCAGCCAGCAGCACTGGGAGCCAGGCTGTTCCTGTGAAATCTAGCAGCCAAATGCCCTGGGACACTGCTGTCTCCCTGGTGTTCTTTGAAGTCACCAGTGATGCCGTGAGTCCCTGTGGAGAGCACTGTGCTGCCTTGCGCTCCTGCAGTAGCACCAGAGGCATCTCCCCTAAGCTCTGCTGGAGGGTCTCCCACGTCCGGCTGTGCATGGACGGCTCTTGTTCCCGCTCTTGTAGGGCCCCCGGAGCTATTACAGCAGTTGTGAAGGGGAGAACAGATATTTGCAGGAACCTGTAAGCGTTCAGTGCCTGGCCACACACAGACAGCACAAAGAAACACCATCTGACCAGGCGGTGCCTGTGGAGAAGTGTGAAATTCCTCTTCGTCAGGAGCCCAATCTGTTCCCGAGACAATTATCAGCTTTTCATACTCCCTTTGGTCTTGGCTCCTCACAAAGGGATGGGCAGATCCCAAAGCACGCACATGCCTGCTGGCTTGAGCCCTTGGAGCTGACCTTCCATCTCAGTGCAGGGAAGTTTGCTCCAGCTCTGCTTGGGCTAAGGACATCAGGAATCCTCCATCACAGCAGATGACCTCTACAAGGAGGGAGGTGAATTTTAAAAAGGCTGGGCTTTCAGTCTAAACTGTGGTTAACAGATAAAACATCTGAAACTACTTTAGACTGTCAGAATAGATTAATTCTGCACTGTGGCATGGGAAAGCCATTTGACTTTTCACTTGTTGTGAACTGGGCAGTGTGGCATCTTTGTGCTCCTCTCATTATATTGCATATCTGCCAAAGGCATTTCTCACTCCTCCTTTGGTGGCAACTGGTACATTAGCTAAATTCGCTTCTTCCAGCAGATGGTGATGCTGCTGCCCCGTCTGTAAGTGTGCTCTGCCTCAACAGCTCCTATCACTCCTGCTCTTCTCTTTTACTTGATATTCAGGCTGGGGGCTTCCAAGGGATTTTCTTACATCAATTTTTATGTGACACCTTTTCATTGGACTTGTGATCAAAAGAAAATGTCAGGCTCATTTTCTCAGCAAGTGTCATGATAATGAGAGATCTAGGCTAAACTTTAGGGGAAACGTTTTAACCATAAGGACAGCTAAGCTGTCCATTTCAGTGATGAAATGTGAAGTGCCATAAAACATCCTCAGGAGCAGTAGAGTAGTAAGAGAATATTTGGGGTAGGAACAGTTGTGAAGAGAATGTCTGTTGGGAAAGGATTAGATATTGCTGATCCATCTTTGGAGCCCTGAGATGGATAAAACTTCTTAAAGTCCTTCTGGTCCTGTCTTCATATTCTCCTATTAAATTTTTTAATTAATGGATTGTTCTGAACATACTGTTCGCCCTGGGTGTGGGTGTCTGAGCAATGAAATGTGTAATATAAAGGACGTTATTGTAAGGTGTGTTGTAAGAAGCAGTGATGAACTCTGCAAATACGAGATCAGGGAGATCTGTCTGTCTATCTGTCTATCTATCTATCTATCTACGCATCTATCCATCTATCTATTCCTCTCTCCCGGCTGAGTAGACTAAGACAGCATAAACTGAGCCCCAGACTGATACCAAAGCTGCAAGGCTTTTTACTCTGCCTCATGCTTGGGAAGAGGATTTCAGTAAGGATTTTTTAGGATGACTGAGGCAATACCTGACCTAAGCTGTGTCATAAGTGGTGTGCTTTCACAACTACTGGTGTTTGATGAATATCTGAATCTGTGACTTTTCAAAGACAGGAGTTACTGGAATGGGCAGTCTTTAAAGGTGATATTAATAGACCTTGAGAAAAACACTAGAGATTTCCAAAGAGAAACGGCCATTTCCATTAACAAAGGAGCTCCTGGGAAGACTTAAAAGAGAGACAATCTAGCCTTGCTCTAAAAGGCTAGATTTGGATCTTTGAGATCTTGGATCTCTAAAACCTTGTTGAAGGGAAACAGCCTTGCTACTGACTTGCTTGCTGCCAGACACTGGAATCTCTTGTATTTCTACCAGGCCCAACAAATAGGGCAGCTTTAATTTTTTTGGTGGTAAGAAGTGAGTCCAGACATTCTGAAATGCTGCATAAAAATTAAAAAGTCCTACACAGCTAGCAAGCCTTTCATTGTTAAATTGTGAAAATAGAGGTCAGTAAGGTAAATAATAAATGTTCCCAGGCATGGAACATTTGTAGGCAAATGAGTATCAGCAGTCATGCAACTGATCCTATATAAGTATTAAATTTGCTGGTTCTATTCTTGATAGGAGTGAATACTCAAATGCATTATTAAATTTGGGTTTATTCCTAGGAAACCCTCTCTGATTTTATAATCAGTGATGTTTCTGTGCTTGTGCTGAAGTGCCCATGGCTAGAATTTACAAACAATATTCAAGATTGACAGTGGCAGCTTTGTTCAGATATGTTAATTTTTAATACTATTTATTGTTACTTTATTTTTTGTTTGATGTTTTTGCATAAATATATAGTTGAATTATATACATAAAACTGTGTATCTCTGTAGCATGACTTTTTCCTTCCCAGTACTGATGGTTAGATCTGGAAAGTTGCAGATGTAAGTAAGATAACTTTTCACAATTCCTAAAATGAAATTTCCTCATCATCCTTTTGTAAGGATGTGTGTTCTGCAGCACAGATAGTTTACCGAAATGCTGACTTACATTTACATGAGGGCCTTTTTCCTCAAAAAGTAGGGTCGATTCAGCATCACAATAAAACAAAAGTGATGTGGCCAGTCCCAGATGACGAACTTCTTGTTCTCAGTGTGTGTTTTGCATTACTGAAGGTAGCACAAGCCATATGAGAGGCCCAAGTGAGAGTAAAGCCTTTGGACCTGGTCTCAAGAAATGCCTGCTGGGATCCCTACTGCAGCAGGATGCTCATAGGGACCTACACATCACGCAACGTTTTGCTGCAGTCTTGGCCCCTTTCATAGAGATCCTGGATCAGTTTGGTTGCCTTGTGTAGGCACTGGTTGGAAGTTGTTACGGGCTGCAAGCCTCAGTTTCCATCCAGGTCCTGGTGGGAGCACAAGCTTTCATCCCTGCCACTTTCCAGATATTGCCTCTGTTTTCATCTGCCCATAGTCTTGGTTTGGATATAAAATTAATTGGGCTCAAGAGAAGGTTTGATGCCCCATTTTGATACGACTCTCAAGCAGTTGCAGGTGACAAGTTTGTTATGACAATGTTCACAGCTCTGGGTTTTAACTACAACGGAATGAGGCATGTGACAAGGTAAATCAGATCAGTGGTTTGAAGGCACTGACAGATTACAGTATTCAAGTCATTATATCCAGGCTGTATGTCCAGGTCAATAACATGAAAATTATCAAACCTGCATATCATGTGGTCAAGCCTTGTGATAAGGTTGTGCTCTTAGCAGGTGTTTCTATACTTTAAGTATTAACAGTTGGATTAATTTTGCTTTATCACATTAAAGTTTTGGGTTCTATTTTCTTGATCTACATGAACATTCTGATTACTCCAGGGATTTTTTTTTTTAATAGGAATCTGTAATTGTAACCGCCACTGAACACAGATTATGAGAAGTCTTAAATTTTAGAATTCACTGACATTTCCTACAATTTGCTCCTACTTGGAAACAGTTTCCAAAGTTCCAAATTTTGTATCCAACAGCATCCCAGGCATCTGTTTCCAAAACAGCTATGTTGCTGAGCCCATTGCAGAACTAATGTCACCTAGTTTTTGAAAAGTAGTAATAGTGATATTTATATTTGAGCTTGTTCCCCAGGATTCCCTAAATGCTTACTGAAAACAAACAAGACCCAATTGAGTCATCTGTGGGAGAATATTCCTCATTGACTGCAGACTTATGTGGAGTTGCTAACCAAGCTGTAGAGAGCTGCACTGCACGTGCCTGCTTTTGGTTTGAAGGCTCCTGCCCTCTGTCTCTCGTGAACCACCGGATGCAAACCTTGTCCTTGCAGTCCAGCATCTCATTTGAGCTCCCTTTCTGGCTCTCTTCTTCTCAAACATCTTGACTGTTCAGGTTCACATTGGATATTGCCTAAGGGACAGCTTTCTTCTTTCTGTTAATCCTGAGCCCTTTATTTCTGCCGGTGTCATTTCCAGCTTTCTCTCCCAGTGTCACTTTTGTCGTTTAATTTGGAGCTATAACAGTGAAAGGAACTCATATTGTGTTTGGATATATGTGAGATAAGACTATTCTGAAAAAACACTCCTTGTAGGCCTTGTCTGCACCAAATCTTCTGCTACTTTTTGCTCAGATATATGTAATTCTTTGTTCCCAGTGCAGTAGTTGGGTTCGCACAGTCACAAGCACACGGTTTTGAAGGCATGTGAGGATGAAACCGCAGGAGGGTATTGTTGAAGTCACAATAAGCAGTTTCTTAATGCTAACCTTTTTGGATAGGAAAATAGAAGAATGACTGTTCCCTTTGAAAATGTAGTTCATCAGCAGAATTCTTCAGTATGCTTTTCACAGTTTCCTCAGAGTTGTCAGTGGCTTTTTATAAGTGAACTGTGAATAGTCTATAGTATTAAATATTTAATCACAGTTAGGTACAGTATATTCATCAGTCTGTAGACTGAGCTTGTCAAAAGGCTCCTTGTTTTTGTGTTCAAGTCAAGTCACATATTTTTAATGCAAATATGTTGTGTCTGTTATGTGGACTTAAATTGCTGCTTTGCTTGCAAAACTAGAAAAAGAAGAAACAAAAACTGTTAGGGCTTTAAGTGACTTTTAAATACCCTCAGCAAGGATGTAGGCTGTATCCACATAATAAATGTTTAATGTAAGACTTAAGAATGTAAAAGCATGTGTATGGCTTGGAAGGCATGTTCACTGATCATGGTAAGGTTTATTCTACCTTTGGTGCTTTAGTCCTTGTGAAAAAGGTGGCTTTATTTCCCATTAGAAGCACCCTTAGCCAATCTCATGTCATTAAGGCATTTAGAAGTTCTTACTGTTCATTTTTCCAAGCACTGAACAATCAGAATTAAAAGTAATGCAATATAATGAGCCTGTGCTCCTTGTGGCCTCAAGGTATGGAACTTGATAGGAAACCAGCTAATGAGAATATCCACAGTTATACTAGGTAGGAAAAGGAGAAAAATACCCAAGAAGTGTAAACCCCCGTGCTTCAGAGCCAGCCCTTAATTGGGAGGGAGGTATGAAGAAACTTCCACAGTGCATAGGGTGGTACATATTTTCATGTCTTCTTGTAACTTCTTCAGGAATATCTGGTACTCATCCCTGTTGAAGTGAAGGTGGTGGAGTTAAGAATTGCTCAGGGCACTAGTCAAATATCATAAATTTAAAGATGAAGGTGCCAATTGCACATTATTTGGCAGCTATATGGAGCATTAGATTTATATGTGGATATGAGTTTTCGTAATTAGTGGAGGAATGATTCCCCTTCCTTGGGGAAAAAATGTGTGAGAAATAGATGGTATAGGACTGGAAGCAGAAAATCAGATTCATGCTTGAAATGACAGATGTAATAGTGATCAGGATATAAATAAAATAGGAAGCAGGATGCACAAAGAAAGAAGTTGTAATGGAACCAGCTGTACCATATACTGTTATATGACCCCAGTGGTTTAGGATTTCAGCTCACCATTGTGTCCGCATAGATCATGACTTTGGTATTGCTCCATAATTGTCTACAGTACCTGCTATGTCATGAGCTTGGCTGGAATGTATTTTAAAAGATTTTTTACCTTGAAGCGTTTTGAAGCAATTTGTCCAGTCCCTGAAAGCTAGCTGCTTTCTATCCAGCCCTTGACATGGTTATCTTCGTAAAAGCAGAATTAGTGTTTAGCTCAGCCAGTCCTGTGCTGCTCATTCCTATTACTGTTTGTAGAGCAGGAGCAAGCTGATGGTTTTCATCACTTTAGATAAACCTGTGGTGAGTTGATAGCAGCAGTGTGGGTACCAATTAGTGATTAAAGCGTTGGTTAAATGGGCACGCTGCTCCAGCCTCAATAAATCCTTCAGCAGAGTGTCTCTAGAATAATTTTAGTAATCACTTACCAGGGCAAGAGGTGGCCAAGAACAAACCTGCAGAGGATTGTACTGTTGTTACGTTGCCCTCTGAACAACATGAAACAGCAGGGGAAATGAAAGACTTGATTTTACCTTGTGGTAGATGATTGTGGCTAGAACTGGGGGCTGACCATCCGGTCCTCTGCTGCACAGTCCAGTAATGAATTGAGAAGGCACTCATTGACCTCATCTCAAATGAAATTTGTCCCATAATCACAAAGACTTCTTTTTACCTTAATCTATTTTTTGAAAGGAAATCTTATAACCTTTTGACTTCAGGAGGAAAAGGAAAATAGTCTATTAATTGGGAAAGTTTTCCCTTAACTGTTCTTTGCTGGCAACTCTCAGAAGCCACTTTTGGTTGCTGATAAAGAGTGTTCATCTTTGCTTGATGATAATAGTTACAATGAGAGTGAGATTGATGCGACACTTAAAATTAAGAGCATTGAAGGGGTCAGCACTGAAAATTGCATTAAGATTTTTCATTTAACTAGTATCCCTTTGGCTGTGACTCTTGAAGGTAATATAAATGACATAACAGACTTCTAGTTTAGGAATTTTGGGTAGGGTGAGGCCTAGATTCAGAGCCTAGCTGTTTTTCAGAACAGCACTAAACTGATTGGTTTGGTCTCTTTTTTCTGTAAAAGCAGTTCTTGCCTTCTGCTTTGTCCTATGTCATCTCTTCTAAGAAGGAGATGTGATCTTGGCAATGCAAATTACAGTGAAATATTTTTAGGCAATGGAAAAAATATAATTCCTTATAGTCCACTTAAATAAAATATATTAACTCTGGGATTTGTGGGATCACTTTCACAGATATTTTATGCCCTTTATCTGTTGCTGTTCACAGCAGTGTACAGATCTTCCAGCAATTCACTAGGTCTGATTTACTTCAAATTCGTGAATCAACCTTGTGATAGTTTCCACAGCTGCACTCCTGTGTGATAAAAGTGTTCTGTAAATCACTGTATGCGTGTATATGCACATGCGTATTTTTACATATAGAAGCCCAAATGCTTCCATACAAATTATAGCCAACCACAAGAACATGTCTAATACAAGAATGCAAGAATCAGATTTTTTAAAAATTTAATTAATGTCTTTTCAGTGTAATCAAGTGCAACTAGAGCTGCTTATCATTGTAACAAGAATCTAGATCACCAAATTTTTGTGAAGGATCATTAGTAGTATAGTAAAATTTTGTTCCTAAGTAGCTGTCTGATTTTACATTTCTGTTCTCTAGTAGGTTGTGCTGTCAGCATCACATGCTCTTTGCGAGAGGAGTATGATGTTAATGATGGAGATTTCCTTCTCCTGAGTTTTTGGCTCAGTCAAAATTATTTTTTCTCTGTGCTTCAACATCACAGTAGTTCATAGGTCATGGTCTCGTGTTGGTTCACAAGGTTTCTTGAACCACAGTTATTTATTTTTGCTAGTCTTCTGTACAAACCATGATTTCTCTTCTAGAGCAGGAGAAAAATCTTCAATTGCACAAAGCTAAGCAGAACTAAAATAAGTAAAGATAAATTAGTAAATTAGGCAATGATGCAACTAAAACAACTTCCAAACCATAAGGCAGTCAACAGGCAAATAAATACAGGCAAATTTCACTTTACAGCTGGTCAAATGAGGCAGTAGGCATCTGATTGCAGAGCGAGCAGCAAACACAGAAGTCAAACATTTCCTGACTTTTGTAGGTACAGCAAACACCCAGCTAAAACATATTCAAGACCAGACAAGGTCTTAGAAGGTTTGGAGTCACATATAGCTCATCCAGTTAATTATTGTTGCAAAACTTGAGATGTGATACACGCACTAGCATTTATCAACAGGGCTCCTGTCTGAACATGGTAGTTTGAACCCTGCCTTTCCCAGGATTGTAGGAAGGTGAGTTTGGGAAAAACTGATTTGCAACAAAAAGAGTTGCAAGTAGGAGATGACAGTATTACCCATGTGCAGTGTGATTTAATGATGCTTAAAGGAATCCTCCCAAAGGGAGAACCAGGTTCAATCCCCTCCTGTGCCTGCAAGCTCTCTAACCCAGCTCTCCTGCCTTCCCGGGAGGCATCCTGGCCACCAGGCTGTGTCCCATGTTAGTCCATGGCTCTTGCTGTGCTAAATCCAGACAGAGGCTCCTCCAGCAACATTACGTGCATGGTTTCATTACTGCCCAAACCTCCTGCAGCCAATGGTGCTGGGTGTGCAATAGCTTTCCCACTGGCAGCAGGGCCTCCGTTTCTGAGGCTGCATCATGTTTATTCGAGGATTTGGATTTGAACAGCTCGCGCCCCTCTCTTCCCTCAGGGCATAAAGAAGCCTGCAACAGACTGCAATATGTGTTATGGGGGTCTTGATGGAAATGAAGGCACGGTGAAACACAAATGTTCGAAGAAATGTCCTTCCCTGGCTCCAAAAGTGACTGGCAATGAAGCAGGAAGGGTAATAGAAAGGATTATGGCCCCTTTCCATGGATATATTGACATACATTCTGTGGTATTTTAACAGATTGAAAGCTCCTGAAGCTGGAGTGCAGACAACATGCTCTGAGTAGCAGGCTACCCGTGGTTGTATGCATTCATGTTTGGAGCACTTTCAAATCAAAGGTCTATTGCCTTAAAGTTGTTGCACAAAGATTACAATATAATCTAATAAAATACAGATGTTCATTTGAGATGGCCCTGTCAGGAAAGAGTAGGGCCACTAGGAACCTAAATTCTTTGGCAGCTCCTGGTTCTGTCTTAGATAATTCCCTGTTGAAAGTCTTTTCACATTATACTTTCATGCTTGAAGCATACAGTGTTACTTCACTGTTCTGGGCTTGACTGCATATTGCCAGGCATTTTTAGTGGAAAATGTTTGGAGAGATTTTTGTAGCACTAGTCCTCTTCTTGTCTTTTGGCTTCGACTCAAGGGACACCTCCTGCTTCCTTCGGGAGAGCTGGTCTTCAAGAGAGACAGTCTGTGGGTAGGGAATGAGCACAGGCAGCCTTGTCCTTCCACTTAATGTTCCAGGTCCAATACTGAAACGGGGGTGGTTGTTGACAGGGTGTGGATGGTCATAAAATACCATAAAACCAGAGTCTTAACTGGAGGATAGAAATAAAACTGCTCTCAGACCGGTGGCAGCAGATGCCATCAAGCTTGAAACAGTTGGAAGGGAGTATGGGCTGAGTGAAGAGGGAGATTAGAGATGCTCCCCTTCTGACCAGAGCTGTGTAGTCGATCTGCTGTATTACAGCTTGGTTTGATGACACATTTCACTGAAGCAGAGCTGATTTCTGCCTGGTAAAGCTCTGACCTTAGCGCGAATTTTGAATTCCAGGGGAAACTGGAGTAAGTAGGCAAGTGGTAGATTGATATAAGAATGGAAAAGCCTGGAGTATTGACACAGTCACACAACAGCAAGTATCCTGTGTCGAGTTGTCAAGGACTCCTTGGTCAGGCAGAAATGAAAAAGTGGGATATGTTGTGTGTAGGGAGCAGGGACGGAACCAAAGCTTTTGTATTAGTAGGACAGCTTATGTGGTGCCTTGGCTCCTGTATCAATACTCTGTTTCCTTTAAATTTGCACTAAATCTGTCATTTCTAATTGCTTAAGAAGCACCCATATTCTGAACCACTGGAAAGTGAGCACTGGCAGTTTGGGATTAGCAGCATTTTCCATTTCATGCACAACTTGGCCTCCCTGTCTCCTCTCGAACTCAAAGTCCTGTGGAAACTCCAGTGGCTTTATCTCTCCGTCATTTCTCTGGAGCAAATCAGCTTGGCAAACGCAGCAAGATTCTTTGTAATAACTGTGTCATCATCTCTCCTCCAAAGAGATCTCTTGGAGCAAATGTTTGTAAATATACCATTGTTTGGAATGCAAACCGAGCTTTTTCCTTAAGAACTACAGGAGCCAGTAGTGCATGCATGAAGTTTATCCCTTAGCATTGACAGAAGGAAAAGGATTTTGTGTTCATTTTTCCTGTTGAAGATCAGTTTAAGATTCTGCTTACATCTGATCAATTTATTAGGCTATGGGGACAAATATTTTGAGATTGGGAGGAGTACTGCAAACTGCATCTTGCTGCACTCCTGTATTTGAATGACTTGGACACTGTAACAAGACACAGAGAGTGTTTAAGTACCTGGAAGAGCTGCTGACTTGGCTCTGGGCCAGAATCAAGAGCACATGCTGGGGGTTTGGCCAGGGGCCTCTTGCCAGCTTGCAGGCTTAAATACTTTCCCAGTCCAGAAATGGCCATAAGCCTGCAAACATCATCTGGGAACTTGATTCCTTTAGGAGATTTCCTCAAAAAAGGTTAGGTGTGGGGGAGATCCACAACTAAAGGAGGTGGTTCTTCTCATTATAATCATACTTAAAAACAACTAAAGGTTCTTTTAAATTGAAGTTTGGAAAACAGAATTTTCTCTCTCTATGCATCTCTAAATTTCCACTCTTTCACCTTTCCATTCTCAGAGTATTCTGATAGTGACACGTAGGCTCCTACATAGAACTATGGAGATTAAGTGATAGGATTTTGGAAGTGAACTGAAAGGAATGTTTGGGTATTTTTCTCCTCCTTCTAGCTGCCCCTCTGCCATGCTTAGTTAATACCATCCAAAAAGGGTTAAAAACAAAAGAGCATCAAGGATGCAGCAAGTGCATAAAACATGATGGTGCATACTGTGGTCATCAGTGAAAAAAATAATCTGGTGTTGCTGGGGCTTGATGAGTTGCTTTTTTCCTATGACTCCTCCATTCATAATTCATTTTTGGACATGTGGATTATCTGATCCCACTAAGTCAGCTGAAGTCGTGCTACAGCTTGAGCAGAGAGAAGCAGTAAAATGCCCTCCATCCTTCCATCAGCTGCTTGTTTTTATCAGACTCAGGAACTCGGCTAGAGAATTCTCTCTTCCTGTCAAATAAAGGTTAAAATCAGCTAAGAGAGAAAAAAATGTTATTGGGAAGGAATGACAGGCACACAAAATGTATTCACTTAACTCTCAGTTCTTTGGGAATGGGGTCTGTCTGAGGTTCGCTGTAGTAGTCGAAAATAAAGGACTCGAGGCGAGGCAAAGGGTGGTGGGAGGTTTATTGCTCTCCCGAGGCTCTCCGGTATCAGGGGAAAGGGATGAGGGTGGTCAGGAGAGAGAGCAGGGAGAGGGCCAGCCATCATCCTCACACCCCGAGGGGTCCAACCCCGGGGGTGCCAGGACAAGGGAA